>OZ004706.1:164123067-164498249 GCA_963924515.1 Vespertilio murinus
ATTATTAAATGGTACATCTGAAACCTATATAATTTTATTGACCAATGTCACCCCAATAGATTCAATAAAAGTATAAAATATAGTGCAATGTAATTTTTAAATAATTATATTTTGCAACACAAACAATTAGTACAAAGAGCGGCATCATTTTACATGTGCTTGAATCTCTTTAGTGTCTGACTTAATAGAAGACAGCTGGATTCTCATATTTGCTTCTGCATTCATCTCTTGTGAAATGTTGTTCTGATTGAAGTACATCTGAAAAACCCCGCTTCACACAGACATGGAGTTGGAAAAGAGAGGAGTATTTTAACAGACTTTTCAGGTAATTGTGGATATAGTTCTTTGATATTGCACTAAAGCTCGACAAGTGGTAGTTTCTTGAAGGTGATTTTCATTGTGAAATCTGAAACCATTCCCAATGAGCTTTCTAGTTTGTTATGTTAAAATCTACTGGCATGTCTTGTACTTTGATAAATCCTTTAACTATACGTGATTTTGTCATTTCATTCATTGGTCAATTGGAAAACAGTGGTTCACTGAATTATGCATATCATTACACCATATTTTAAAAAAACACCTACATTTGTTAATTGTGCATAATCTTTCTCTCATCAGAAAAGTGCTCAGGTATTGGGAAGTGGTAATGCTCACAGTGGTAGATGCAAGTTTTCCAAAACTCAAATTTCACTTGCAAGTTATTGGCAACCAATACTGTCATCCCCCCTCCCAGCCCCCTTGAGGTTACAGAGCCACTTTGTTTATTTTTTGAGAAAGTACCAATTACCCAAGTCTGAACAAACCATACTTTATTTACCAATTTTTCTTTCAAATAAAAATGAAAAAAGGTGCTAGCTAGCAGCCCAGCTTGCAACTTTGTTCAGTTGTGCAGAAGGGCTTCATGCATACTCCCCATTTTGCAACAGAATTTTAGAATGACTTGTATTAAAGAAATGAAATGTAAAAAAAAGTAATAATTTTTACCAGAGGACAGTCTTACATGAGACTGGCTTTCCTCTCTCCACAGTAGTGAATGACAACAGTTTATGTATGATATGTGATAAGGTGGCAGATGTTTTGTGAACTGTCACTTGATTTCATATACCCTGCCCCCAGCCTCCACGTCTTCCCACTTCCTAAATTAATGAATTAGGAGAGCTCAACTTTTCCTCCCAGGGACTCAAAACGATAATTAGGAAGAGGGCCACGAAGTAGAAGAGGAATAAGAAAGAGAATATGTGTGTGTGTGGGAGGGGGGGGCAGGGGAGGAAGGAGGAGAGAGAGAGAGAGAGAGAGAGAGAGAGAGAGAGAGAGAGAGAGAGAGAGGGAGAGAGAGGAATTTGTATTATATTTTCTAATCTGACTGTGTTTTAGAAGTCTCAGAACTTTTTTTAATTTTTTTATTATATTTTTATTGATTATGGCATCACATAATGCCTCCAACCCCCTGTTGTCTGTGACCACTGTTTAGGCTTATATGCAAGCATACAAGTCCTTTGGTTGATCTCTCCCCTTTTCCCCTACCCTCCCCCACCTTCCCTCTGAGGTCTGACAGTCTAATAGATGCTTCCTTGTCTCTGGGTCTGTTTTTGTTCATCAGTCTAAGTTGTCAGGACTTATTTTTAATCTTCCAATGTTTGAGTTGGAACAGTATTCTTAACAATAATTTCAGAAATTGTATTTAAAAATTGCAATAAAAAAGCATTTCTGTAAAAAAAACATACCATAAAGTCAGGAGACAAATATTTGAAACATATCAAATGAAGGACTAACCTCCTTAATATATAAAAAACTTCTAAATGCAAAGAATAATGGATGAAATGTATAAACAGATATTTTCTAGAAAAGGGAATATCTTAACATAGGAAAAATGTTCAACCTTGCCTGGTTGGTTTGGCCAGTAGATAGAGCATTGGCCTGCAGACTAAAGGGTTTGATTCTGGTCAAGGGCACATGCTCGAGATGCATGCTTGACCCCCAGTTGGGGCATGTGGGAGGCTGCCAATCAGTGATTCTCTCTTATCATTGATGTTTTGTCTCTTTCTCCCTCCCCCTTCCTCTTTGAAATCAATAAAAATATATATTTTTAAAATGTTCAACCTTATACTTTATAAGTACAAATTACATCTACAATGAAATACCATTTCCCACTTATCAAATTGACAAGATCCTTAAATTTGACAATATATTGGCAAGACTATAGGGAAAAGGGTATTCTTGTACACTGCTTGTGGGAGTATAAATTGGTATAGCCACTATGGAGGGCAATTTAGAAATACCTATCAAAACTGCAAATTATCCTTTGTCCCAGCAATTCCACTTCTGGGATTTTTTTTTCGATAGATGGACTTGCATATGCAGATATGTGAAATGGCATTTACACAAAGTTGGTTTTATTTTTGTTATGTTTGCAAAAGTTTAGAAACAGCTAACTCACCATGCAGAGGGAAATAATAATAGTGGCTCAACAGTTATTGGTAATGATAATGGGAATAATGTGGGCAGGAATAGGAGAGATACTTTTCATTGTATATCTTATCTCCATATATTATATTTTGAAATTAAAAGTATATTATCCATTAAATATTTTAAAGAACTAAAAAATGTCTTTATAGTGCCTGTCAAGTACTAAATTTCTTCTTTGCAGTTACTAAGATAGAAAATGAGAAGGAAAAGAATTCATCTGTTTTCTGATGAAGAGAGATCAAAATTATATACCTAATAGTATCTTATTTTCAATAGTCATCTCATACATATTGATTTAATGAATGAAACAAATAGTCAATGACATTGCATTGCTATGAGGTATATTTTATGATAATGGTACTCTTTTAGTTAAAGTTCACATTAAAAATATTTTTATTGATTTCAGAGAGGAAGGTAGAGAGAGAGTGATAGAAACATCAACGACCTGAAAGAATAATTGATCGGCTGCCTCCTGCATGCCTCCTATTGGGGATGGAGCCCACAACCCTGGCATGTGCCCTTGACCAGTAATCAAACTCGGGACCTTTCAGTCTGCAGACTGACACTCTATCTACCAAACCAGCTAGGGCTAAATTTCACTTTTAATTCTATTTTCTAACCTCCTGGGGAGACTATCCTTTTTCCTTCTTTTCATTTTCATAAAGCTGAACTTCCACTATGTTCCAATATCCAGACCTGAATAAACATGTTTGAAGAAAGAACTACTCCATGGGAATGGACAGATGTCTGTATGAGATCCCAGTGGATAAGAATTATGTCCATTTTCTTTTACAAACAATAAAGCAGGATCCATATTACACCAAAGAAACATTGAAAATTTTATTTGAAACTTTGCGAATGTCAGAAGTTGGATTGCTGAGTCTGATACAAGTCCTGAAACTTGATCTATTGAGCCCTAAATGTGCCTATTTTTCCCATATTGGTCAATTGGTGGGGCAGATTGAAAATATCCCATAAGAACTTAGAATCCAGTAAATCAAAATATATATTTATTACAATCTACACTAATAAGAGTAATATGCAAATTGACTGTACCTTCGTGATACCCACCAGCCAATCATTAGTGAGTATGCAAAATAACCCAATAAGGATGGTGGGTTAATTTGCATATGGCAGCACCCAGCAGCCAGGGGCAGGGCAGGATGCTTGCGCACCACCCCAGCCACTCTGGGCTTCTGGGCAGCGTGGGAAGGCAGAAAGGTGGCTCTAGGCCGGAGCAAAGGCAGTGCCAGCAGCCAGGGGAAGGAAGGCCTGTTCTTGCATGAATCTTCATGCATCGGGCCTCTAGTGTAATATAATAAATATTTAATATATGTGACTAATAACAGACTAAGAGGCCTCATTGTTTTCTCAATTAAGCTCTGATGAAGTATCATACATAATACAAATTATTTTTATAAACTCTTTATCATACAGTATTATTGCCACACATTTACTCTTACTATTTTTCTTTTTTACTATCAGCAACAGAAGTTCAAAAAACATTTACACGGCGTCAAATTTCTGACATATATTTGGAAAACAGAACAAAGATGCCATTCAGTTTGATGAAGCATTTCACAGATTCACATATGTCTTTATGGGCACATGCATATATTGATACAAAATAATCCATGTCACCTTTTTAAAAAGCTTTCATAATGAAAAATGGGGTGTTGATAAATAACATACTTATCGGCATTCTTGTTTTTAAATAGCACCTACATTATTAAATTGTTCCTTATTTTTCTAAGTAAGAATTATTATCCTATAGACTCTTCCCTTCAATAACTAAGTGAATGAAGGTTAAGATCCTCCTAAGTTTATCCCACATAATAAGATCAAATTGCTTCATTTGTATTTCAAGTCATTTTTACTTTTGGAAAATGAGGAGGCAAACCTTTATATTTAGGAGAAAAATCAGAAATAATGCAGATGGGGGCAGAATCCATTTTGTCTTTACTGCTCTGTACAGAAGTACCTGGGGATGGCATCATTTCCAACCCTGAAGCGTCCCTGCTCTGTTTTCACATAGGGTTGGAATGAGAACCCCTTACAGTGATTGCCTCCCATTCACACAGGGGAGGAGCTGGAACACAGCGATGGAGTATCTATCAAAGGTCTGGTTTTTTTGGGTGTTTTTTTTCTCTCCATTTTTGACAGAAAAGTTATATTGTCTGCCTCCCTGGAAATGTTTATAGGAACCTGTGCTTTCTACCATCTGGCTTTCATTTTTGAGAGTGTGTGTGAATCAAACTATTGATAGGTAACAAATATTTAATCCCCTACCAACCCACCTTGAGGTCTTAGATACAACTGCAACAGATCTTCAAAGTTCTCCAACACAGTTGAAAACCCCCAAAAGGCTTATCTTAAGAAGTGTTGGAAGCTCTTAAAAATTGCTTTTTCAGAAGGGTATAGCCTCACCTAGAAGCAGAGGTAGATTTTTTTTCCTCCTTAAGTCTTAAGAACTTATTTTGGTCAGCAAAGCCTAATAATGGCTTACTTAACCCCAAGTAAAGGCAGTAGCCTGGCTGGTATAGTTCAGTTGGTTGGAGCATTGTCCTGTGCACTGAAAGGTTGCCATTTAGCTTTCTAGTCAAGGCACATACGTAGGTTGTGGTTTGATCCCTGGTGGGACCATGTACAGGAGGCAACCACTCGATGTTTCTCTTATATATCAACATTTCTCTCTTCCTCTGCCTTCCCTGCTCTCTGAAATCAGTTAAACATACCCTCCAGTGAGGATTATAAAAATAAAGGCAGCAAAAAATCACAAATACCTTTCAAATGAAATTCTTAAAATAATTGATACATCTAGATGTGGCATTATCTATAGCAGTGGTTCCTGAGTAATGATATATGAGAAAATTTCCCCCACCTGGGGTGAAATAGAATAATTAGAACAACATAGTAAAGTTTTCATTATTAAATTGATCCATTTCAAGTTAGGATTACCCTTCACACTGAGATTATATCATTTCTACATTTTGAATATATTTTTATTGATTTCAGAGAGGAAGGGAGAAAGGGAGAAATAGAAAGATCAATGATGAGAATCACTGATTGGCTGCCTCCTGCACGCCCCCTACTGGGGATCAAGACCACAGCCCAGACATGTGCCCTTGACCAGAATCCAACCAGGGACCCTTCAGTACATAGGACAATGCTCTATCCACTGAGCAAAACCAGCTAGGGCTGTCATTTCTTACTTTTAAATGTTAAAAAGTTCAGATAGCGATAAATTGTTTTAAAGTCTTTTTAGTGGCAGTTTTCTGGTTTCTGTAGTGTTTTGGAAGTTTATTGGTTTTGAAATCCAGAAATGTAGGAGCCATATTTTATGCCATATTAAAACACCTACCTAAAGAGTTAAAAATCAGAAATTAGTGCAAATAAACATTTAATTTACCAAATATTTCACTTTTCACCAGAGCATTGGGACATTTGCTTTAAATAAACAGTTAAATATAGCCATACATATACACATATGTATAACATTAACCTATGAATAAATATGCAAATGGCCAACACATGAGATGGGGTGAATTCCAAAGGTATATATATAAAAAAAGTAAAACCCTAGCTGCATAGAGTGTTGGCCTGTGGACTCTTTAGGGTCCCTGGTTCAATTCTGGTCAAGAGCACATGCCCAGGTTGCAGTCTTGATCCCTAGTATAAGGCATACAGGAGGCAGCCAATCAATGATTCTCTCTCATCATTGATGTTTTTATCTCTCTCTCCCTCTCCTTTCCTCTCTGGAATCAATAAAATGTATTAAAAACCTTGACCTGGGATGGATGGGCTCAGGAAGAAGCTGACAGACTGAAAAGTCACACTTACCATGCTTCTGAAATAATTTTGTAGGTTTGACTTTAAGAAAGAGATTTTATATTTAGTCAGCTAAATATAGGATTTAAGAAAGGAGACATCACTTTGGCAACCTTGATGAATTAGGAATAGTATGAGTGAGTAGCTGGTGATTAATGAAGGAGCAAAGCTAATTAACCTGGACTACAGGATCTTTGTCTGTCTCATTTGCTGCTTTGGTCCTAGTGCCTAGTAGGTTCTCCATAAATATTTGGTGAATAAGAACATGAAAGAAGAGAAAAGGTAGCTACTAGGGAAATAGCAACGGAGAACTATGCAGCATTCCCAGAAGTTGAATTTTAGGAATAGCTAATAAATTCATTTTTGAAGGCCTCTTAATCAGACAACATAATCTTATTTGTTTTCAGTTGCTTTATCAACTTTAATATAGACTAGAGGCCTGGTGCATGAAATTCATGCACACGAGGGGGTGTGTGTCTCTCAGCCCAGCCTGCACCCTCTCTAATCTGGGATCCCTCAAGGGATGTCCAACTGTCCATTTAGGCCAGATCCCAGTGAAAAAGGGAAAGGACACAGGGAAAGAACACAAATAATCATCTTATACCAGGAACGGGAAGTCGGACATTCCTCTCACAATCCAAGACTGCTGGCTCCCAACTGCTCATCTGCCTGCCCTCCTGATTGCCCCTAACCGCTTCTGCCTGCCAGCCTAACCACCCCCTAACCACTCCCCTGCCACCCTGATTGATGCCTAACTGTTTCCCTACCAGCCTAATTGCCCCTAATTGCCCTTCCCTGCAGGCCTGGTCATCCCTAACTGCCCTCCCCTGCAGGCCTGGTTCCCCCAACTGCCCTTCCCTGCTGGCCATCTTATGGTAGCCATCTTGTGTCCATATGGGGGCAGCCATCTTTGACCACATGGGGGCAGCCACCTTGTGTGTTGGAGTGATGGTCAATTTGCATATTACTCTTTTATTAGATAGGATGGTGCTGCTACTTACTGGCATTTACATGATAACTAGAAGACTACAGAATTTGTGGCTTAAGATGGCCCTAAATCTCTCGAGAACTGTAAAACTTTAGTAAACTTTTTCTTTATATAAAGAATTTCATTTCTAGTCTCATATTTATGGACTTAAAGTCATTATCAACTCTTTAAAACCATCAAGTAATAGAGTTGAAAAATGATTCCAAAGATAATCTATATCATCTTTCCTGTTTATACAAACTAATTTTTCAAAGATCTTAGTGACTTTCTGCACTGTATTGCATCAGGCCTACTTTTAGATTGATTATACCTATGAAAACAGATTGTTTATTATTGTTTCTTAAAAGTTGTTTGGTTAAACTGTCAAAAATTGATAAGGAATAAGCATTAATGAGATAGATGAAAATGTACTGTTTTGTCATATTAGCCTTTTGAATAATGAATAAGTATATAATCTAGTTCTTATTTCTCTTCACAGGACTTAATTTTCCCATAAACAAAAGAGATATATACCACTTTGGGAATTGCATCAGCATCTTAATGTTTTAATCCTCAAATACACAAAAGTCCATATGGTTCTAATAAATACATTTTGGTGCTCTCTCTATATATATGTGATAAGTAGACAACAACAGTACTATTTCTGTGGAATATTAGAATTTTCAAGAGTAAATTGGTGTTCACCAGTTCATCTCAACATTAGCATATTTATGTCCATGCCCCACCACCCCATCTCAATGCATGAGGGACAACACTAACTAATTATTTCTATTGTGTGTGCTAGACATTTGTAAGTGTGTGGTCTTACAAACTATGAGGCAGTTTGGAATTCTTTATACCATAAAGTTACTGACATACAGTTGCTTCAAATCATCTTCACTATTCTTGTAGCAAAAGAAACACAAAGATATAATAGAGGCTGTCTCCTTTTCTATGTGTAGTTAATGGTTCCCCCCAAACACTTAGAAACTGATCTCTCTCATTCAGCAGAGGAACTTGGGTTTGTAAAGTCTAAATTATTTTCCTGCAGGATATTTTGCTTGTGAAACTTGTGCATACCTGCAGAAATGTGTATGTCCAATAATTGTTCAAAAGAATCATGGAAGCAAAAACAGAAATTCACTTGATCAAGTAGTGATCAGCGATAAGACCAGTTTAGCTATTCAACATGTCCTTTTTTTTCCTCTCAACATGTTCTTGATGTTCTTTTTGTGATTATGCTGTTCTCCAACCCTTGAGGTCCAGGTATTCCCCAGGCAGTGGGTCTCTCGCATGTCCCCCCCCCTGTGACTTGCTCAGGCTTGAAGGTCATGTACGTGAACTAGTCATTGGTGCCTTTTGATAATGTCCTCACTGTGGACCATGCTCCTCCCTGACTCTGATTGTCTCATGGCGGGGGGAGGGGGGAAGAGGGAAGCCTCTTATTTTTGAAGGATCATGCTCTCACATGTGAAGGAGGCACCTGAGGATGAAGGTACTCTCACTACCTTCCCCCCATTCTCCCTTCAGGCTGCTGATTTTTTTTTTTTTGAAGACCATTCCCCATGTTACCTTTAACCAAAGTATGCGTGGCTAGCTAGGGGAGATCTATGATTGTATGTCTAAACTCCATAACAAGACGGAGTCTGCTAGTGAACCCTAATACGGACCATTAGGGCAACCATTTATTTCCTCACAAGTTTTTTTTTATTTTTTATTAAATATATATTTTATTGATATTTTACAGAGAGGAAGGGAGAAATATAGAGAGCTAGAAACGTCAATGAGAGAGAAACATCGACCAGCTGCCTCCTGCACACCCCCTACCAGGGATGCGCCCGCAACCAATGTACATGCCCTTGACCGGAATCGAACCCGGGACCTTTCAGTCCGCAGTCCGACGCTCTACCACTGAGCCAAACCGGCTTCGGCTATTTCCTCACAAGTTTTAAGCAACATGTTTCTCTAGACTCCAAAAGACAGCACACATCACACAGCAGTTTCTATCCAGCAAACTATCATTCAATCCAACCATAAATTGTGGGACCTTGTGAAAAGCACTCGTGCATTTTCCTCTTTCTGGGCTGAGGAGGGTGTGCACGCCCAGGAAGGGGATGGAGACAGGAGGAAGGGAGGGGTCTTTCCCACTGTCCTTACACACGGAGCCTCCCGAATGGGAGTGAGTGGTGCGTATGCAGAGAAGTAGTCTATGTCTGGGGCTGTTTTTTTCATGTAAAGTTAAATTGTCTCCAGCTGCTCCAGATGTTTTCATTTCACATTTGAATGTTTACTATTTTCCTGGGCTGGGAAAGCAGCTATTGAGGGTTGCATGTATCATTCTAAAAAAAGGAACTTCTGTCCGGAGGAGCTAAAGTACCAGAACTGTCTAAGCAGGTCAGAGTCCATAACTGTCCTATTCAATACAGACTTGCCAGAATCCAGCCCGGCACTGGATACCTTTTAGGTATATTTAAGAGAATAAAGAATCATTGCTCTCCTAATGGATCAAATAAATAATGATGCCTACATGGTATGATTAAGCTATGTGAAAGGCAAGAATTAAATTGCCTTTCATTGTGTTTGTGTATGTGCATATATTATAAACTATATAATTAAAGCCTTTTTATTGTTGATTTGCTTATTTATCTTTTTTTTTTTTTACTAATTTTTTAAATCTTGGAGTCTGAAAGCACTTATAAGAGGAATATTTTCAGCAGCTTTTCTGTGCATTGCAGTTTGAAACATACATGAATTGTAATGTTTTACTTTTTGAGACCTTGTACTCATCAATTGTTTGATCAAACTATCTCTGATAGTTCAAAATTCAAATCATGGAAAAATTTTTCTCCCATCTTGGACCTCCAACCTTCTAATTCCTCTCTTCACAACATTAGTTTCTTATGTAGCTTTCCAGAAAAAATTTATATTTTTAAAAATTAACAGCCAATTTAAATTTACCTCTTGTGGAGTTTTCTATATTAATTCATGCAGAGCTTTTTCATTCTTTTTTATAGCTTCACGTTCTGCTACATTGTTGCACTACAATGTATTTAAATATTTCCTTATTAATGAACATTTATTTCTAATATTTTCCTATAACAAACCATGATGCCATGAATAACTTTGTATATATGTCATTCTGTATACATGCATTTCATTAGAATACATTCCTAGACATAGAATTGTTATATTAAAGATTTATAATTTTGACAGATATTTTCCAAGTTGCCTAAAGGATAGTTTTTAATGATTTTTTTTCTTAACAATTTGCTTGACTTAAACTATTCTATGAGCTATTATTTTTATATTCTGTAGTCACACTCCAGAAGATTGAAGCTGTAGTCCTAGGTGGAATAAACAACCATGTTGGTGCAGTGACTCAGGGAGCACTGAATGGATGTCCCACCAGTTCAAATATCCAGAAAGCAGTAGCCTGTCATAATGTTATTTGAGGTAGTGCTTTATTTTCATACCCAAATGCTTTATTTTCCTTTTTGGTAACACTTATTTGTTAGTAGTGTTCATATAAATATTTTTATTCTCACCTAAGGATATGTTCATTGATTTTAGAGAGAGAGAGAAATGGGGGGAGAGAGAGACAGAGAGAAAGAGAGATGTGAAAAAGAAACATTGATTGGTTGCCTCCCAACACCCCACCTGGGGATTAAACCTGCAACCTTTTGGTTTATGGGACAACACTCCAATAATCTGAGCCTCCCAGCCAGGGCACGCGTATTCATATCTCGATAAACTATAAAACGTATAAAACTATAAAGTAGCCTCTCTGCTACTTTCCTTTTTTCTTGTGTATACATCTTCCTTATCTATGGAAAGACTGAAGTGACATCCCCTGGCCTTTTTACTGTTACAACATAGAGAGCATTAAAAAGTTACACCGAATATTAACATCATTTTGGGGTGGGTAAGGAGGAAGAGAGGATGGGGGAAAGAGAAACTTAATTCTTCACAGTTTTTTAAAAAAAATATTTTATTGATATTTTACAGAGAGAAAGGGAGAGAGATAGAGAGCTAGAAACGTCGATGAGAGAGAAACATCGACCAGCTGCCTCTTGCACACCCCCTACCGGGGGTGTACATGCCCTTGACCGGAATTGAACCCTGGACCTTTTAGTCCGCAGACCAACACTCTACCACTGAGCCAAACCAGTTTCGGCGATTCTTCACAGTTTTTATTTTTGGTTAAAAAGCCCTAGAAGATTCTAGACTTTAATGGAGATTTCATTGTGAATCCACATAGGTATTATTTTGTAAACTAGCTCCCGCTGATGGAATTAATTTTGTCTGGGCAGATGATTTCACTGAAAAAAAAAAAAAGTACTGTGCTCTATAGATACATGCTGATCCCCAACCCCAAAGCACTGAACTTGATAAGAGAGTGGGGAATTGTGACCCCACCTAAAGTTAAAGGTTACCCTGGCCAGTGCGGCTCAGTTGCTTAAGTGTCGGCCTGTGCACTGAATAGTCACTGGCTTGATACCCCCTCAGGGAACATGCCTACGTTGCCAGTTTGATCCCCAGTCAGAGTGTGTCCTGGAGGCAACCAATCGATGTTTCTCTCTCTAACTCCCTCTTCCCTTTCTCTCTTTCTAAAGAAAAAAACAAATCAATAAAAATACCTAAAGGAAAAGTTGATAGGTAACTTAAAATTGATCATGTCTGTTTAGACTACACAGTAGAGTGTAGAATGTGGTCCCCTAGGAAGGATTTTCCCCTAAGGCTAATAGTATTTGTCAGGTCTTTTTCTTTTTCCTTAAGAAGGTTAGCAAAATATCAAGGAAGTTATGCAGTGCTCAGGAGGGTGAGGCAGAGAGGGGTGCAATGAAAGTCAAGTCGGAGCAGAGGAAGCAGAAAGGGACCTCTCTATAAAAAACGTTAGGGACAAAGAAATAGAATGGCAGAAATATACAACCTATTTAGAATATAATACACTGAGGAGGTTAGTCGCTTCCAATAACAGTGAATTATAATATAGGCCATTCCCGCAGCCTGGCTATATTAGTGCCAGGGAAGTTGAACTTGGCCACACACACTAATCCAGGGATGCTGGGATGGGGGAAGCCATGTTCATAAGACACCACTCAGCATTAGTATTTCTCTTTAATTGTGCTTAGCACAGTGTCAGGGGCTCCATACCCGCAACGCATGACTTTCTAATCCTTCTCAAAGCGAAGTTCTCTACGAATATAATTTTACGTGCTCCAGAGCCACCCACTTACATTACTCCTGTGTTGCAAATCACGGGAAACTCAAGAACAAGGACAAATAAAAACCAAGGCTTTGGATAAAATGAGACTGAACACAGGACTCTTACTTTTTCACTACTAATTTCTATCACTAAATTCTAGTGGCCCTATGGAAAAAACATTTTCCTTTCTTCTTGGTAGTCTGCTGTATGTCTATTGTCAGATAAGGAGGGAAAAAAAAGCTGTGATAGAAGAAGAGAGAAAGCTTTTGAGATCTGTGATTTCAGTTTATGTAAAGCTGTTCTACAAGTAGTTTCTTGTTGGGTCAACAAGCCTGTGTGTATTTTGGCACAGAATTGAGAGTGCCAATGTCTAATCCATTCAGAATAACCCTTTTCAGAGAACTGAAATATCCAGGCGATGCACTGACAGCAATAGAGGGGAAGGAAATGTTAGAACTGTATCAACTACCAAGAAAAGCTACAAAAACAGGATTCTCAAGTTCGTAGACTTATGATTTTTTTTTTTTAAAAAATCTAGGTGGTTATTGGAATTTTTGCTGTAACTTTCAGAGACTCTGTTTCTCTTAGGATGCTATTGCACACTTATAACAACAAAACAGTGTGGTATAATGAAAAGACCATGGGACTTGGGGATCAGGTAGATTTGAGTTTGAATTCCATCTCTGCCACTTCTTAGCTGTGTAAATTTAGGCAAATTACTGTACATCTCCAAACCTCAATTTCCTCATCTGTAACATGGAGAATGAAGGTTATCACTTGTGGTCTTAGGGTCCTTTTCATTAACCATCTTCCTCAGTGCCTGAACTATAATGGGACTCCTTGAGGGGGAGGATCTCAGCTGTCCTCTTCCTGATGACACAGATATAGGCAGCTGAGGTTTTTCTAAAATATTTTTTATTTTATTGATTTTTTTACAGAGGGGAAGTGAGAGGAATAGAGAGCTAGAAACATCGATCAGCTGCCTTCTGCACCCCACCTCCCCACTGGGGATGTGCCCACAATCAAGGTACATGCCCTTGACCGGAATTGAACCTGGGACCCTTCAGTCTGCAGGCTGACGCTCTATCCACTGAGCCAAACTGGTTTGGGCTGAAGTTTTAATAAGTGTACATATTAACAGAAAGGATTTAAGAGGGTTATAATTTAGTGATTGGAGCCAGTGATTTTTTAATGAAATTTGAGAATGAGGAAGTTAATTTTCCTTTTTCATGAAAGGTATTTTAAGGCTAAATCTTTTTTTATTTCCTCTCTTCCTTTCTGTACATTATGTTTGACTATCTTTGGGAAATGTGGCCTGAAAACATATGGGCAGGTTATATAACACTCAGAATGCGCTAAATGTCAGTAATAGTCAATTTTATGTGTATTGTATCACAATAAAAAAGGAAATAAGACAATAGAAATAGATATTGTCCTTCCTTTAAAGAACTGTGTTGAGCAAGCCATTGCTTCCAGATCAATAGCATCTATTCATCCATTGCTTTATAGTTAAACAAAGAGCTGAAACAAACAAAAAATGGCTGAGGAGTTTGTAATGTTTTGCAATGTTAAAACACTATCTAAAAGAATTTTGATGACACAAGTATGATTATGATATAATAAAGTAAAAAAAGTAGAATAAAATTGTATGTGCAATATATCTCTATTTTGGGAAAATATATGGAAGGGAAACTGGAGAAAATGTTTATGATGGTTGACTCTGGAACAGTAGAATCAGGAATATTTTCTCTTGTTGTACATATTTTTTATACCATATGAATTTCTTAAATTAACTTACATTCACTTTATAATCAGAAAAAAATGCACTATTTATAATAGCATCTCATTTGCTTAGCATTTTTATGAATCTCTAAATTATTTCACATAAGTGATATATTGTTTTAGTTTTAGAAAGGACTATCATTAGGTGATTTAATTCAGTTTTCTAGCCAATGCTTACTTAAATCCATTCAACAATGCCCACAGAAGAGGCTTTTTAGATATATTTGAATGCTCTTTTGTTTATGGAAAACTCACTACATCTTAAGGCAGTGCAACCCATTTATAAACATTCTTTTACTTTAAGAAATTCCAAAGCCTAATATTTTACCAAAAGATCATTTTATTCTATTATTATTTTTTAAAATAAATCTCATATACTGGTCAAATGGTCTGCCACTGGATTCTAGGCCCTGACTCTGGAAAAAGGACCTTGTTTTCCAGGCATTTTTATTACTGCCCAAACTCAGCCTCTGAGCTATCACCTGTGTCCTGCTCCAACCACTTTCTGGCCTGTCAGTCTATGAGTGTCTACTCCTCATAGTCTTCTTACTTGCATGACTACCCCTGGTTGGTTTTTTTGCCTAAGAAAGCCGTGACAATCTGCTGCCCTAAACTGGCTCAGTTAGCATCTCATTGGGGAAGGTCCCCGATGTGGTAATCTGGTAATGTGTCTTGCCATTCAGAATAACATTCTTCTTAAATAACACATACTGAACATTTTATTATTCTGAATAACTTCCATTGATTGAGTTGCTTCCATATGGCAGGCACAGTGCTGGACTTTTTGAAACATGATCACACTTCATGATTATTATCATCCCTAGATAGGCAGTCTACCTATTTTGCAGGTGATGCTACAATGCTAACAATATTTGGAGGGATTAAATAATTTATCCAAGGTCACAAAGCTAGTGAATGACAGAGTTAGATCTATAAACCAGGTCTTTCTGATCCCATTGTCAGTGGTTTTTTCCTATGTCACTACACTGTTTCTCTACCTAAATTATAACTTTCTTCTTCTTCTTTTAGTCTATTGTTTTTAGAGAGGAAAGGAGAGGAAGAAAGAGGGAGAAAAAACATCAGTGTGAGAACACACATCAATTGTTTGCCTCCTGCACTCCTCCTACTGAGGACAGAGCCTATAATGCCGAGATGTGCCCAATCCAATCATGATCTCCTGGTTCACGTATCAACCTTCAGCTACTGAGACACACTGGCTGGGCCGAAATCTTAGTCTTGCTGCCTTTAGGTAGGATACATCCCCATTTCCCAAGGCCCATCCTGGATTAATATTTATTATAATTATTAATAGCATCCCTTTCATTGTTAAAAGAGTTAGAAGCAACCAGATATATGATCACCCTAACTTCATGGCAATGTCGATCATACAGGGATTGCTCTGTGTGGATCTGTCCATTGGAGAATCAGATAATTTGAGTCTAAGAGTAATTGCCAAGACTTTTTCCTTTCCTTCTTGTTTTTTTTTAAAGAATATTTTGGGCTGTGAGATACTTTCTTATTTTTCTTTAGAGAATTAGCAGGACATGACATCTACTATGTTATGAGCCCTGAACATTTAAAAATTACTGTCAGGTTTCTTTTACATATCATGAAGAACTATTAAGGACTATGAGATAGGTATTAAACAACCACTATTTTAACTGCCTTATCATTTATATAAGATGTCAAACTGACTTAGTCATTTATTAAGCAGCACAGGCTAGAGTAAGGCCTAGTTTTTAAGGGAAGTGAATAAAAAATCCAATAGATTGGTTGGGGGAGAAAAAGAAAAGGAAGGAGAAAGAGGAGGAGAAGGAAGAGAATGAAGAGGGAGGACAAAGAAGAGGAAAAGGAGGACAAAGAGAAGAGAGGAAATGATTCATTCCAAGTTTTGCAGCCTGATGGCTTCTGGGATTACCAGATCACAAGATGAGCTTAGCTTCAAATTGGTCTACATGCAACAGGAGGAAGAGAGACCACGTGTGCATGATACCAATTATTACACCGAAAACTCATTTATTCAGTCTAGAACCAAACTATTTCAAAGTAACCAGATCTATATTGCTATAAAGATAGATTAACTTGATGTTTCTTCTTTGTTTTGTGCAGATAACTAGGTTATTTTCACAGAAATGCACATAGATTCCAGTTTTGTGTAGCACTCAAGGCTGAACTATGAAAAAAGTACTGCGAGTGATGACTGGGAACTAGAAGCTGGAACCTTGTTAGCCAGATCCAGCCACTCCCGAGTGTGACCACATTCCAGCAGCTCCTGCCATGTTCTTGAGATTAAGGGAGACAGGCTACGTACGGGTCACAAGGAGTTTTAGGAACAGGAACAGCAACAATAATACCACTCTTGAGTGCCTAGTCTGTGCCAGATAGTATAGGATCTATACATGCACCTCCACTAATGCTCTAAAAGAACATAGTACCTATAGCCCAGGAATATAGCTACTATGTTCTTTTGTGGATGAGGAAGTTAGCTTCAGAGATTCCAAGTAACTTTCCCAAGATCACCTGACTGGATTTGAACTCAAGGTGTCAGTGGGCATTAAATTGATATGCATGTATGCATACACGTGTGGGTATGTGTATATGTAATCAGATCACCAAGACATACTATGAAATGATAATTTGCCTTCAGAATTTTCATTTATTTCTACCTATCTCCCTAATTACTCATAAGTTGTACCTTGGGTCTCTTGCACTGACTCACAGTTTCTAGACAAACACACACACACACACACACACACACACACACACACACACTCTCACACATATACACACTTGGTTGCTGTGTGAAGTAGTGCTACAAATCCTTAGAACTTTATCCCATAATCATTAAAAAAAGCTGTGTCTAGCCGAAACCGGTTTGGCTCAGTGGATAGAGCATCGGTCTGCGGACTGAAAGGTCCCGGGTTCGATTCCGGTCAAGGGCATGTACATTGGTTGCGGGCACATGCCGGTAGGGGGTGTGCAAAAGGCAGCTGGTCAATGTTTCTCTCTCATCGACGTTTCTAGTTCTCTATCTCTCTACCTTCCTCTCTGTAAAATATCAATAAAATATATTTTTAAAAAAAAGCTGTTTCTAGACCCTTTAATTTTTGGATAAGTTGAATTCAAATTTCTCTGTTCCATAGAAAAATAGATATCATTTACTATCCTAGACACCTTTAACATTTATTTATGTAAAAAAAATTGATTTCAAGTCACTTATAAATAAGAGACTTCTTAATGATTTTTCCTTAATTAGAGAAGGTTTGGAATAAGATTATTATGTGGAATTAGCCACATTAACAATATTCCCATGAGATCAATGAATTAATCCGTTTCCTAATATTTCATTGTATCACATATCATATATTATAGAAAAGCAGCAAATGTCACTTGGGGATGATGCCATTATAAATTATTTCTATAATATTTCTATAGATATATTTCTATAATATTCTATAATATATTCTATATTTTCTACAATATTTATTTTTTTTTTCAAAATCTCACATAAATCACATTAATCACACATTTCATCCTTTTCACTAAGACATTTCTGGATGAAATGAGTCCCTAATGCTAACAAAACAAAACAAAACAAAAAAACAAGAACAAACCCCCCCCCCCCAAAAAAAAAACAAAAAAACAAAAAACAATAGAAAAGATCAATGAACCCAAGTGCTGGTTCTTTGAAAAGATAAACAAGATAGATGAACTTCTAGTCAGGCTCACCAAGAAACAAAGAGAGAGGACACAAATAAACAAAATTAGAAATGAAAGAGAAGAAATAATAACAGACCCTGTAGAAACACAAAGAATTGTTAAAAAATACTATGCAAAACTTTATTCTAACAAACTAGACAACCTGGAAGAAATGGACATATTCCTAGAAAAATACAACCTTATAAAATTCAATCAGGAAGAATATAAAAGTTTCAATAGGCCAATAACTATGGAAAAAATTGAAGTAGTCACCAAAAATTGGGACTCAAAAGAACTGTTGGCCCAGAAAGGAACTCACTACAGACTGATTCATTTGCCTCTCAGCATAACCATTAAGGCTTGTCGCAGTTTAGGTTTTTACCAGGGTATTTCTTGGATCACATGACCTCACACATCTAGAGGAAATAATGAACAACATAGACTGGTGAACAAAAATAGACCCAGAGAAAGAGAAGCAGCGATCAGACTCTCAAACCTCAGAGGGAAAGTAGAGGAGGGTGGTGGTAAGGGGAAGAGATCAACCAAAGGACTTGTGTGCCTGTACATGGGCCTAGCCAGTGGCCATGGACAACAAGGGGATGGGGGAATATGTAGGGAGGGGTTTGGGATGGGAATGGGGGGATAAGGACAATTATGTGATACTATAATCAATAAAAATAAAATTTTAAAAATAAATTTTTAAAAAAAGCTTCCAGCAAACAAAAGCCTCTGAGCCAGATGGCTTCACAGGGGAGTTATACTAAACATTAAAGGAAGAACTAAAACCTATCCTTGCCGAAACCGGTTTGGCTCAGTGGATAGAGCGTTGGTCTGCTGACTGAAAGGTCCCAGGTTCAATTTCGGTCAAGGGCATGTACATTGGTTGCGGGCGCATCCCCAGTAGGGGGTGTGCAAGAGGTGGCTGGTCGATGTTTCATCGAAGTTTCTAGCTCTCTATCTCTCTCCCTTCCTCTCTGTAAACTATCAATAAAATATATTAAAAAAACAACAACAAAACAAAAAACAAAAAAAACCTATCTTTCTCAGACTATTCAAAAGAATTCAAGAGGAACACTTCCAAGTTCTTTCTATGAAGTCAGCATTACCCTAATATCAAAACCAGATAAAGACAACACAATGAAAGAGAATTGCAGTCCAATATCCCTCATGAACATAGATGCCAAAACCCTCAACAAAATTCTAGCAAATTGGCTCCAGCAGTACATCAGAAAGATCATACCCCATGACCAAACAGGATTTATGCAAGGATGGTACAATATCCACAAATCAATAAATGTGATACATCACATAAACAAATTGAGATAAAAATCACATAGTCATATCAATTGATGACAAAATTCAGCACCCTTTCTTGATAAAAACTCTTAATAAGGTGGGAATAGAAGGATCATACCTCAACATTATAAAAGCCAGGTATGATAAACCCACAGCTAACATCATACTCAATGGGCAAAAACTAAAACTATTTCCCTTAAGAACAGGAATAGATCAGGAATGCCCACTCTCACCACTCCTGTTCAACATAATACTTGAAGTACTAGCCATTGCAATCAGACAAGAATAAGAAATAAAGGGCATCCAAATTGAAAAAGAAGAAGTAAAACTTCTTGAATTGTTAGTTCCTAACTACTTGCAGAGGTCTTGAAGTCAAGACAGTCTCTTCAATAAATGGTGTTGGGAAAATTGGACAGATACATGCAAAAAAAAAAAAAAAAAAAAAAAAAAAAAAAAAAAGAAAGTGGACCACCAACTTACACCATACACAAAAATAAACTCAAAATGGTTAAAGGATTCAAACATAAGACAGGAAACCATAAAAATTCTAGAGGAATTCGAAGTCAGCAAAATCTCAGAGATATGCCAAAACAATTTCTTCAGCAATACTGTTCCCAGGGCAATGGAAGCTAAAGAGAAAATAAACAAATGGGACTACATCAAAATAAAAACCTTTTTCACAGCAAAAGAAACCATCAACAAAACAACAAGAAAGCCCACTGCATGGGAAACACATTTGCCAATGTTATCATCGATAAGGAACTCATACAACTTAACAAGGAAGATAAACAACCCAATCAAAAAATGCACAACACATCTAAATAGACACTTTTTGAAAGAAGACATAAGGAAGGCCAAGAGACATATGAAACCATGCTTATAAGTCACTAATCATCCAAGAGATGCAAATTAAAATGACAATGAGGTACCATCTGATACCTGTCAGAATGGGTATCATCAACAAATCAACAAATGGCAAGTCCTGGTAAGGATGTGGAAAAAAAGAAACCCTCATGCACCGCTGGTGGAAATACAGATTGGTGCAGCCACTGTGGAAAACAGTATGGAGTTTCCTCAAAAAATGGAACTCCCATTTGACCCAGTGATTCCACATCTAGGAATATATCCCAAGAAATCAGAAATAATCTTCATATTCCACAAATGAGTGAGATCATGTGCTATTTAAAGAGAGTGGGAGAGAGAGGGAAAGACAGAGAGAAACATCAATGTGAAAGAAACACATTGATTGGTTGCCTCCTGCACATGCCATGACTAAGGCCTGGGCCAGGGAGGACCCTGCAACCGAAGTATGAGTTACGTGCTCTTGACTAGAATGGAACCCAGGACCTTTCAGTCTGCAGGCTGACACTCTATCCAGTGAGCCAAACCGGTTTCGGCAATTAAAAAAAATATATATATATATATATATATATATATATATATATATCAAACTAAAAGCATTTTCTTGCCGAAACCGGTTTGGCTCAGTGGTAGAGCATCGGTCTGGGGACTGAAAGGTCCCGGGTTCGATTCCGGTCAGGGGCATGTACATTGGTTGCGGGCACCTCCCCGGAAGGGGGTGTGCAAGAGGCAGCTGGTCGATGTTTCTCTCTCATTGACATTTCTAGCTCTCTATCTCTCTCCCTTCATCTCTGTAAAATATCAATAAAATATATTAAAAAAAATAATAAAATAAAAGCATTTTCTTTAATAAAAGGAACAAGATAGGGATGTCTGCTTTCACCACTCTTATTCAACACCAGAGGCCCTGTGCATGGGATTTGTGCACTGGCAGGGTTGGGGAGGTGGGGGGGTAGGGGTGTGGGGCATGGCCTATGGGGATTGGCTTGCTGTGGGAGCACTGCTCATCCTGGTCAGTGGAGTGGTACTCCCCCTGTGGGAGCGCACTCACCACCAGGGGGCAGCTTCTTTGTTGAGCATCTGCCCCCCCTGGTGGTCAGTGTGTGTCATAGTGACTGGTTGAGTGATTGCTCTGGTCGTTCTGCTGTTGGGTCTCAAGGCTTTTATTATACAGGATAGTAATAGAAGTCCTAACCATAGCAATCAGACAACAAGAAGAAATGAAAGACATCCAAATTGTAAAAGAAAAAGTAAAACTGTCCTCTTTTCCAGATGACATGATACCCTAAAGATTCTACCAAGAGAGTAGTAAAACCAATAAATGAATTCAGTAAAGTAGGACATAAACTAAATATCCAGAAATCATTTGCATTTCTATACACTTATAATGGATTATCAGAAAGGGAAACTATGAAGACAATTCCATTTATAATTGCATTAAAAATATATCTAGAGATAAATCTAATCAAGAATATAAAAGACCTGTACTTGGAAAATTATGAGACACTGAAGAAAGTGAAGAAGATACAAATAAGTGTATAGGAAGAATTAACATCATTAAAATAGCCACAGATAAGAATTAACGTCATTAAGATGTCCATAACTATCCAAGACAATCTTTAGATTCAATGCAATTTCTACCAAGATAACAATAGTGTATTTCAAAGAACTAGAACAAATATTCCAAAAATTTATATGGAACCACAAAAGACCCTGAAGAGCCTCAGCAATCTTGAGAAAGAAGAACAAAGTTGAAGGTATCACAATACCAAATATCAAACTATACTACAAGACCATAGTAATCAAAACAGCATGGTACTGGCATAAAAACAGAGATATCGATCAATGGAACGAAATAGAGAATCCAGAAAGAAACCCACATCTTTATAGTCAATTAATATTTGACAAAGGAGGCAAGAACACACAATAAGGTAAAGATAGTCTATTCAATAAATTATGTTGAAAAAATTGGAAAGATATATGCAAAAAAATGAAACTAGACCACCTTCCTACACCATTATACAAGAATAAACTAAAAATTGATTAAAAACTTAAATGTTAAAATCAAAACCATAATCCTAGAAGAAAATATAGGCAGTACAATATCGGGCATTTCTTATAGCAATATTTTTTTCTGATATGTCACCTCAGGCAAGAGAGACAAAAGAAAACTAAACAAATGGGACGATATCAAACTAAAAAGTTTTTGCACAACAAAGGCAACCATCAACAAGTGAAAAGACAACCCACTGAATGGCACAACATATTTGCTGATACATCTGATAAGGGCTTAATATCCAAAATTTATAAAGAACTCACCAAACTCAATACCAAGAATCCAAATAATCTGATTGAAAATGGGCAAAGGGTGTGTCCCAGTAGTTGTCCATCAACCTATGAACTAGGAGGTCACAGGTTCGATTCCCTGGGTTGCAGGCTCCATTCCCAATGGAGCACCTAGTCAATGATTCTCTCTCATCATTGATGTTTCCATCATTTCCTCCCTTTCCCTTCCTTTTTAAATCAATAAAAATATATTTTAAAAATAAAAAATGGGGAAAGGAAATGAATAGACATTTATCCAAAGAGTACATATACTAGATAGCCAATAGGCATATGAAAAGGATGCCCATTTCTCATAATCAGAGAAATGCAAATGAAAACTACAGGGAGATACCACCTCAAACCTGTCAGAAAGGCTATCATCAATAAATCAACAAACAACAAGTGTTAGGGAGAATTTGGAGAAAAGGGAATCCTCATGTACTGCTGGTGGGAATGCAGACTGGAACAGCCACTGTGGCAAGCAATATGGAGTTACCTCAAAAAATTAAAAATGGAACCTGCCTTATGACCCAGTGACTCCACTTCTGGCAATATATCCAAGGAATCCTGAAATACTAATTTGGAAGAATATCTACACCCCTATGCTCATTGCATCATTATTTACAATAGCCAAGATTTGGAAACAGCCCAAGTGCTCATCAGTTTATGAGTGGATACAAAAAGAGCTGTGGTACATTTACATAATGGAATAAAGGGAAACTAAGAGGACACTCCCATTTAAAATTGCATAAAAAAAGCAAAAAAACAAAAAACACACAAACATCTACTTAGCCATAAAAAGAAGGGACTCTTACCTTTTGGGACAGTATGGATGACCTGGAAAATATTATGCTAAGTGAAATAAGCCGGTCAGAGAAAGACAACTAGGATATGATTTCACTTCTATATGGAATCTAATGAACAAAATAAACTAACAAACAAAGTAGAAACAGACTCCTAGATACAGAGAACAGACTAAAAGCTATCAGAGGGGAGGGTGTAGGGGGTCTGGGTGAAAAAGATGAGGGGATTAAGCAAAAAACAACAACAAAAATCCCTCATGGTGATTACCAGAGGGTTGGAGGTGTTTAATATACAATACAATATTCAAATGATATTATAGAATTGTACCCCTGAAACCTATATAATTTACTAACCAATGTCACCTCAGTAGATTCAATAAAAAACAAAATAAAAAGAATCAATATGTTTTTAAATGGATAGGGAAGTTAAGATAAAATGTAAATAAAAGAAGAAAAAATAGAACGTGAAGAGAATTAGGAATTTAACTTGATTTTGTTTGTTTGTTTTGGTCTCCCAACATGAATTCAGAATTGGGAGCTGCCATTTAGTTAATTTTTAGAATAATTCAGGTATTAGGGATCTGAGGGAGATACAGTTTCTCTTCTTGCCTTATTATGGAGTTCAAGTTGTTAAATCTATAAAATTTAGTGTAAAGTATATGTATTATGTGACAGCTCCATCTAAAGTACCTTATGTGGAATATAGGGCAGATACAAAGGAGCGGCCAAGCACATGTAATTTACCCCACAAATCCACAGCACTTCCACATTGATTTTTTTGCAGTTTCCTAGCCCCTGGTCACTGAACAGAGAAAAAAATGGCTTACTTTCATAGTGTGGTGATACAGCTACAAAACGTTCATCTTGGTGCCTTCTATCTCAGATTTGTCTTTTTGTTACCTTCCTCAGTGGGCTTTTTCTTTTCTTTTTTTTTTTCCAGGTCATTTAAAAAATACTTACTTGTCTTCTCTCAAATGTTATGACAAGAAAACCAAATGGTTTTCAAAATGTTCTGATTTGTTGATTAATTTTGCCCCTAAAATTATGTTATATGGGCAGTGTTGTTTTTAACGTTTCAACTATTCCCAAATGCAATTATCTTGAAGTGACTATGAATAGAAAATTGTATATAACTGAAAAGATAGGCTTTCACAATCTATTAAAGTACCTAATTTAGTAACTGGAATAAGAGGGACACAACAGAAACCATGTTTGAGACTGTAATTATAAGTTAAACCGCTACTAAAATGACAAGCACATATATTTCCAGTTTAAAATCATTAAGAGGAACCCCCCCCCCCACTCCCCACCACTAAATGCTTTCACTCACAAGAGGAGACCGTTTCGAACTTACGAGTTCATCCAGACACAAAAATATGCCAGGGTCTACCTAGCATACACAACAAAAAGGGATCTGTACTGTTCAGAGCAGTGTAAACAAGAGATTCTTATTCCCTGCACCCCGTCACCTTCACCAATGGTGCCTTTGCTAGCATTTCAAAACCAGGGCAGCCAACTGTGAAATATGGTCAGATTAATATTTGAAAATCTGAATAACAGTAGAGGCAGGGATAGTTAAACATAACCAAGCCTTAGGGACGCTGTACGTTTCTAGCTGTGGCTGCCCCTCCCATTTTATTTACTTATATAAGTATCATTAATACCAAAGATAAATAACCTTTGGTGCCAATATGTCACTTTCTCTCTTCAAGTCTTTAGTAGTTGCATGCTTATCTATTTCAGTCAAATGTATTTCTTATCAAAAAAAAAAAAAAAAAGAGTGAGAGACCTGACAATACAGTGTTATCGAATTTTTTCAGCTGAGACCCACATGTCATTCAGCATTCAGACATGCTTGCGCTTGATTGATGGATGGGTTTGTGACAAATAAAACTAGGATCAACAGCTTTGCACCTTTTCCCCCATCAGAGACCAGAGTAAAGCATAACTCTGTAACAATAGTGGGATTAGGGATGCATTAGCTCTCCATCGACCAAAACCATCCATTCCCATCAATACTTTGCACGAAATAACCTGAAGCTATGATAAGGAAACAAAAGAAGGAGAAAAGGGACAGGAGAAAACAAATCAATAAAAGAAGGGAATGTCTGGAAGATGTGCTGTCCAAATGAAGATTTTTTTTTCCCTCCCCCTTGCCTTGCTGGGCTAATGCCCCTGAATGTGAAAACAATACCTCAGCCCCGAGTTTTGATGCGGGAAGCAGATTGGCACATTGTTGAAACACAGGTTTGGCCTCTGCACATTGATATTTAGACAAGGTTTGTCTTTCACGGGGCCAAAGAAGTGCAATAGTATTTGCTGGTAATGCGAGTCCCTAAAATGGCTCTTAAAGAAAAAGGGTGTTTTCCACCTGAACGATTCAGCCCTTGTGGGCTTGATTCTGGGATAATTAGTACAACTCTCCGGTGTGGACACGGTTTTAATGTCCCAATGCTTAGCGCAGTCACAAACATTGCTTTTACAATGTGGGTTGGTACGAAGGATTTTAATTGACCAGTTTACTAAGACTCACACAAAGCATATTTTTTCCCCCTAAATCTCTTATCAGACAGACTAATGCCCCTTTTATAAAAACTAATACCTATCCTAGAAGAGTCTTTACTTTTTGTAGGTAGGTTTTGTTTTTTTTAAAAAAAATAAAAATCTATCCACAGAAAAATTTGTCTTCAATTCATAGAATATTTTGATGATAATTTCGTCATTTTCCCCACAAACAATGGACCGTTAAGGTTATTTATTCAGGTTTTTTGTTCCTTTTCTTTGGAGAGCTTTTGATTTTTTTGTATTACCTATGATATTTGTCCTAATTTACAATTTATTCTAATTGGCCATTGAGTGGGCCAGGATGGCTTTCTCCTGGTGAGGAGGAACATTAGTGATATTTGTTCTCCCCCGAAGAAGTGTGAGGGGAGGAGAAGCCCGAGTTCTCATTGTGGAGCCACTGAGCTTGGGGAAGGCACTTCATCATTTTGCTTCAGTTTTCACACTTAGAATAAGAAGAGAATTATATCGTCTAATTCATCATTATCATCACCAGCGCCATCATTATTAATATTATCATTATTCTGCATTGACATGCTGCAGTGCCTCGCTTCTTAAAGTTTGCAACATGTCGAGAAGAAAAAAGCCATTTAGTTCCATCTTCTTGTTCTAGTTTATGTGGGAAGAGGGAAGGCCTTCCCTTTATTTTAGTAAAAGTAGAAGAGAGAGACACTGCGCCATATAAGAAAAGAATGTGCGCAAGATCCTTAGGATAGGACAGTCACTTCTAAGCTATACACCAGGGAGTCTAAGAGATTAAAAAAAATTTCTAGATTAAAAAAAATGTTAAGGGCCTGGCCAGTGTTGCTCAGTGGTTGAGCATTGACCTATGAACCAGGAGGTCACAGTTTGACTCCCGGTCAGGTCAGGGCACATGCCTAGGTGGCAGGCTCGACCCCAAGTAGGGGGTGTGCAGAAGGCAGCTGACCAATGGTTCTCTCTCATCATTGATGTTTCCATCTTTCTCTCTCCCTGTCCTTTCCTTTCTGAAATCAATATACATTTAAAAAAAAGTTTAGGGATGCTGTACCATTTTATTTGTAGAATAAATTCCAGTTTTATTCCTTGAGTTCAAATTGTATTTCAGAAAATACCAAGTTAATTATATGTGGTTCTGAAATCCACTGTATGTGTAAAGGTAGATTTTAGCTTGTATTATTGAAGGTCATGGACGTTTCTATAATTATAAAGAGATCAATCACATTTTCATTATTATTTTAGAAGTTTTCTTTGGGCCTAAAATGGTTAAAATCATTAAAGTCACATATACCTGACATCTCAGGTCAGATAGCGTTTTATATATATACCTTCATAGCTGACACTTTCTCTGAAAAATCTCTGCCTGAATTGAAAACCTTTTAGGTAACAAACCTGATTAAAGGCATACGGGCCACTTTTTTTGGCCCCCAAATTTGACCTGTTTTATAATTGGTACAATCCAGTGGGCATTTTCTTTCAGATCCTAAATAAAGGCCAATCTTGAGGAACTTAAAGAAAGTGATTTCCTGGGGCACCTCTGCTGAAGATGAAGGAGCCCCTGCACCCCATACTGACACCCGGGAGTGGGTTCGTTTCACCCTCCGCGAGACCACTCACTGCTTGCACATCTGCTCCCTTAAAATGCAAAGCAGGTGACTCTGGCCACCTTTATAACCGTGTGGAGGAAGAGTTCCAGGGTTTTCCAGATGCCTCGCATTTTCATATAAAAGGACATTAATAAGCCCAGTCTATGTTTTAATGTAAGGGGGATCATGGCATTGCAAGATACATCGTATGTGCCCGTTTGACACCTTTTCTTCCCTGTGTAGTGAACTCTCAAGCTTTTCGTGAGAGCCTTTTTAAGCACGTACATCTATGACCCTATACAGCCTTCTCTAATTTGGTTCCATTTAAAGTTCCATAAGTGAAGATGCAAGATTCATATATATACACATGCATGCAGACCAAACAGGACGAAGCAGGTATATATGCGAGTCTTTGGTGGTGTTTGAATATATGTTATTATATTCACTGTTTTCTTTGTATATGGTATCTCTTCCAGGCCACAGTAAATCCGTGGAGGCAATGTTTGTGTCTTATCCAGACGTCACTGTAGACAACCCAATTCAGGGCCTATAGGCACTCTAGAAATACTGTGTGAAAAGCAATATATACACATGCATTTATGGGGATAAATATACATACATTTCTAAAGGGATTAAAATCATCAATGTTGAGACATATCCATACTAGAAAGCATGCAGCCTAATGTTAAATGGAAAAAGTCGATTTCTGGGTCATTCTAGAACTTAGTAGCAGCTCCCACAAAGGGATATAATGATATAGTAATTAGAGTTACCATTATAAAATTTATAGCAGTTCGCTTAATTGAAACTGTATATTAACTCAGATTATATTTGAATGTAAGCATAAGACATATTAAAGCTAAATGTAAAACATTAGTGACTAGTATACAAAATATAAAGAAGGTATTGCCCAAACGGGCAGAGTTTTTTCTTCTCTCTCACCAAGTGCCAAATCTTTTTCTGTTTTCTTTCATATTCAGAAGGGATCAGAGGTATCCTAATACTGGGATCTGCAAATTACTGCCCACAGACCTGCACCTTTCTAAGGAAAGCATTATTGTAACTTAGCCCATTTGCTTATGTGTTTTCTATTACTTCTTTTGCACTCCAAGGGCTGAGTTGAGTAGTTGGAATAGAAATTGTATTTTTATTTTTTATGACCCCAGAGTCTGGGTTATTATGCTCTTGTTTTGTTTTTTTAAATTATTTATTGTCTAAACTTTTACATATGTCTCCTTTTCCCCTGCTTGGCCCCCACCCCATTCAGCCCCCAGCCATTCCCTCCCCTGGCAAGCCCCCACCGCCCCGGTGTCTATGTCCAATGGTTATGCTAATATGCATGCGTGCAAGCCCTTTGGTTGTGCAGAAATTAATTGTATTTTATAGGTTGAATCGTGTCCATTCCCCACCCCCCACCCCCCACCAATTCATATGTTGAAGTTCTAACCCCAGTAACTCAGAATGTGGCCTTATTTGGGGAAACAGGTTCTTTGCAGATGTAGTTAGTGAAGTTAGGATGCAGTCATCCTGGAGCAGGTTGAGCACCTAATTCAATATGATTTACATCCGTATAGAGGGGAAATTTGGACACAGACATGCACACGGGAAGAACGCTGCGTGGAGATGAAAGCAGGGATCAGGGTGAGGTAGCCAAAAAATGCCAAAGTTGCCTGTAAAACACCTACAGATAGGAGAAAGGATGGGACAGATTCTCGAAGCCCTCAGAAGAAAGCAACCCTGCTGACACCTTGGTGCCAGGCCTGCAGCCTCCTGAACGGTGAGAGAACAGATTTCTGTTGTTTAAGCCTCCCAGTCCCTGGTACTTGGCTACAGCGTCTCTGGAAAACTGACACACCATCTGACCCACAGAACTTATAATACTTAATAATGGCTTTTTACAGAAAAAGTTTGCCCACTCCTGCTGTAAGGCTCTAGCTTAATCTTGGTTGATTTTGCTTGTGAATATGTTTTTAACACACACACACACACACACACACACACACACATACACACACACACACACACACATACACACACACACACACACACACACACCGTCCAACTCTCTGCATAGCCTGAGTTTCTGTGAGGAAGTATCTGTAGAAGATAGTGAAGAAATTGACTAAATAGTTAAAAATTAATTTAGCCTGAATGTGTGAAATCATTCTACTGGATTTAGACTTTCCAGTCTGAAGGCTATTCGATTTAGCCGTTTGCTAAGGCCCAACTTCAGTCTTAGCAAAACCCAGTCTGGTCGTTGGAGGCTCCTTAACAATAAAAAAACCAAAAACGTCTTATGTGAAATATCAAATAATTATTTATGTCAGTGGAACACAAACATGTGGTTTACATTTTCCTTGAAATATGCATGTGGTTAGAATGAAAGGACTGGTTGCTTGACAAAGGTCTCATTTGAAGAGAGGATGCTTATGCCCTGGCAGCTTAGTGGTTAGAGTATTGGCCTGCAGACCTAAGGGTTACAGGTTCGATTCCCAGTCAAGGACATGTACCTAGGTTGCAGGTTCGACCCCAAGCCCCAGTTGGGCATGTGCCAGCAGCAATTGATGTGTCTCTCTCACATCGATGTTTCTCTCACTCCTCACTCTCTCCCTCCCATTCTCTCTAAGAAAACCAATGGAAAAATATTCTTGAGTGAGAATTAACAACAAAAAATAAAAATAAAAAAATAAGAGTTTGCTTGTCTTGCTGATCTCATTGCTATTTAGAAAGCAGAAGGAGACATTTTGCCTGCCTAAATATACTCTCAATCCTGTGGTTTCTAATTAATAAACAAAACGGAGAAACTAATTTTGAATTCTAAGGGGTGGGGTGGGGGTCGGAGAGACACCATGAAATGCTTAAGGATTTAAAATATTTTATGTAGGTGTAAATTATTCTCAGCATATTTTTTCTTATATGATAGTCTTCCACTGTCACCCCCTTTTTTACTTTAAATAATAGGAGACTTTGGGAAATTTTATAGTGTAGTCTTGATAGCTTTTACATTTTAATTATTTGCGCTACACTATGACTGCTTTAGGCTCATAACATGTTGTGCAATTTTACCATGAGACGCTCTGCCAATAAGAATTTTTGTTAACACTATAGGAACAGCTTTTTGTACAGTACACTCAGTTTTTCTAGAATCTTCATTTATTTCCATAAGCCACATTGATTTCCTCTGAGAAATTGGCTAATTCAAAGCACAATATCTATGTATTTTCCCTCTGAAGCAATCCTTTTAAAAAAAACATTTTCTTGACCACGACCCATGAAAAATGACAGAAGAGGCTGGGTAAAAGGAAAGACCCTGGAGAGTTCTCTCATCCTAGGGAAAGAGCCTACTTAGCATTCTCTAGACTCTTGTTCCTCAAAGTGAGGTCTGCAGGCCAGCAGCAGCGGCACCTCCAGGAAGCCTGTTAGGGAAGCTGCACTTTGGACCCAAAGGATAAGAATCTGCATTTTAACAAGCTCCTCAGGTGATTCATAGGCACATTAAAATTGAGAAGCGCTGCTGCTTGTTTCTCAGCTGTCCAGATATGGACTCAGGAGACAAGTTTCAGATGCTCTGTGCCAGCTCTTCCCTATCCCACGCCAAGGTGACAGTGGTTGAAGATCCGCAGTTCTGTCGCTGGGGCCATTTCCCTCATTCTTGAGGTCCTTGCTAAAGAACTGGGTTCTTACCATGTGCCAGCCACTTTTCTAAGTGCTTTATATATATTAAACTAGAGACACGGTGCATAAAATTCATGCACAGGGCAGTGGGGGCGTGTCCCTCAGCCCAGCCTGTACCCTTTCCAACCTGGGATCCCTCTCACAATCCAGGACTGCTGGTTCCCAACTGCTCATCTGCCTGCATGCCTCATTGCCCCAAATTTCTTTTGCTTGACTTCTGATCGCCCCCTAACCACTCCCCTACCAGTGTATACCTAACTGCTCCGCTTCCAGCCTGATTTCCCCTAACTGTCCCACACCCTGCCAGCCTGGTCATCCCTAACTACCTCCCCTACCAGCCTGGTCACTCCTAACTGCCCTCCCCTGCTGGCCTTGTCAACCCCAATTGCCCTCCCTTGCAGGCTTGGTCCCTCCCAACTGCTTTCCCCTGCGGACCATCTTGTGGTGGCCATCTTGTGGTGGCCATCTTGTGTCCACATGGGAACGGCCATCTTTGATCACATGGGGGCAGCCATCTTGTGTGTTGGAATGATGGTCAATTTGTATATTACCTCTTTATTATATAGGATTACTTAATGCTTGAAGCAAACTTATGAGGTACCATTTGTTTCAATAATTCTTTGTTGAAAGCATTACATATTAGCATATTTTTAATGGTTATCTCTCCTTGTCCCCCAATATTTTTACTGATTTCAGAGAAGAAGGGAAAAGGGGCGCGAGAGATTGAAACATGAATAACGAGACTCATTGATTGGCTGCCTCCTCATGCCCCCTACTGGGGACTGAGTCCACAATCCAGTCATATGCCCTGACAGGGAATTGAACTGCAACCTCCTGGTTCTTAGACTGATGCTCAACCTCTGAGCCACATTGGACAGGTAGCACTATTAACATCTAAATTTGACACTTGAGTAAACTGAGGCACACAGGAGTAACTTGCTCAAAGGTAGACAGCTTGTACATCATAAAGCTTGGCTTCAAACAAAGGTACTCCAGAGCTCAGCCTCTTAACCACTAACCATTGCACTGCATTGCCTCTGAGTAACATGTGGATTATGAAAACCCTATTGAAGAAAACATAGGCAGTAAATTCTCAGACATCTCACATAGCAATATTTTGCCAGTACATCTCCGAGAGCAAGGGAAACAAAGGGGAAAATTAACAAATGAAATTATATCAAAGTAAAAAAATCTTCTGTATAGTAAAGGAAACCATCAACAAAATGAAAAGGGAGCCCACTGTATGGGAGAACATCTTGCCAATGATACATCTGATAAGGGGTTAGTTTACAAAATATATAAAGAATTAATACATCTCAACACCAGGAGGACAAACAGACCAATTAAAAAAATGGGCAAATAGTGGAGAAACCAAGATGGTGGCACAGGTAAATGCCTAACTGCAGCCTCACTCAACAATTTCAAAAAACACAACTAAAATATAAAGTGGACATTATCCAGAACTACAGGAAAGTTGACTGACTGGAAATTCTACAACTAGAAGGAAAGAGAAAACCAGAAGGATAATCAGAGGAGCTGTAAAAGCCTAAGGTAAGGAGACACAGTGCATGCGTGGGGAGATGAGGGGCAGCTGAGTGCCTGGCTGGTGTTCCCTTTCGGGAAGGAGATAAAAACCCCGGACTGTGCTGAACCCCAATTCCGACTGCATTGAACCCCAGTTCTGGGCAAGACCCTGGGGTCCCAGGCTCATACAGAGGGAATCTGGGCTGAAAGGCGGAAGCTCAGGGGAGCAGCGAAAGGCATAACCCTGGAGTCATGCACATTGCACGCAGATGACAGACTGTTGACTGAGCAGCTAGATTGCCCTAGTGGGAAGGAGACAAAAGCTCAGGACTGTGCTGAGCCCCAGTTCTGACTGCACTGAACCCCAGTTCTGTGCAAGACCCTTGGGCCCCAGGCTAATACAGAGAGAATCTGGGCTGTAAGGTGGAAGACCTGGGGAGCGGCAAAAGGCAGAGCCCCTGAGTCGTGCACATTTTGCACAGAGGACAGACTGTTGATTGAGCCGCTGGATTGCCCTAGCGGGAAGGAGACATAAGCTCCGGACTACTCTTAATCCCACTTCCAACTGCACTGAACCCCAGTTGCGGGCTAATTGGGGGAAAGACTAGACTGTCTGGTAGCAGACGAAACTCTAAGGCACCTTTCTCTCAGAGGTGCTTGCAGCAAGTACCGAAGGACACTGAGGAACACTGAGACACAGGAATCTCATAGGGTGGGGTTGAGGGGAAGCCAAGGCTGTAGGCTCCACCCTGAAACTCCGCCCCATCCAAGATGAGCACAGAGGCTTTTGCAGTCTAGTGGAAGAAGGCTGTCTCCTGACATAAACCCAGTTGATCCTCCCACTCTATCAACTCAGGGAAGCAACACAAATGCTTAGACAAGGAAACAAATCACAAATGAAAGAAATGGAAGACAAAAAGCAACTGGATATAGAGTTCAAAACCATGCTTATAAGGTTTCTCAAGAATTTCCTAGAAAAGGCCGATAAAATAAACAAGACAAGAGAATCCAGAAAGTTGAAGATAGTGTAAGAAACCTCTGCAATAACTCCAAGTGAACCAACATCAGAATTATGGGTGTCCCAGAAGATGACAGAGAGCAAGATACCGAAAACATACTGGGAGAAATAGTGACAGAAAACTTCCCTCACCTGGGGAAAGAAATAGACTTATAAGTCCAGGAGGTGCACAGAACCCCAAACAAAAGGAATCCAAAGAGGACCACACCAAGACACATCATAATTAAATTTCCAGGAGCAAAAGACAAAGAGAGAATATTAAAAGCAGCAAGAGAAAAGCAGGTAGTTACCTACAAAGGTGCACCCATACGATTGTCAGCTGATTTCTGAACAGAAACCTTGCAGGCCAGACAGGAATGGCAAGAAATATTCAAGGTGATGAATAAGAAGAACCTACAGTCAAAAATACTCTACCCAGCAAAGCTATCACTCAGAATCGAAGGCCAGATAAAGAGCTTCACAAATAAATTTAAGCTAAAGGAGTTCATCACCGCCAAGCCAGAATTATATGAATTGCTGAAAGGGGTTCTTTAGAAAGAGGAAGAAAATAAAGATAAAAATTATGAACAACAAATACGAAACTATCAACAAATGAATCTAAAAACCAAGGGAAGTAAAAAACATGATGAACAATATTAACTGGTGAATATAATAGAATCAGAGGTATGGAAGGGGAGTGGACTGATGATTCTCAGGCAAAAGGGAAGTGGGGGGTGCGGGAAGAGACTGAACATAAACTGTGCACCTATGGACGAGGATAATGGGGAATGGGGAAAGGGCAGAGGGTGGGATGGGAACCTGGTGGAGGGGAACAATGGAGGGGAAATAAAAAGAGGAACATTTGTAATAATATGAACAATATAGATTTATTTTAAGAAAATAAAAAAATAAAAAATGGGCAAATAACCTGAATAGACATTTCTCCAAAGAGGACATACAGACAGTTGAAAAAATAATCACCAGAGAGATGCAAATTAAAAAACTTCAATGAGTTATCACCTCATGCCTGCTAGAATGGTTACTGGCAATAAATCAACAAACAACAAGTGCTGGTGAGGATGTGGAGAAAAGGAAACCCTAGAGCACTGTTGGTGGGAATGCAGACTGGTGTAGCCACTATGAGAATCAGTATGAAGATTTTTCAAAAAATTAAAAATGGAACTGCCTTTTGACCCAGCAATTCCACTTCTGGGAATATCTCCTAAGAATCCTGAAAACACCAATCAGAACCAATATATGCACCCCTGTGTTCATAAGCAGCATTATTTACAATAGCCAAGATCTGGAAACAGCCCACGTGCCCATCAATAGATGAGTGGATAAAAAAGCCATGGAATGCTATGAGATTATAAAAAAGAAGGAACTCTTACCTTTTGTGACAGCATGGATGGACCTGGAGATTATTATGCTAAATGAAATAAGCTGCAAAGATAGACAAATACCATATGATCTCACTAATACATGGGATCAAACGAACAAAATAAACTGATGAACAAAATAGAATCAGAGGCAGAGGTACATGGAACAGACTGATAGATCTCAGAGTGGTAGTGGTTGGGAGGAGATTGGATAAAAGAAAGTAAAGAGATTGGACAAAGAACATATATACCTAGCTCATGGACACAGTGTGGTGGCCAGAGGATGGGGGAGGAGCTGGGACTGGGTAGAGGTGGGCAAAGGGGCATCTGTAATAGTGTCAAAACAATAATAAATAAATTTAACTTAATTAAAAGACGACAAAATTAATGGTTAGGAAGACATCATAGAAATGACAAAAGAGTCCCAAAAAACATTCAAAGTATGAGAGGTATATTGGGTCATGAACTATTTCTCACTTGTCCAAATCAATAGGTAGAACCCTCACATGTGTTAGAGATAGAGGCAGAGACTGGAACTTACAGAGATTATGCTGCTCACAATTCCAAGAAATGTATTTTGACAGGTTAGAAAACCTAGTCTTATATTCATTTCAGTTCTGCTACAGTTGTAGTACTGTTGTTTTGTAAAAAATATATATTTTTATTGATTTCAGAGAGGAAGGGAGAAGGAGAGACAGAAATATCAATGATGAGAAAGACACATTTATTGGCTGTTTCCTGTATGCACTCCAACTGAGGGCCAAGGCTACAACTGAGGTACATGCTCTTGACCGATATCGAACCTGGAACTCTTCAGTCTGCAGGCTAAGGCTCTATCCACCTAGCAAACCAGCTAGGGCTATAGTTCTGTTTTAATCTATTCCTAAAATGCCAAACCCCAAATCCCCTAGTTTTTCTGTGTATATTTGGGTACTCTGAGGGCACTTTATGGAGTGATTACTTAGGGTTCATTTCATGAGATTGTTCTATAGGCTTGTATGGTTACAGAGTACTCAAAACTTCTTCTGGACCATTTTGTGGTGCACAGGCTGTCAGATTATGAAATAAAAAAGCTTTGGCCTTGGTTTGATAAGCTTTCTCTATCTAACTTCTTGTTATACTCAGTAAAATCATTCTATCCACCCACAATAGGAAATTATTGCACGCACATGTTAAATGGAAAGCCATCCACACACTTATCGCCTCTCTCAGTGAAATCTATTTTCAACATTAGCAAGCAGATAGAGGTGTACTTGTGTGAGTCTGGGATCTACTGAAAATACATTGTATTATAGGCTGACCCCGAGAAAGCTATTCTGGTCATGTGGGAAGTGAGGATAGGAGGGATTGTTCTGACCTTCTCTGTCTGTTCTCTGAAATCTGGTCCTTAGCACAGTTCAGCATCACTGGCCGATGGAAAGTGGTATAGTACTTTGAAGACCCAATCCCAACTATGTCGCTTATCTGCTATATAAGCTTAGGTGCATTACTTTAACTGAACTGGAAACTGGAATTGAGGTTCCTACCCAAGGTTTCTTGTGAGAATTAAATGAGGTCACTTGTTGAAAGCCCCAGGATGATGACAGCGACCTTGTAAGTACTCCATATGTGTTGGTTTTTCCCCCTTTCTTGCAGCTGCTGCCCTGGGACTTGGGGTCCACTTTAAGTACAAGTCCACACAACTAGTTCTCCCCTCTGTCCTCCACTACTTTCATTCATCTCCTCAAAACCCTCCCTTCTGAGACTCCTGGAGAACCTACAGCCCATTCTCAATGTCCTGTCCTGGCTTTGCTTTCCCTTTATCTCAGCCCCTGGGGTACAGTACTTAGACTGATACTAGGCCCTTGGCCAAGAGTCTCAGCTGCTGTGAGTCCTGCATCCCTGTGAGGCTTGGCAGGAGCTAAAGGATCAACTGAGAGCTAAACTGGTGTGGACTAGAGAACTCAGGGGTTCATGACTTGGGTCCTAGGTGTATGTGTATGTTTTAGGGAGAAACTATTGATTATTGGTAAGAAAACAGGACAATTTTATAAAGCTCTTATCGTATGTTAAGTGCTTTATATACCTTTCCTTATTTATCCACACAGCAGCTCTGTGAGATAGGTATTATTACTTCTTTGCAAATAAGGAAACAGGCTCTGAGAAGTTAAGTAACTTGCTTAAAGTTATACAGTTAGTAAGGAGCTGTGGCAGAGAAAATTCAACATTCTCAGCACACTATTTTCTTTCTGGGCAAGAAGGATAATGATATTTCTCAGTCTCTGGTACTTTAATTGGGGCCATGTGGCTGCATTTTAGCTAATGGAACTGGATGGAGTTGATGTAAGTCAGTTCTAGTACTGGCTCCCGAAAGAGTCCCTCCTGGTTCTGCTTTCCCTCCCAGGGTGACTGTGGAAGGCACTTGTTAGATGGCCCAGCTACAGGGTAAAGGATGGCCAATGGCCTGTAATAGATTTATGATAAGAACAAATATTAGTAGAGATTTGGGGATAAACTGAGTGACAGACTGGGTTTTGGAGCCACGTTGTTGGGACACCAATGTTCTAACACATTGTGTCATAGTCTCTTGCTATTGACTTTGATGATAGATATTAGATAGAGGTGAAAAGTGAAGAAGAGAAAAGTAAAAAAAATGTATTTTGGTTATGAATAAAGAATGCTGATTACAATTATTCAAGTGAATTGCCACATAATTATCACTCAAAAGAGAATGATTAACTATTGGTAATCAGAGTTGATTTTTTTTTTAACTTAAAAAGTTTGCTCAATAAGTTAAAAGCCACACCAATACTTGGAGATACATGCTTGGAGGCCGTAGTTTTTCTAGGCACAATAGTCATGTTCACACCATGTTCTTATGCTCACCACTTAAGATAATTAGAATTACATGGATTACATGTGGACAAATGTAAGAAGAGGGCATCCTACAGTTTGTAGTCATATGACACTTTCTTGGGGATACAGGCTGACCTATTGTATACTGAATTCTAAGTCACAACAAGCTAATATTATTCAGGTACTCTTGAGGCTGTTAGAAATATCCCCAGGCTTAACTTTGTTTTCAGTCATTACTGCTAGATAGGCTAGTTTTATCAGCTAGGTCACACCATCACAAATACTTCAAAGATATTGTTAGCAGATTATATGTTTTATATGGTACATACCTCTAACAGAATTATAACAATCACCTGCTTGAAAAGTAAATTGATGGTAACAGTCCCCTTCAGTATCAGACAACTCAGACCTTACTTAAGGAACTTAAACACAAGACGGGAGCATTTTCAATTATAATAGCAGTCTCATAAAGCACCTTCTTTGGTCATTGCTTATTTGATTTTCACAACCCCAGGAGCCAATGGAGGCCACAGACAGGTTAAATAACTCGTCCAAGGTTACACAGCTCATAAGGGGTAGAGCCAAGGCTTGAACCCGATCAGTTTGGCTCCAGAATCTATGCTCTTTAACCACTTTCTATAACAACACCTGTAGAGTGCTCACTATGGGGTAGGCACTGTGGCAGCATGCTCGCTACTTACTCCTCTTTTTGTCTGCAGACAACTCAATCTGACAAATCAGTGTAGACATTCACAAACTTTATTTTGACCACATTTCAGATATAAGCCCTTAGGGTCAATATCTTGCTGTCAGAGATATTAGAGGAAATTTGACGGACAATTTGGTAGGCAGACTGTTCCAATAACAAAGATTTTGGCAAAGAAATTTTGACCTCTAGTTTTGGAAAAAATATTATGACCAAAAAAGACAGGAAAATGCCAGCATCGACAGAAATCATACTGTACCCCATTCATGAGTATTGTTTACTGAGAGTCTTTGGGCATACGTTTTTATGTAATTATTTTATTTCTACCTCAAAACAACTCTAGAAATGTATATTAGTTATTTAATTGAATAGCAAGTGCTATAGTTTGTAAATGACACAATTAATTTATGTACCAATAAGAAAGAAAGAAAATGTTGCTAATGAAACCAAGACATATCATCAATTATAAGATGCATCCTGATATTAGAGATGATAAAATGTGAAAGAATGTGCGTCTTAACTCTGATGAAATGTTATAATCCCCAGGCTACAGATGAGGAAACAAGACTTCATGAGGTTAAGTTGCTCAACATCACGTAGTTAAAAGAGTGGTAGACCAAGGCTCACAATCAGGGTAGTCTAACTCGAAGCCCACGCTTGTAACCATTTATTTCATGGCGTGTGTCTCAATCCATGTTTGTGATGCATGGAGTAAAGTGAAATATCACTTTGTTGCTATTAAATTGGTCATTGATATGCTGTAAATCGGTAACTTACACCTCAAGGTGACTTTTCAAAGTTTGATCGCCCAATAAGATGCTGCACATTGGCCAAACAAGTCAAGAAAAAGAAACCAATCTCTATTTCATTTACAGCTATGCAGACAGCATCAACATTACAGCTTTCAAGCTGACAATTTCTGTCTTTTTGTCCTACTTATAATCCCTCACTTTAATTTCTAATGAAACAACTTTTTTTTCCATAAAAAAGAAAGTCGTTGTTTCTGAAGACATTGCCTGGTCTGCTGTTCAGTTCACAAACAAAGTGAAATTTCTCTACTTCTAATAACTCAAGATGTTTCATAATTATGTCATGACTTGAAATTTGCAAAGGAACAAGCAAGAACACATTAAGCTTAAAGATGCCCAGAGCGATTCATAAAAAATATTCATAGCAATAAAGACCTACAAGACAGAAAAACAGAAAATGCATACATACTTGACTCAGAATCCCAGTGTTTTTTCTTGTTTTCTTTTCCCCCACAGGAGGCAACAGCAGCTTTAAATGCTGCCTTCCTCTTATATAGGACTAAACCCATGCATAGTATACAACTTTAGTTCCTATTCTAAAGCACTGTGAGCCATTGTTTTATGCTTGTCTCTTGAGGCTGAGGGAAAATGTTATTGGTTGTCGAAAAGAATAAGTTGTAACATAGGCATTTAATTTTCTTTCCTTATACTCCCTGATTAAAACAAGGCTTGCCCCATTTTCTATTTTTCTTTTAAAAGCCCTCCTTACCCATATTAACAAAATAACATACTGACTATAGCCATGACTTCGGCTCTGACTGCCTTAAGTTTAGGTGCAATTTGGATCCAACTTTTGTTCTGTGTCCAGGCTGTGAGTCAACTTTGGTTACACGGACAACATTGAATTTCTAATTATTAAAAAAATTAGTCCCCTTAAAGGTTAAACGGACTGGTGATGTAGTTTATTGACTTATTTAGTTATTTTAAAAATTAAGTTGATAATAATTAACAAAGAAATGCCCTGCTCCTTAGCAAGTACTGAAATGCATGAGATATTTACATGCATAAGGCACTGAGCAATCAAGCAAAATCTATCAATCCAAATTATAAAAGTAAGTTATTGCTGTCACCTATGATAATATTGTTATTGTTTCTGGGCTATGAAATACATGCTCTTTATTTAAAAAAACATCCAAAACTTACAGACCAATAAAGAAGAAAGTGAAAGACATCCAAATACGAGTTGGTCATAGTTTGGAGAGGATAGGGCAACTGCTAGAGAGCAGTGGCAGTTTGGATTCACACCCAGTGTTAACTAGAAACCACATGCTTTAAAAAAACCAACACATATTATGTTAATTTTTATTAGTACTTTAAACTACACCCACAAATGTACTTTAATTTTAAGAGGCCTGGATATGGAATATTCAGATAAGACTCAACACTGACATAAACATAGCCAGGAGAGAAAGAGGAAGGCTGGGCTTGGATCCAGTTGTTCCTTCACAAGAATAAATGCCTGCGCTGTGATGGGATTACATAGTCGGTTCTAATCTACTCAGTCTCACTGACGAGCTGGATGCTCTGTGAGGTGTTTTGTAGACATTCCTTCCCTGAAACTCTGCAAGTTGGGTATTATTGGCACCCACTTTTCTAGATGAGGAAACTAGGGCTCAGATAGATTTTGAGGCTTATCTTGGCAAATGGCGCCTGAGGCACAAACCAGGTGTGTGCACCCCAAAGCTATGTTCTTACCACTGTGCTATCTGAACGGCACCCAGTCCTCATCCCCGTGGAACTTAGAGTCTAAGAGGAGAAGAGGTAATGACAGAAATAACTAGCACATTAGAAAGAATCCAAAAGGAACCATCTAAAGACACAAGAGAGTGTCATGAGAATTCAAATGCCAGGGAGACATATCCAGTGGGAGTTGGAGGAAGCAGGAGATGAATGTCAGGAAAAATGATTCCAGTAAGAGCCTGGATGCCAGAAGGAACCCAGAGGAAGGAAAGAATTTCTACAGGTGCGATGAGGATAGAGTGGGACAAAGGTGACTCAAAAAGAGGAAATTTGCCCTTGCTGTTTTGGCTCAGTGGATGGAGCATCTGCCTTCGAACTATAGCCCACAGAAGGGTCCTGGGTTTGATTCCAGTTAAGGGCACATGCCTGGGTTTCAGGCTTGATCCCCAGTAGGGGGCATGCAGACAGCAGCCAATTAATGATTCCCTCTCATCATTGATGTTTCTCTCTCTCTCTCTCTCTCTCTCTCTCTCTCTCTCTCTCTCTCTCTGTCTCTCTCTCTCTCTTTCTCTCTCTCCCCCTCACTTCCTCTCTGAAATCAATAAAAAACGATGTTAAATAAAAAACAAAAAAGAGGAAATCGATGCATTAGCTGCTTGGAAGGTATGAGTAGGAAGCAGGGAGCGAGCAAGCTGGCAAGGTGGCTTTGGCTCTAACACTGAAGGTTTGAGGTCCAAGGGGAGGAGCTTGTACATAATTCACCAGGTAGTGAGGCTCACTTGAAAGGGAAGGCAGTGGTGGGGAGGAAACTAAAGTCAATCCCCTTGGCCTCCAGTGACTAAGATCCATATGATTACCCTCATTTTAAGGATGATAAAAGAATTTAAAAACAAATGGTAACTAGCTCGTGGCCGTGGGCAAGTCACTGGACCCCTCTGAATCTTAGTTTCTTCATTGGCATGCTCCTTAGCCTGTAAGAATCAAATGATATGGTACCTGTGAAAAGAGGTTGTACACTGGAAAATCACTATAAATGCAGGTAGTGCTGGTATTGGTAGACATAGCTATACAATAACACTTCAAAAAAGCAGAGAAAAAGAAAAAAGGAAGGAAGAAAGGGAGGGATGGAGGGGGGAGGAGAGAAGAAGGGGGAAAGAGAGGGAAAGAGAGGGAGGGAGAAGGAGAGAGAGTAAACAGGAAGGCAGAGACAATATACAAAAGTTAGCCTGAGGAAAGCCAGCTTCCTTGAAGCAGGGGCATGAGGAACTAATGGGTAAAAGCCCCAAGGAGTCGAGTGGAGGGAGCCTAATTTGCCTCACGCAGGTGTTTCTGGAAACACAGAGACCGCACTGCACATGGAACTGGGACGAGTGACAAGGTCCTGTGTGGTCTTGGCCCAAAGGAACAAACTTGAGGTCAGTAAAGCCTCAAAAAAAAGCTCATATATAATTAAAAGAATAAAAAACAGCTCATGTGAGGGAAAATTAGTGTAGATTTTTAATCTTGGAGCAGAGAAGCTTACAGGAGTTAGTAATGGAGCATTTGTTACCAATTTATTGCAGTTGCCACAGAAAATTAAGATATATTAACTGATTTCAAGCATGAAATTCTTTAGTTAACCTAGACGGGGCGGTGGGGGGGGGGATGGGTTAGACACCAAACATGTGAAAAGGAGATTATGGGCTTCTCATCCCTAATTCTTTCGACATACAGTGTGCTTATCGAGGGCCTGCTATTTGCGAGGCATTGTGTTACATGCTGGGGCTACCGAGGACATAAAATACAGGTATTTCTCATGTAGGTTATGCATCAGTAGAGAAAAGGATGCGTGCTATTAAAAAAGGGAAAAGTTTTTTTTTTTTTTAAACTTCTTAAATAAGAGGGTCTGAAAGTTAGGAAGCATTATGCAAGGCTTCCTGGAAAGGTATGTTACACATTTTAACCTTTTTTTTTTTTTTTTTCCCCCTTTTGTCTTCCAAGCATCAAGGACCTGGGCTAATCGCCTGTTGAGATTCCTGCTCACTTTACAGCGCTGCGGTCCTCGTTCTGGTTCTATCTAATAGCTGATTAAATTTCAACACATTCCAGACTTAGGGAAAAAAAACGAGCAAGTTAGGCAACAGTGACCCTGACGTTATCGTGGCGTCACTTAACTGTGAAGATGTGAGTCCACGCGAGAGTAAAAAGGTAAAAAACCAATAACAACGACAAAAACCCCAAAGCTCAAATTAGCTTGAATTCAAACTACCAGTCAACTTATTGAGACATTAGTGCCGGCTGCCTGTTGATTTGCTGGTGCCAGGCTGACACACCAGCGTATGAGGAGAACACAGATGTACGGACAACTAACCAATCACTGACCCCTTCCCTCCGACCCCTGTTAAGTGAACAAAATATTTCTTTTTTTCCTTCTTTTTAAAAAAATATATTTTATTGATATTTTACAGAGAGGAAGGAAGATATATACAGAGCTAGAAACGTTGACTGGAATCGAACCTGGGACCTTTCAGTCCGCAGACCGACGCTCTACCACTGAGCCAAACTGGTTTCAGCTGAACAAAATATTTCTGAGGAGAGGAGGGGAAGTAATGGGAATAGCATGGACCGTGCAGGTAGTTTATGAGGATGAAACAGTAACATTTTTCCCCCCCATATTAGTCTCAGAAAACATTCAGAAAACAAAAAAACAAAAAACTGCCTTCCCACATGTTGTAAGGTTTGGCCTATTCAAGAAAAATCAGGTAGTACGTATTTTAAAGGGTACTGGTTTCTGAGATCTGCTAGTCAATGGTCTCATTTCAAGAATTAGAAACTTAACAGTTTGGAAAAAAAAGAGATGAATGCAAATTCAGAAAATTAAGTCAAATTTCTTTTCTTATTGTAACTGCTCTAAAGCTTGGCAATGCTCCTTGAGATAAGTTTAGAAGAATTTAATAATATCAGACATTTCAAAAATATCTACATTGGGGGAAACCTTGAAAATGTATGGATAGAATAGAGTATTAGCCAATAGCTTTTCAATGCAATTTCACATAGCTGACATATATAAACTGAATTTTTTTTGTGTGTGTGTAAGGGTGTCAATAAATGCATAAGCTCTGGTTTTGCTGAACTTCTGAAGGACATATGCCTGTAATTGGCCTTTCTCATTTCTGTCTTGTTAACAAGTATATAAATAAGAGAAGGCTCCAGTAATTGGCTCAGAGTTACTAATGAATTAATTAACTTCAGTCTATTTTACCTAACCTTTAATAATAAGAGTCTTTTTTTTTTTTTTTTGGCTAGCAATAGGTCTGACAGACTGAAAAAAACAGACATGCCGCAAAGCTCTTGAAAATTAATGAGAAACGAGGAAAGAATCAATGTACATTCTGCTTGCAGAGAACTGACACAAAAAAGACACAATAAACCATGAACAAACACAGTCAGTTTAAAAAATAGGTTAGAAAAAGTGGGCAAATTCAATTATAGAAGTAATTAGAAGATATAGGGCAAGGCTGTCTTTTGGGACTCTGCCAGAAAACATGAATTAATATGAGTGAATAGAAAGAGCCCATGTAGTAATTAAGAAGCAATCACCTATGGCAATGAGTACCTGGAAACGGGCTGCAAACTATTAATTCAGTGATCAAAAATATTTTTAGATGATTAATATGGCAAATTTATTTTAAAAGACTAATTTCTGGAAAGATATCAAGACAATAGCTCCCTATTTGTTCCTCTGGCATTTATATAGCTAATTAAATTTTTATAATTTGCCACAACAGCCATTATTATGTGAAAACGGTAAAAGCAATATCTCGCCTTTTTAAGAAAAAACAACAACAACAACAAAAAAAAAAAAAACCCCACACACACCACGGCACTGGCTGTTCTGAAATCAATAAGTTAAACCCAGCTCCTGCTGTCCTGCTGAAAGTGCCTAAGCCTTGATTGTTACATTCTTTTGAGGTGTATTTGTTCTTAGACGTTTGCGTCCCTGTAATATGAAACATGGATTAATGTACAACTTCTCAAAGGTTTTATATGTTCCCATGCCCGGGCAGGGATTCCACACACTGTTTAATTTCAACAATATCAAATAAAAGCAGCTTAATGTACTAGTTGTGCATCAAAGACTCTCGTCCTTGGTCAGCAGAGGTCTGTTACTTCAGTACACACGGTTCCTCCCCCGAGAATACAAAGGCATAGACCCGCTACGGGGAAGGGTGCTTTGCCACACACAGAAGGCTAATGGCTTCTGAAATAGGTGATTATCAGAGTCCCGTAGAGTAACATGAGGGCCTGGCTGGTAATAAACAACCTCACAATATGAATTATTCTATTTCCACAGCTTTAAGAAAAATGTACGCTTCATGTGTTGATCAGAAAAGTCTAGAGGATGCTGTCTTCTTGAAAATAACAGGGAGCTACTAAAACTAATCAGTGTGTCAGCAGGGAGTTATTGAGCATCTACTAAGGTTTTAAAGCCCCAAAGTGAATCCAGAATGCTGAACTTCTAACAGATGTGTGTGTGTGTGTGTGTGTGTGTGTGTGTGTGTGTGTGTGTGTGAGAGAGAGAGAGAGAGAGAGAGAGAGAGAGAGAGAGAGAGAGAGAGAGAGAGAATCCCCTTTGGAAGTCAATAAACTAGCTTTAGAGATGCTAGTTTTTAATTACTAATTTGCTCTTGGATTATTGCTGGTTTTGAGGTTAGGGTAGAAATTGCTGACCTACAAAACAAGGTGGATCTAGAAACTCATTGTGATAGTCCCTACTACAGAGGGCCTGGAGGTAAGAGATGTATAGGTATTTGAGGGGGGAAAATTAGAGATTTTGACCAGATACCAAAGTAAGCATTTATTAGATCTGTCCAGTTCCTTCACTGTCTGCATTTCTCTCATTTTTCTTAAAATGAATGGGGGGCTTTTGAAAAGAAAACATAGGAGAAGATGGGCTCTAGCAGAGGTTTCTCATTCGCTGAGTTTGCTTCATGTTAATTATCAAAACTTAGGTATGGCAACAGCAAGCAAGCAGTTCTTCCAACAGCATGTTGGTGATGACAGAACTCCCCGGGAGGCAGGCAATTGGGAACTAGTGAAGTGAGGACAGCTTAGAGGTGTGGGGGCTGAGCAGGCCTGCCAGCTGAACAGGACCCACTCACCATGAAATGTTAATGTGTCAATGAAGGGGAAAAGCATGAATGAACCACAAAGAGACTGAAAATGACTCAGCTGGTTGGAGATGGAATTTGGGCTCTCTGCCAAAGTGAGGTGTTCAGGGCGCATACGCCGACACTTTGGGGGAGGAAGGGTGGTCCCTTGATTTTAGAGAGATAAAGTAATTTTGAAGAAAGAAGACACGAAGTTTTTTTTTTTTCCTTAACAAATAAACTTCCTTCTTTTTCTTTTCTTCTTCCCTTCCAGTGTTCCAATAGTTTTCTGACTTCCTGATTTTTGCTGGGATTAGGTTTTGGAATGGAGGAAGCAGAGAGAGAATGGGATATGAAGATAAACGAGTCATAATCCTTCATGCAAGGCTCCTGCTCTATAGGAAGGACAGATGTAGGCAACTATGAGAGAAGATAGTGAAATAGGTGCAAAAGAAGGAAAGAGGTAAGCTGCAGGGACTGAGCAGAGGAAGGGGGTATTTGGGCCATAGTGAATAAGAAAGGGTTTTCACAGAAGAGGTGGCAATTGGGCTTATCACGAAGAAGAAGAATAGGCAGAGAAGGAAGGAGAATTTATTTTCTCTTACTCTACTTTCCCCAACTTCCTGTTTTTCAAATCAATGTCATTTCAGGAAAGCAAGAAGATAATATAACCATGACGTGTATATGTGAGGATGGTTTGTGTGTGTGTGTGTGGGGGGGGGGGTGAGGAGAAAGATGGGATGGTATGAGGATTTTCCTAATTTACAAAATGTTCTTTTCACATATCAAACTTCTGCCTCTTCCAGGTTAGTAGTATTTTTTTTTTAAAGCACACTCTTCCTTTCACTATTTGAATAATATTTGGACTCAGGTTGGGAAATACGATATTCTAATAGCTTTTATTTTTCATGTTTGATGGCTTTGTCATTTTGCTAATGGCAAGTCCATTATTTTAACTAATGCCTTGATTCCTGCAGATTGTACTACATTTATATATACATGTAATTAGTCCTTTATTAATGCATCCTTTCCTTTTTTCATTAAATAAATATTTAATTACTTGACAAATCTTTGCTTCTATCTTGGAAATTATGCAATTCCTGATATGAAACATGGGCATTATTTAAAATGGCTGGCATAGCTCAGTGGTTGAGCATTGACCTATGAACCAGGAGGTCACAGTTTGATTCCCAGTCAGGTATTTCCCCAGTTGGGGGCTCGATCTCCAGTGTGGGGGTGTGTACGAGGCAGCCAATCAATTATTCTCTCTCATCATTGATGTTTCTTTCTTTCTCTCCCTTTTCTTTCCTCTCTGAAATCAATAAAAATATTTAAAAAATAAATAAAATAAAATGCACTGACTAAAAGATCAGACAGGCATATGGTTATATGTAATTCAGTGCTGAATATCAAAACCAATCTTGTTCTTGACTGATATATTGGTCAATGGGACTATGTGTACTGGCCTATTTAGTTCTTAGGATATTTCCAAAGGAAGTCTAAAGAAGTCTAACTACAATAGCTTACCTAAAAAAGGAGAAGATATTAGCCTGGCAAGGGGTCAAACGTTTCTTACATACAAAACCAGCCTTGTTTACTGGATATGCACAAATCTAAGTTTCCACATCTCTCCAGAGGCTAAGAAAGGGAAAGTAACTATCACACATGAGCATTAATTCATTCGGTGTATCTTGTAAGTACTCTGCTAGGGGCCAGGGATACAAAAATGATTAAAACATGAGCCTTGCCCTTAAGGAACTTACTCCCTCAAGAAGTAGATGAGTCCGATAAGTAAACCAATTACTATAGTGTGGCTGTGATAAGGTATGAAAGTGCAGCTTGCTATGAGAGCACAAAGGAAAGATATCTAACGTAGATTGGGACAGTGGGGTTAGAGGATAAGATGCCAGAACTGAGTTTTTAGGAACAAGAATTTAATTAGCTAAAGAAGAGGGCCAGGGAAGGTGATATAAAATATCATGATGCATAAAGTAGCATGGCGGAATTGGGACCATCTTTTTGCAAACTTACGAAGCACTGGTTCTGTGTTAAAAAGAAATGTGGATGTCGAAACCGGTTTGGCTCAGTGGATAGAGTGTCAGCCTGCAGACTGAAGGGCCTCAGGTTCGATTCCGGTCAAGGGCATGTACCTTGGCTGTGGGCACATCTCCAGTAGGAGGTGTGCAGGAGGCAGCTGATCAATATTTCTCTCTCATTGATGTTTCTAACTCTCTATCCCTCTCCCTTCCTCTCTGTAAAAAAATCAATAAAATATATTGGGGGAAAAAGTGTGGGTGGGACGGTTAAAGTATCCCTTACCCAGACCAGGCTCTCTCTGAGGTTTCCAGTTTCTTGGCTCATTCCCTTTTTCCTAACAGCTTTTCTTTCACCCAAGGTTTCTGGACAGGGCCATAGAGAAAGTCTAGTCCGTGACTATTTCAGAATTTGAAAGCTGCTGGCCTAGGGTGTAGGATAGGGAATGTCCAAGGAGTGCTCATGCTCATGACCTAGGCAAGAGCACAGAGAGGGAGAGAGAGAGTAATGGGTGAGATCACAGTATGTTGTGTGTGCCTCATGAAGCTGCCCACATCCATGGAAATGTCTTTCCCTTGGCCAATGTTTCCTTTCATCTGAATTCAGAGCCTTGGATAGGCAGCTTGTCATAAGACCTCAAGGAAAGCAATCAAGGCTTAGCAATCAGGATTAGTTCGAGTGCACCATGTGTTAAAGGTGTTTGAAATATCCAGTCCTTTGATGAATTCTCTGGCTAACTCCTACTTACCCTTTAGGAATCAGCTTAAATGGCTCCCCCACACCACCCTCTTTGTTTCCCCCTGAGAAGCTTGGCCTGATGTTCTGGATTAGGTCATGAGGTCTGCTATAAGATTTTTTTTAGTACCTGCCAATTTTCTTTGGTAGCACTTAGTATGACTCCAATGAAATGAATTATATAAGTAGTGCCTTCGCATCGAGCTTTTTAAGGAGCATGTTAGCTTCATGAGGGCAGGAACTGGGTTTTATACGGCCGTCTCTATAATGCCTAGCAGATTTATTGACTCAGAGTAAGGGCTCAAGAAATATTTTTTAAACGATTCGTTTAGTCTTTATCCCAATTTTAGCGCAACTCAAATGTAGCAAATTGAAATGTAGCAGAGCTGCTGAGGAAGTCTCTCAGAACTGACACTGGCTTCTAGAAGCATTCACACCATGGATCTCGGTCATCTCCTCTTCCCGCTTTACCTGGCTTCTTCCCATGGCTTTCTGGCTCAAAAACGACTCTAGCATCTTCCCATTCCCTGTGTCAGGGCATCCTTATTGCTGTAATCTGTTTCCCTCAGGCCAAAGTTTCCTTCATGATTGAGGGCCAACGCTGCTGTGACAGGCACTCCACTTGGGATAAACACACCAAAAGGCGCAGAACTGACCTCAGGCGCGCACAGCTGCCACTGAGTGGCCAGATTGGAGCAGCCTTCATCTGCCTCCAGAAAACCACGGCCTGTAATTACATCCCAAGAGCATTGCCTTTTTATCCGAAAGGATTTAATCCCTGTTAAAATGCATATCACCCTGGAGATCATAACTCTTATTAGCTGCTATTAACCACTTTTACCTTTATATGAATGAGGGATCTGGGAATAGGTTTTGGTGCAGAGGCTGGAAGGACGGAACAGGCCACTGAGAGTGTGAGAGGAAGAGGTTCAAGGAGTGCCAGTAAGTTGAGAAAGAGGTAAAAAATGAAATGGCTGGAGCAAGGGGACCTAACACACATTGACGCAAGATGATGACTGACGAGTAAAGAAAAGATAAACTGCTTTCTTCAAATTGGTTGTGGGCTTGGCCCTACCTCGGGCTGTGTCTTTAGGTAGTTTGTAGTTTCTGGTTAAGATAACATTTACTGTCCAGCTGGGGTTGCTCAGTGGTTGAGTGTTGACCTGTAAACCAGAAGGTCACGGTTTGATTCCCTGTCAGGGCACATGCCCAGGTTGTGGGCTTTATCCCAGTAGCGGGCGTGCAGGAGACAGCCAATCAATGATTCTCTCTCAACATTGATGTTCTATTTCTCCCTCTCTCTCCCTTCCTCTCTAAAAATCAATAAAAATATATTTTAAAAAAGAAAAAAGAAAAAGTTTACAGAAGAGGAAACGGATGGCTTTAGCTGTTTGTGGTTGATGACAACTTCCAATTTCACTATCATAATCTAGGATTTCAGGCAGAATGCAATCCTAGAGTATGATCATCTAGGGACATCATGCAAAATGATTTTTTTATCACCTTGAATTCGAGAGCTTTTCCATTTTCAGAAGTGTTATAAGAAGGAGTTATACTCTGTTTTCAAAGTTTCCATGTAAGCTTGGGCTTAGATAGATGCCTATGTTGGGTTCTCTTAATTACTCAACTTTTTTTTTTTTTTTTTAACAAAAAAAACTCCAGTAGACTTAAATTGGTCATGAGAAATAGCAATGACATTTCAAAAGAGGACAAATGCCATACTGGTGTCTGAATACTAAGATTCTTTTCTATGTGAGTATAAAAGATGTGCTTGCTTATACATACTAGCAAAGAACACAATTAGCATACTAATTTGATTCTCTACTTAAAGAATGGAAGATTCTTTTGACACAGACAGCTGTCCAAGAATAGCTGGGTGACCCTTGGTCAGTTTTCCATCTGTCTTAGAGCGAGAAGTCCAGATTTAGGCACACATTAGCTGCATGACCTTGGACAGCCTTCTCATGTGGCTTCCTCTCAGGGTCTTCATCTGTAAAACGGAAGCACATACACTTGCCTCACGGGGTTGTGGTAAGGATTAAGTTAGCACCTTGCCCACTACAGACAGTCTATATTACTATTCTTTAAAAAGATATTTTTATTGATTTCAGAGAGGGAGAGAGAGATAGAAACATCAACGATGAAAGAGAATCACTGATTGGCTGCCCCCTGCATGCCCCACACTGTGGATTGAGCCCACAACCTGGCCATGTGTCCTGACTAGGAATCGAACTGTGACCTCCTGGTTCATAAGTTGATGCTCAACCAGTGAGCCATGCTGACCAGGTGTTCCGTATTATTTTTAAAACTCTGGTCTGAATCTATCTTTTCTGAGGAAGTTTGTGGTAGGCCTAGGATTCTTTATTTCTACCTGCCTCTAAGGAGCGAGAAGAAGAGAAAGGTTTTACTGAATCAATTTTGAGAGAATTCTGCTGCCATGGAGAGATTACCACTTCCTCTTTGCCCTTGGCTCACAGGGACACAAGGCTCCGAGGACATATACATGGATAGAGGCAGGAAGAGACGATGTCTGGTAACGTCTTAGGTTCATATCCACTGTCACTGGCAGCTCTCAGGATATCAGGTTGACAAATCTAAATAACACCAATTATAATTGCATGACCACAATTTCTTAATGCCTCCCTAGACTAATGTCCCTTTCCTCTGCTTTTCCTTCCTTGAGGCCAATGGTTCTTAACCTTGCTTACACATTGGAATTACCTGTGGAGCTTTAAACATTCCTAGTTCCTGGGTCCCCTATGTAGAGACTCTGATGTAACATGCCTGGGGTATAGTCTCAGAATGGGCCTTTCTAAAAGCTCTCCAGAGAATCAAAATCGCATTCTGAACACTGAAAATGTAAAAATATAATTTTGCTTTCAATATAAAGTACAAGTTAACTCATGACAATAATACATTTAACAAAAAGACAGAAATTTAGTCATGGTGGATACAATTAATTTCATGCTATTAGTTAGGTGCCTGAAGATTATTTAAATCCTTGTTTATTGTAAACACACACTCTGTCCAGCCCTGTCCCATAAATTTGCAGCTGTGGAATTGACCTGGAGGAGGGGCATCAGGCTGAAGAGGGCAGAGCAGTATGATGAGTCCTATCATTTGCTGAAAGATTCCTGAGTGTTGGTTCTGAGTGTTCTCTCAGGTCTCCGGTGAGCTCTGGGGATCTAAGGATCTCTTATCATTTATTGGTCTCTCAGTTTGGTTGCCAATTTTGCCAAAAGCATGTTTTTCAACCCCAGCATCATGAGACTCTTGGTGTGTCATGATCAGCTGGGATTACAGGAAATGTGAACTAATAATAAAGTTCTGGGGTTTGTAGTCAACACATAAGAATTAATTCCAGGAGATTCAAGGTTATCCCTGTAATAGCATAATTTTCACTCCACTTGCACTTGGATTCGCTGTCTTGACTGGGAGAACATGGTGGAGTTACAGTTACAATGGGGGACTGTCATTTGACATGAGTGGCCCTGTGGAACAAAGGTTGGGGTTTTGTAAAAACCAACCTCCCAAGTCAAAGAAGTTGCTCCGTGGGCCTCGAGTGTGCAGCAGTGCATACTAATGGGGGCGGGGGGCAGAGCTGGACAAAGGCGCCTCTCTGTGTTCTGGTGCCCAGTTTCTTTTTGGGGGACAGAGAGGACCTTGTTTTCTTCCATTGGATAAGGAAGCTTACTTATAGGATCATACCTTAAGCCATCTCTTAACTAAAAATAGAAAACAAAGTCTTAAGTAATTCTGCCAATTTGCTTGTCACACACACAAAAATAAATCAGTTTGTAAACATGTCAAAATAAACACAATATTTTTAGAAAAAAATAATAACAAAAGTACTACATATTGTTTTTTGGGGGGTTCCTGGTATTTAGAGTAATTTTGATCTGACTAGTAATTTTAGTGTCTTCTGCTAAAAATGAAGGAAAGGGGTACTTCATTTAGCTTTTTAATCTGTTAACTGAACTTACTAGTTGCACAAAAAGAGAAATTACTAGTTATATAATTTACACCAATACTTAGATTTTTCTTTTCAAGGTTACTGAGAAGAGAAAATGAGGCTTTAAGACAAAGCTTGGAGAAGGGGGAAGGGTTGGGGAGACGGTAAACACTCAAATAATTGTTGATAGTTGCCATGGTAGTCATGATATTGCTAATAAATTTATCCTGAAAATTTTTTTCAAAGCAGTGAAGTACAGAAAAGAACACATTACTTTGGTTTTTATGAGTACTGTGCTTAATTTTTTAAATAGTAAGGCATTTAAAAATATTTTAATTGATTTTTAGTGAGAGAGGGAGAAAGAGAAACATCCATATGAGAGCAAAACATTGATTGGCTGCCTGCCCCTGTTCCACCTATATTGGGTATCAAGCCTGCAACCTGGGCATGTACCCTGGCAGGAATTGAACTGGCAACCTTTTGGTGTACAGGACAACACCCAACCAACTGATCCACACCAGCCAGGGCAGTAAAGCATTTTGAATGCAAAATAGAGATTTATGAAGAACTTAGTGCCCTCAAATTGAAATCATCTGGACTTTGTTTTTAATTTTCCTTGTTTATAACAAATTACTTGGTTGTTTTATGCTTTGTGCCTTGGTTTTTGTTTCAACATCTCAACTTCTGAGTGAGTGAGATAAGATATGTGGAGTCCTTTGAGTTGAACGAACAGTGTCTAAATAAATTTAAGATCTTGTTTTGTTATTTAATAGTATTTTATCAAATTGGGCAAATGCACTTACCTATATTTTGAAGATTTGATTCTGCATGGTGTTATGGCAAGTGAAAGGAAGAACCACCTTCAGACTTAAAGTCAAAGTGTGATGGGTTCCCATCACTATCTTATTACTACTAATTCTATTAGTAACGGAGAGCTCCAGGAAATTCATGTAGGATATAGTTCAAGAAAGGGTTGCTTATGAAAAAAGAAAATCAGGAATGTTTTAGGGGTACCCTCCTAATCTTTCAAACCAGACAACTACCCTGACATCCCACAATAAATCCCACAGGGCTACTTCCCAAGACAGAATTCTGCAAGGGCCATTCTGACACATGGCATTCGTTGCACGATCCACGCTGAACAACCTATTTCCTTTCCCCTCCATCTCTTGCTTTTAATTTACACTGCTGTTTATTGCACACGGCTCTTACTTTACACTGACCCTTGCCTACCGACGGCAGTATATGAAATCCCAGGTTTTCATCCTGCAGATAATTTCTGGCTCTGTGGTCTTAGATCCATCACTTTTTTTTACTGAGCTTTTATGTCACCAGAGGCAGCTTTGCATTTTAATAAAGTTTCCAATCCTGGAGGGCCCTCTCCCCTGAAATAGCTCCAGCTCCCCAGGGCTGCAAAAGAGTTGAGCGGAAAGCAGAGAAGCTTTTGTGGACAGTGATGCTGATGGCAGATAACTCCAGCTGTCATTACAAGATCATCCAGATAAGGGGGGGACAATCAAGTAGGGCTTATGGTCCACTTGAGTTTTTTCTGATTGTAAAACCAGCCATTTTTCAATTTAAATAATTTAAGGATTCCAGCTTCTCTATACTCTGAGGCTCATTTAGCCTCTTATTAGCTAACTGTTTCTCCAGTTCAAGAGGTGGAAGGGAAGAGTGCAGATTTTTTTGTTATTGTTCACTCACAGCGGTGGGTAGTGGCGTGTAAATAAAAAATAAGCCAAACAAATTTGACGAGAAGAGGGAACAGAAATCCATGCAAGTAATCATAATTGATTGAAAAAGTTAATTAGAAGGAATAAAAAGGGACAAGTACCGCATGGCCTAGCACATTATCAATAGGCAAATGGCAGAGAGGAGAAGGAATTAGAAAATTGATCCCCAGTTAAAAACAAGAAGAAAACAAATTTTTAATTTTAACTTGAAAATCCTAAGTTCTTTTCTAAGTCCCTGCCCACAACGATCCCATCTCACATTATTCACATCAAAGGACATGTTGGAGGAGCAGAAGGGAAACAGCAAGCCGAAATTGCACTGTCCCAGAGGATTGAGCTCAAGCTTGACTTACAGAATCACCTGTGACTCATCGATGGCAGTTAGTTAAGACACTATAGCTGGCCTAGGTTCTTCTTTTTCTCTTAGTTGTGAGCTTTTATTTTTTTAATTTTATAACTTTTCCTTCCTCCCAAATTTGTTACCAAAGATCAGTAACCCACAACATTTATTTTCAAGTGGTATATCTAGGAGTTACCCCTCAAGTCACACTCAGTTCCATCACTTAAAATGAGAAATAAGGGGACTGTACAATAAGAAAAGAATGCTCTTCTTGAAATATTTTCTAATATTTTTTGTGTAGGGATTGTAGGGATGGGACAGTTCTGGAGAACCATGCACTGTCTATGCCCATGTGACTGTCTTTCCCATTGCTTAGGAGACACCTGCTCACGTGAAGAAACAGATTCCCCAGCATAAAAGTCAGAACCCGGGAGAGAAAGTTGGATAGCTAGAGAGATCTCCTGACAGAGATAGGACACATGGTTACCACCAAGAGTTGAATCTGATTGGGAGACACACTTTGAACTATTAGAAAGACAATGATGACATGCTGACTGTCATCATTGTCTTTAGCTGAGACTTGGTCTTTAGCTGAGACTTGAAGGGTATCTTCAACAAGGTCTTTAGCTGAGACTGGAAGGGTGTCTTATATAGAAGAGAAGTAACATCAGTAGCTAAGGAGTAACAATAGGAGAATAAAAAAGGGAATGCTATTTTCTTTCCTTCTCTCTTTCCTCCCTCCCTTATTTCCTCTTTTTTCCTTCCTTCCTCCTTCCTTACTTCCTCCCTTGCTTTCTTTTTCCTTCCCTTCCTACTTTTTCCTAAGCAATAAAAATCCATCTTTGGATTAATAAGAATTTTATCATAGGTCTAATTGCTGATGCATAAAGTGCATCTCAGGAAAATATGGGATATCTGTATTCAAAGAGCATATTGTAAACTTCTGGATTAGTGTTCTGCTCTCCTCTCCCATTTTTTCCTCTCTTCCCTCATTTCAAAATTAGGGAAAATAAAACAAACATAGCCTGAGAAGCCATGAGGGCCAGCTAATATTGTTTGTACTCCCTCCATTTCTTTTTTCTTTTTTAATCACTAAAACTGTAAGCTCTACATAGTCAGGGGCCCTGATTGATTTACTCATTACTATATTCTTAGCATTTAGCACTGTGCCTAAATATTTGTTGAGTGATTGAATTAATGGCTGTCCATTAATATCCTATCCATAAAATTAGGATAAGGATTAGTAAATACAGAACTAGTTAACACAAATAACATAAACATGACCTTACGGGTTTTTTGTTTGTTTTTAACTGCAAAATTTCTACTAGAGGATTATTTCCCAAAATGTGTTCGACAAAACATTAGCCCTAAAGAATGAAATCAGGTTAATCCCACCTCCCCTCTCCTCTCCACTTTCCTAGAGAGGGTCATACATAGCATGTTACATTTCCAAAAATTGTTTGACCATTGTACTCTTTTACATGGCACAGCTTATCGGAATAGTGTTCCAGAAAACATGTTTTGAGAAAAGTAGTATCTTAATTCAGCTGTTTTCTCTTTAATTGCCTTTCTTTTAGTTTTAAATCCAAATTAATAATTTAAACTGTGAAAAACACCCACAAGCACAACAATATGAATATAGTTAATTATGGAACTTTATACTTAAAAGAGTTAAGATGGGGAATTTGCTATATAGAGCAATATATATATATATATAATTAATTAAAATATAAATATATATATTAATCTCAATTAAAACTTTTTAAATTTCTCACCTACATTACTTTATTAAGTAATAGATGAACCAGTATCTTACCCAAGGGCTGTGATAATGTACCCAAACTTAATGGAATTGCCAAATAAAGGGCTTGATTCTGGTCAACATGTTATTCAATTGCATTTACCACCTAGATACTGTATCTTCAGTTAGTATAATGACTTTTCAACATAGGGCTATTGGTTTATTTGTGTGTGTGTTCTAATAATATAGCTTAGGAAGATTATACAAAAAGATCCATGGCTATGGAGGACAGTTTACTATAGATCATAGAGGGAGTTTGGGATTAGGAGATAAGATTAGATTATAAAAGTGACATTGTCACTGACTCAGTAAATCCTGCTTTCCTTATTTATAAGATGGCCTGTTTGTAATATTTTCCCCTTCAACATGGGATTTTCATCTTATGTGGAGCTCTAACAGACAAAGCAGATAAAAGCAGAGATGCTCTGATCTCAAGGAGGTAAGAGGCCACTTAGCCTCCCCACCCCCACAGCCCTGAGTATCTTCAAAGAACCTAAGAGCTCAAGGGAACACAATTTGAAAATCACAAGGCTAGATAATCATTAGGATTCTTTCCAAGTCTTATTCCAGACACTAGGAGTAAGACTGAGGTAGGAAAGAACATTCTTGTCCATATGAGACAGTCTGTGAACCCCTGTGATTTCATATAGATCCACACAGCATTCAGCTATTACAGAACATAGAACACTGCCAGATTACGTGTGTCAAAAAGCTTTTGAATTTCATCATATATTATAAATTAAAAAAAATAAAATAAGAAAGATATTATCAGAACGAACCCATCCCTTAGTTACTTTATGGATGCATTTTGAGATATAGACTTAACGGCAAATTAAATTGAGTACAAATGTGGTGACTGAGAAGCTCCCATAGGATTTCCCAAGACCCCCTTAGTTTTTAATGGGCAAGGTTTTGCTAAACCCAAAAAGTGTTAATTATATAAATATGTGTGTTCTTTTCAAAGTCTTTCACTATTTTATTGGTAAAAACAACAGAGAAATGAATGCAAAAACCATTATAACAGAAACACTGCTTGCTGAACCGCCTTTAAAATTATGACATGTTTACTGGGAAAATGCATTACTCGTGACAGGGTTACAGAAGCAATATTAACCTTCTTGAAATTTAATGGCAAAGTCAGACACATAAAAATCTGTACCAGACATGGTACCACAACTACTTTTGTTAAGATTGCGTAGGGGATACAACAGATATTTAAAGCTATATTAAGACGTGGACAAAGAGTCCTTTAGAAGATTCACAGCATACATGTTTCACACCTAAAATCATGGTGTGGACTGTGGTAAAGACAGCATTTCTGAAAATGAAAAACCTTGTGCTTTCGTCTGCTTCTGTTATTTTGGGCGTTGTTGCTTTCTGGTGTCAGAATTAAATTTGCCCCTAGTTATATACATACATTTATCTTATGGGGGCAGGCACTTGTTATAGTGACAAGCTACCGAGGGCTTTCCTTGTAGCTAATGTGTGACCAAATGAGTAATATATTACAATCACTTCTGCTAAAAATATAATTTATGCAAAAACAGCCGAGAAAATAAGCCAGGAACTCCGAAGTGGTACTTAAAAATGTGTCACGAAAAATCGCCTTAAAAAAATTGCACTAACCATCAAATGCAAGTTCGATTTACAAAATATTTTTTTGAAATGTACTTTGTGGCTATCGCTTATTATATAATTCATTCCTCGTCTTGTCATGTAATGATGACATTGAAAAGAGATTCACGTTTCAAATGATTTCATTATTTCTATACCCTCAACGTCTTTCATTAAAATCTCTCATGGAGGCTTTACTTATTTTAGAGAATGCTAGCTTGACACATCTTAAAAAAAAGAAAAGAGGTCAAAAGTCATAAAGGATAATAGCTGATGGTTTTGATAATGCTAATTACATATTACTGAGAATAAAGGTAGAAAAGGAAATATGAATACTAAAGGAAGATAAACATCCCAATGCTGGATTTAAAAAAAAAATAATGGAAAAAAAACACCCTTAAAATGTCTTTGTACTCCACTGTCATAATTCAAAGACATCATGAAGCCTGAATTAAAAATGTCAGTTTCTGTGAGTGTTGATAACTTGGCTCTTTGTTGGGCAAGTCAAAATGTGTCTGTTTGATAGGCAAAAATGACAGACTAAAAATGGGAGAAGTTGGATTTAAAAAAAGACACACACACACACGACTTAGAAAAAAAAAAAAGGTCCATAATGTACTTGAAGGAGAAGACCTGTAGGGTAGGAGGCAATATCTTTAGGAAGTCACCGAGCAGCACTAAAAGGCAATGTCCGTGGCCAATCAAAACGATTTCTGTGACTGCTGGGGCTCTTGCATCTCCGTCTTTACACTAGACTGGAAACCCTTTGTACTAATTACCAGACTGCACCAGATTTTCTGGTTCAGTTCAGCCCTATAATTGACTGACAGTGATGGGCAAGGAAGGGGAAAAATTCAGGCTCGCTACTGCAAGCAGAGGGTCAGAAATGGCTTCACAGAGAGCTGGTCACAGCCTGGCACTAAAAGCAGGGTTAAGCAAGCATCGGCAGCACTCTCTCCCGACTCCCAGGTTAATAAGGATGCGAAGAATAAAAAAAAAACAACGGTCCACGCTGCTCTCATCTTACAGAGACCAGCATTTCACAAGAAATGAATGGAGAAGAGCTTCAAGGGTAAATGGTAACTTTAGATGTCGCCGACTTTTTATTTTTGCTTGTGGGAAGTCGACCGAGGTTTGTCTCCGAAATTCAAAATAGTGCCATCTCGCTAAAAGTTAAACAGTCTTTAGTCTTCTTCACAGAAATTGGGGAAAAAACAATGCTGCTTTTTTACTCCCACGTTTAAAAAATACATCATTAAATTTCAGGACATACTTAGGAAGCTTGTAAGTTACATAATCAAAGCTAAGCATTTGAAAACCCTTGGCATCATAATTCTCACATCCAGTGCTAATTTGTAATTCACTGATTTGGATTTACTGTGAAGTTTTTAGCAATACAACAGTTGTCCACGAATCCATACCTTTTTAAAATGAAGGTTTAAAAAAGTAATTAACGTGGACTTAGAGTTCATGCATTAAAGAAACGGAACACCTTGTGCACTGGATTAAAGACGCAGTTGGCCGACCATCATTTGTGTTTTTTTTTTTCACTTAGAAACTGTGCTCCACCCACTTTATTTCTAACCAAAAGAGCAGCTCTAGCTACGCCAAGCATTAAACACACACAGGTGCCAGAATCAGGGTCAAAATAAGAACTCGGGCCATTTGGGAGGCAAGTGAGAATTATGTGCTATCATGTTGAGGTCAATTGACTTGAAATTTAATCACAGGTTAAGCCCCCTTTCTTTCCAGGCTAAAGAGTAAGCAACACCTGTGCCAGCAGCAGCAGCAGCAGCAGCAGCTCACATTGCAGTTGACACAGCAGCCAGTTCAATTTTTAGTTACAAGTCAATTACTTACTGGAACAGAAAGGGAGCATTTCATTCATTCCACGGAAGGCCACCTTCCCCGAGGAAACCCTGTCAGGTGTTTCTTTCTCCAAAAGAAGAAGAGAGAAGAAGAAGAAGAAGAAGTGAGAGTTAGACACAAATGATAGGCTGCAGAGTTCTAGAGCTAGGCCAGCACCCTACGGCAGAGAAGTTGTGCAAATAGCTTACCTTCCAGGTACACTGAACAGAGCTGTCCTGTACATGAGGCCTATCCCAGCTGATAAGTCCTGGGACCCTCCTCATCAGGGAATCAAAACACAGGTGAAATGATAATAGCTTAGGTGATCTACACCTGAGAAGAGGGCCAGCTGACTGCATGAAAGGGGAGAGCAAATGAGTAAACTGTCTTCCCCAGCTACAGTCAGCCCCTGTGCAAGGGGAGTTTCAAATGCACGGGCTATAGACTTTTGTCCAAAGCTGTGTTTTTTTTTTTTTTTTTCTTCTCTTTTTTTCTTCTTTCTTTCTTTTTCTTTTTTTTTTCTCCCTTAGTGAAGCTAGATTAGTTCATACAAAACTCAACAATACAGCACTGAAACCCATTGTTGATATTCAACATTTTTCACATAGCGGAACAGAATAGACAATACGGTATCTAGGAAACCATGGGCTGGATTACAAACTGATGATATCTCATCCTTCTGGGGGCCTGTAATCCTTTTTATTACCTACCACAGTAAAAAAAAAAGAAATCACTGTGTGTGGGGGAAACTCTCTCAGAATAAATCAATAGCATTGCTATTCTCAGGAAAATAGGATACGTTAAAAATGAAATGTTGCTTATAACACTAAATCCAGAAGTGCCATTTGCCTTTTATGCCAGTTGATTTTCAAACTTATCTTAACCTTTACGTGAGCTTCCAGAGGTTTCAAAAATTAAATTAGCTCTAGATGTTTCAGGAACAGTGTTCACAATTAACTTGGGCTTTCAATTTCTTATGACAAATACTTGGAAAGATATTTGTTTCAAAGTGCCCAATATTGAGACTAATACCTAAGTACCAAGTAATTTTCATTAATTTGTTTTCAAATACATGTCATGGGTTAATAGTAAGCTATGTATATTTCCTCCATTAAGAACTTACTGAAATTCAAGGTCTTTGGGGCTTACTGTTCTGATATCTAGTTTAATATGTTTATTTTTACTCCTTTAATGAATCTCATGTCTTTTTACTTTTTCTTATGTTTAAAACAATGCATTTTCTAATTATTTATAACTGCAAAGCCATTCTTTACAAGGAAGTTATGCCTATTAACCTTTTTGAAAAATCTGGTCCAATCCCTTTTTAAAACACAATCCAGTTCCCATAGTTTTCTTAAGCCTACAAATGGTCTAGGTAGCCACAGAAGTGATTGTTCCTACCAGTTTCTTTTCATCACTTCTGCAATTGACCAATTGACAACTGATTGATGGTTATCTTTTCACTTCAACAATGAAAGAAATTACCATCACTATGGCTATGTACAGTAAATGCCTCCAGAGTAAATTACATGATTCTAAATTTCTCCTTAGCTCACTTAGTAAAACATCAACACAAAAAAGTTTCTCTTTGCGCCTCCTTTTCTGTACCACAGATTTGGCCTTTTCTGTCAGCTGCAGAAAAAGGACTTGACAGCTTCTTTAAGAAGAGGAATATAAAAGAACTTGAATAAAGGATGGCACCAGGCCTGTGTCAAGCAAGTGGCCATTCTCTGCACTTGGAAAAAAAAATTAGGCATGTGAGCACAGATAAGCCCTGCAAGAATACTCTAAGGACTATTCCCAGTGACCTTGAAATTCTCTTTCCTCCCTTAACTGTTCCTGAACCTTAGAGTGACAACTTAGATTCTGAACACGAATTTGCCAACGCATTCTGAGTAGGTGCTGTTTCTCATTGAAAACATCCTTAACGTTTTTTTCTTTTTTTAAATCTTTATTTTTCAGATTATTACAGTTGTTCCTATTTCCCCCGTCCCCCATAGTTCCCCTCCACCCAGTTCCTACCCCACCCTCTGCCCTTACCTCCCCCTCACTGTCTTCATTCATAGGTGTATGATTTTTGTACAGTCTCTTCCTGCACCGCCCACACCCCTTTCCCTTTGAGAATTGTCAGTCTACTCTCTTTCTATGCCCCTGATTCGATTATATTCACCAGTTTATTCTGTTCATCAGATTTTTAATTCACTTGATTTTTAGATTCACTTGTTGATAGATATATATTTGTTCATAATCTTTATCATCTTTACCCTTTTCTTCTTCTTCCTCTTCTTAAAGAGTACCTTTCAGCATTTCATATAATACTGGTTTGGTGGTGATGAACTCCTTTAGCTTTTTCTTATCTGTGAAGCTCTTTATCTGACATTCAATTCTGAATAATAGCTTTGCTGAGGAAAGTAATCTTGCTTGTAGGTTCTTGCTATTCATCACTTTGAATATTTCTTGCCACTCCCTTCTGGCCTACATAGTTTCTGTTGAGAAATCAGCTGACAGTTGTATGGGTGCTCCCTTGTATGTAACTAACTGTTTTTCTCTTGCTGCTTTTAATATTCTCTCTTTGTCTTTTGCTCTTGGCATTTTAATTATGATGTGTCCTGGTGTGGTTCTGCTGATTCCTTTTGTTCGAGGTTCTCTGCACTTCCTGGTCCTGTCAGTTTATTTCTTTCACCAGGTGGGAGAAGTTTTCTGTCATTATTTCTTCAAATAGGTTTTCAGTATCTTGCTCTTTCTTTTCTTCTGGCACCCCCATAATTCAAATGTTGGTACTTTGAAGTTGTCCCAGAGACTCCTTACACTATCTTCATATTTTTGGATTCTTTTTTCTTTTCCAGTTGAGTGTTTTTGCTTCTTCATATTTCAAATCTTCGACTTCGTCTTCTTCTTCTTCTTCTTCTTCTTCTTCTTCTTTTTTGTGATCCTCTAGTCTGCTGTTGGATCTCTGTATATTATTTTTTATTTAAGTCAGTATATGCTTAATTTCTAGTTGTTGTTTTTTTTCATATCATCAAGAGTCTTACTAAAGTTATTGGCCTTTTCTAGAAAATTCTTGAAAAACATTATAACTGTGGTTTTTAAGTCTATATCCAGTAGTTTTCTTTCCTCCATTTCTGTTATTTGTGACCTGTTCCTCCCACCCCCTCCACATTTTGGCTGCTTCCCTGTGTTGATAGAGTGGCTTTATATGCTAGGTCTCCTATAGGGCCCAGTGATTCAGTCTCTCCAGCTACCTGAGGTGGACACTCTTGGTGCACCCACCATTTGTGGTCTGTGTGCACAGTCTTGTTAAAGTTAAGCCTTGATTGTTGTTGGTATCACTGGGAGGAATTGACTTCCCGGCCAATTGTCTGTGAAGATCAGCTGTGTCTATAATGGAAGAACTTCTGTGCTGGAGACACTCTTATGAGGCAAGACTTGCTTAAGTGAGGCTTTGGTGCTCACTGAGTCTACACCAGAGTATGTCCCTTATGGATCTGAGAAGTTGTAATCTGGATGGTCCTATTCTGACCCCTGGGCACACTGGCTCTTGGGTCTCCAAGGAAATGCTAATTTAGTCTCTGCCTGAAGCCACCCAGCAGGAGCTATGGAGAGATCTGCAGATTTCTCTCCTTTGTTTGGGTTTTGGAGGTGCCCAGATGAGTTCCAGCTGTGAAGAAATGCAAGCTGCTGTGGGGCTTTAGGCCTTCTTTTGGATGTTTTGGGTCTCTCTGGCTTAGCTACAGTTTGAAAGGTAAGTTTAGATTTTAAAGGACCAGACCATTCATATGCAAAAGCCTCTGAGCACAGCTTGGATGGGGTGGAGTCTCAAGACAGAGAAAACAGTAATGGCTTTCCATCAGCCCAGCCCTAAGAGGACCTCAGGTCTCAGAGTCCCTTGGTAATCACTGCAAGCACCTCTAAAAGAAAGCTGCCCTTGTGTTCCGCCTGCTGTCAGACAATCCAGTTTCTCCCCGTATGAGTCTGGGTCCCCAGAGTCTCACCTGGAACTGGAGTTCAGAGCAGTTGGGAGCTGTGTCTGCCTTCGGATTAAAAAAGTCAGCTGTGTACTCAGTTGGCAGCCCTCTGCGTGCACACCTTTGTACCTCTGCACTTTACTTCTGCAGCTCCTCTGAGTCTTAGTATATACTTTTCTCTTCCCTTCTAGTTGTAGAATTTCCACTTAGCCAGCCTTCCTGTGGTTCTGGATGATGTCCGTTTTGTCTTTTAGTTGTAGTTTTGAAGTGGTTGTGCGAGGCATCTTGATAAGGTCTTTATCTTTGCTGCCATCTTGGTTTATCTCCAATATTTTAAACTCCCTTACTACACGGACTCCCTTGCTCTTTCTAAAAATGCTCAAGCAAGTCCTAGTATGTGAGGGTCACATTTATTCTTTAGGATATGTTAAAGGGTTTGATAATCTACCCTCAAATCAAAAATCTTATTTTGTAAAAGTATATTTTATTCTCACATGAAAGCCAGGAATCTAGTCAAGGAAGGATGTTCAAACATTTTATTTTTAATCCTTGTGGAATTAAAGTCTTTTTTTCCCCCAGGCGAAGTAAATATGTTGCTACGAATGATTGAACTAGTTTGCTCTCTTATACCCCCCCTACCTCCTCATCACCCTTCTTTTAAGATCACATTTTTAAAGTGGAAAAACATACACCTTAATAGGCAGAAAACATGATTTCTCACTATTTCCCTTGATCTCTTAGATCCATAAAATTTGTTCTACTGAATATCACAAGATAAATTGAATCATAGTTTTACTGTCTAGAATGACATGGCCTTGTTTAGAACTCCCCCACCCCTCTATCAATATTAGGAAGTTATAAGCAATAAAGAAAGTGGATTCCATTCTTATTTACGGACAACTCTATCTAGGACTTAGGCTAGTTTTCTGATAATTCTGGCCTCAGTTATTTGAGCAGATAATAGTATATTTTTAAATGCCAACTCTTTGTGCTTCTTCTCTTCTTCTGGTTGTTTTTTTTTTTTTGATGGATTTTAAAGTTTATTTCCCAAAAATGGGACATATGTAATACTTTTAACAATAAATATTTCTTTAAGAAAATTATTTCAATGTAGGATATCAGACTCTCATAAGAATGTCTTGACAAGTAGTAACTGCTGCCTAAAAAGCTCTGTCATAAAAATAGGCCTATTTCAGAATGTAGACAAAGTAAATGGTAAAGTTTTTTTCTTAATTTTATTTTATTGTTTAAAGAATTACATATAGGAGTACATATATCTCTTTTTCCCCCCCATTGACCTTCCCGCAGCCACCCCTAGCCCCTGTCACATTCCCTCATGTGCTCCCAGGGATCTGCAGAGGCTAGTTCTGGGGTAGCACTCTCTCTGATCTTGTTTCCCATCAATCAGCTTACTCTTTATTAATAATATATTTTAGCATTGCATACATGCTTAGATGCATGCCAAGCTGTTCAACCTTTTATTGTCATCTTCTGTATTCAAAGTCCAAATAAATCTTTGTATACTTATGAATCTTTGCCTGTGGTAGCATCTCATTTATACCTCCCTTTTCCCTAATGTCTTTTCCATTCATTATTGACTTTGATGCACATTTGGTCTAGTTTAAGCATCACCCTCTTTACTAAGATTTTCTTGTCAATTCAGATGATATTAATTTCTTCTTCCACTATGCTACATAGTTCTTTATAAAAAAAAGTATGTTTTTTAATTAATTTCAGAGAGGAAGAGAGAAGGAGAGAGAGAGAAACATCAATGATGACAGAAAATCATTGATTGGCTGCCTCTTGCACACCCCAATGGAAATCAAGCCCCAAAACTGGGCATGTGCACTGACCAGGAATTGGACTATGACCTCCCAGTTCATAGGTCAAACTCAAGGACTTTGCCACACTGGCCAGACTGTTCTATAGTTTTTGGTACACATCTTTATTATAACACACATTATTTTGGGTTATATTTGCATATCATTTTCCCCAGGTAGAATTTAAGCCCCATGAGAGGAGGAATTATATTGTACATATCAGTATATTTTTATGTCCAGTTTTGGGCAGATAAATGCTCAACAAATGATTATTCAGTATGACATGTTCCTTGCTTCTAAGGAACTCTCAATTCAGGGTGGGATTTATATTAGTTATGAGATTAAGATGGTGGCTGAAGAGCTAAATAAAAAGAATTGGCAATTGGAAAAATCAGCTATTTCTTTAAAAAGTAAATTGAATTTTTAAAGTAAGAATTTAAATATTTATGTAATGAAGACCATAGTATCAAAGCCAATTTACTCAGAACATGGACATTTCCTATAGAAGCATAGTACATTTTTAGAACAGTCCACAAAATGCCTATTTGGTCTATAATATAACCCACTTGTGGTAAAATAGCCATTTACTGAATGAATATTTGCTAGTTCGAAGCACTGTAATAAGTACTTTACATAAATTTAGTTCTCAGGATTATCTTATGAAGTAAGAATTATCATTGTCATTTTGCAGATAGAAAACTTGGATTTAGAGAGGCTAACTGACTATAGTCTATTACCAAAGCAATCATGATAGTGGAGAAAAGTGTACTAAAGTGTGCCAATGGATTGTTAGAGAAAGATGGTTGATACCATTGTCTTATAACACATCCAGAGAAGAGTCCAAAAATATGCATCTGTGATGCTCAGAGCATAAATGTGACAGCCAATACAGCAAGAAAATGCTCTAAACCAAATGGGCCAAAGTGTAAATACTGCCAGGTCCTCTATTTTGGGTGTCTTTGCATACAGTAATATATACATGACATACTTAACAGGAGAAAGTCCTTAGATCAGTGTTGACACATCACATCAGGTGGGAAGAATGTGAAAATATGTTTTTATACTGCTTGCATTAAAGCAATAGTAGGGAAAAATACCAGGAGAGGTGACTTTCTAATAAAAGCTATTACTGAAAATATGTTTGGGGAATCATTTAATTTGCATAGGCAAGCATTAGCCCTTAAAAATGCTGTTTTATTTTCAAAATGCTTTTGGTTTATTCTGTGCAGATCACCATTGTATTAAGGCATAGCATTTAAATAAAAGACTGTCCCATAATTTTTTATGTATTTATTTTTTAAAAAAATTTATTAACTGCCTACTAGGTGTACTGGTCTGAATTTCATAATTTACTTTCTGTAATTGCAATTTTCTGGCCTCCACCCAACCAGGTGTTGACATGAATATTCCAAATGCACAATAATCTACACTTAGCTAAATCTTTCTGCACTGCACAATAATTGGGCCAGCTTTCATGTATTCATGATAATTTTCAACACCTGAAAAACCACAATTTGGTAATGTTTACAATGACAGATGAAGCACTAGTGATGAAACAGAAACAAAAACTCAATGTATATAAAACAAAAATTAATAGAAATCTTCATAAAGTTAAATATTTGGCCCTATTATACCTTATCAGTTTTAATATCTATAACATCTCACCTTCCCTAACCTATCTTCTAGTCTTTATTTTCTACATTTCTGGTATGCTTAAGGTCATACCAGACCATTTTTTTTATTGGATTGTTTATCTTCCAGACCATGCTCAGGCTGTGTGTGTGTGTGTGTGTGTGTGTGTGTGTGTGTGTGTGTACGACCATATGTGTTTTTCAAGAAAGGCGATTAAAAGTCTGAGTTCTGAATTACAGCTAGTTTTGAATAACAATTCTGCTACTTAATAATTTTATAACTCCAAGCTTAAACTCTTGATGACTAATTCCCTCATGTATAGAAGATATACTAATAGTAGCTACCTCTTTCTGTTGTTAGGGAAATAAATGAGATGAAGTATCTGAAACACTTAGCGTGGCATACAACAAACTCTAAATTTCAATTTATTATTGTTGTTGCCACCATTTTGTTGTTATTTTTTTACCCACTCCTATTCAGGAGCCAGCTCAAATACTGTTTCCCTCTTACAGTGACCAGGGCAGGATGGAATTTGGATTGGACCTCGAAGGGGAGACATAATCCAGAATGTAGAACACAACACATGCACCACCAAGGGAGAGAGAGCCAACAGGGTAGAAAACAGGTTCTGTCACATACATTCTGCATGGCTTTAGGCAGGTTATGCAATCCCTTTCAATATGATTATCTGTAAAATAAGATTAATAATAACACATTTTGGCCTGGTTTTTTTCTAGGAAAAAAGAAAAAAAAAAGCTCATAGAAAAGCTCCTAACCAGTGTCAGGCATCACCACCTTAAAAGAGGGATAATAGTACCTATCCCAAAGGTTAGCTGTAAGGATTAAATGGGTTAATGCATGTAAATCACTTAGAACAATGCTCTATCCAAAATATAAAAAAACTAGTACATTTCCCAAGATACTCCAAAGTAATCTCCTCTGTTGTAGTTTACCCAAATGATGTTATACAACCTTATAGATGTCTAGAGTTTTGGAGAAGAATAATTTAAAACCTGAGTATATTTATGAAGAGTCTTAAAAATGTTGATATCCTTTGATTTCATAATTTCACCTTAAGAAATCTAGCCTAAGGAAATAAAAACAATTATAAACAAAGATATTCACTACATCATTATTTATAAACAAAATTTGAAAATTGTAAATGTCAGACATGGGGGAATAAATAAGAAATTACTTAAGCAGAAGATGGTATAGGTATAAGATGGACTATATACAAGCATTAAAAATTTTGGCTTCTGGCTATCTTTCATAATGAATGAATATTAACTTGGTGCAAAAATGCTGATAACATAGTGGTAAGTGAATTCAGCAATGTATATATATATACTATAAAAAAAGCTATACAAAAGTACTGTATATATAATTACTTTTATAGTATGATCATGACTCTTTAAAAATGTGTCTAGTAGATATCTTTGAAAAATGCACTAACAAATTAACATTATTTCAGAGGGTTAGAACAGGAATCATCCAACTTTTTCCGGGGGGGTGGGTAGTAAACATTTTAGATTTGCAGGTCATGTCATTTCTGTTAGAACCATTCAACTCTGCTGTTGTGATGTGGAAAGCAGCCACAGATAATAGTAAACAAATGCATGTGGCTGTTATTCCAACAAAATTTGATTTACAAAAAGCAGGCAGTTGACCTATTGGCCATAATTTGCCAAACTCTGGGTTAGATTTACAAGTGTATTTACTTGCTTTTAAATATTTTTTTTTGTATTTTCTACAGTGAGAAAAGCATACATTTCTTTCATAATCTAAAAATAATAAGTGTTATAAAAGTAAAATACCCTGTGCCATAAAGAATAAGAGACACCATAGATAAAAAAAGAGAAAAAATGGCTTTAGCTCAGTGGATAGAGCATCGGGCTGTGGACTGAAAGGTCACAGGTTCGATTCTGGTCAAGGGCATGTACCATGGTGGCAGGCTCAATCCCCAGTAGGGGGTGTAGAGGAGGGAGCTGATCGATGTTTCTCTCATTGATGTTTATAACCCTCCCTCTCCCTTCCACTCTGTAAAAAAAAAAAATCAATAAAAATATATTTAAAAAATGGCTCCAGTAGACTTCTGTAATTTAAATATATCAGGCACATACAACAATGACATGATCAAAAATAAAATTCTCCAGGGGTTGCTAATCACACTTAGAATAAAGTCCAAAATATCTCACCTTGCCTGCAAGGCCTAAAAAGACCTGGCCTCTGGCTATATCTCAGAATTCATTTCCTCACACTCTCTCCCTTGATCACTGTTTCCAGCCATACTTGTGTTGGCATGAGTACTGTGTTTGAGTGTTTAATGAGGGCTTGCATAGACAGATAGTAGTAGCATTAGCTTCCTCATCTTCTCATAAAAACGTTCTGCCTACAAATCCAAGGGTCCTGAAACAATTTACAAAAGTACTCAGTCCTCTAAATTCTTTTTAAAAATCTAGGTATTGGGTTTTATTTTTTAATATAAAACACCCTACTATGTGATTCAGTCTTCTGTATTTTTTCATGCAGATATTTGTATTTTAAAAATATAGCCTATGGCAACAGGACTCTTGTAGAAAGAAGGTTCTTGATAGGGCAACAGTCAAAGCAATTTCAAGGAATCAAAAAACCAAACCAAAACAAAACAAAAACCCCCCCACCAAATAGCCTCAGATTTAAAATTTGAATTTAGAAAAGCTAAAAGTGTGTAAAGAACAATAGATTATCCCACCTCCCCCTTTCTTTTGTATGTCTTATTACAGGGAACTCATACAACTTAACAAAAGGAAGATAAACAATCCAATAAAAAAAAAGGGCAATGCACCTAAATAGATACTTTTCAAAAGAGGACACACAGAAGGTCAAGAGACATATGAAAACATGCTCAAAATCACTAATCATCCAAAAAGATGCAAATCAGAACTACAATGAGGCACCATCTCACACCTGTCAGAATAGCTATCGTCAACAAATCAACAAATGAAAAGTGCTGGCGAGGATGTGGAGAAAAAGGAACCCTCGTGTATTACTGGTGGGAATGCAGACTGGTGCAGCCACTGTGGAGAACAGTATGGAGTTTCCTCAAAAAACTGAAAATGGAACTCCCATTTGACCCAGTAATCCCACTCCTAGGAATGTATCCCAAGAAACCAGAAACACCAATCAGAAAGGATATATGTACCCCTATGTTCATAGCAGCACAATTTACAATAGCTAGGATTTGGAAACAGCCTAAGTGCTCATCAGCAGATGAATGGATTAGAAAACTGTGGTACATCTACAGAATGAAATACTACACTACTCTAAAAAGGAAGGAACTCCTACCATTTGCAATAGCATGGATGGACCTGGAGAGCATTATGCTAAGCGAAATAAGTCAAATATCACATGATCTCACTCATTTGTGGAATATAATGAACAACATAAATGAATGAACAAAAACAGATCCAGAGACAAAGCATGGATCAGATCACCTAACCTCAGAGGGAAGGCAGGGGAGAGCAGGGGTAAGAGAAAGTGATCAATCAAAGGACTTGTATGCATGCATATAAGCCTAACCAATGGACGCAGATACTAAGGGGGTGAGGGCAGGAACAGGAGGGTGTGGGGGCAATGGGGGATAAGGACACATATGTAATACCTTAATCAATAGAGATACAAAAGCAAAAACAAAAGCAGCAAATTAAAAACTATATTTATTGATTTCAGAGAGGAAGGGAGAGGAAGAGAGAAAGAGAGAAACATTAATGATGAGAGAGAATCATTGATCGACCACCTCCTGCACACTCCATACTTGGGGATCAAACTGGTGACCTGAACTGTAGTCTCCTAGTTCATAGGTCGACGCTCAACCACAATCATGCCAGCTGGCAATACTCACTATATTTATTAAACTTTTAGTCTTGCCACACAGGTGAAAAAGGAGTGTCTGTTTTAATTTTTGTTTCTTTTATTATGAGAGAGTATAAGCATATTTTTATACTAAGCCATTGATGTTTCCTAGTTTGTGACCATGTTCATAACATTTATTCTTCTATTATCCTTTAGTTATCTTTTATTTTAGAATTTGTAGGGAATTTTAATATGCTATAGAAAATAATTTTTGTCTGTTATATGTGTTTCAAATAACTTTAATCTTGCTTTTTGGTTTTACTTATTACTTACTTACACATCTTGCTATGCAAAAAATTAAAAAGGTTTCAGTGGTCAAATTGGTAGGTCTTCATCAAAGTCTTCTGAGAGGTATGTCATGCTGTGCAAGACCTCTCCTACTCCAAGAATGCAAAACAAAATTTTCCCCCCACTTGGATCTTTGCTCCATCTGGGATTTATTTCAGAGTAAGAAGTGATAGACAGAAAACTACATACTATATTACTCTGTTAATTTAGTCAGGCAAGACTCTGATTGCAGAATGTCACAACAAAGGTTCATTAAAAATATTTTTATTGATTTCAGAGAGGAAGAGAGAGAGAGAGAATTACTGATTGGCTGCCTCCTGCATGCCCCTTCACTGGAGATTGAACTCAAAACCCAGGCATGTGCCCTGATGGGGAATTAAACCATGATCTCCTGGTTCAGAGATTAACATTCAACCAGTGAGCCACATCGGCTGGGCACAACCTGGTTTCTTTAAGTCAGCAGGTACTTACCCTCTCATATTGTGAAACCATCCAGCAAAATAACTATTATCAAACATGTGCCAACACATTTTTAATTAGTCACTTAGATCAGTATTTTCTGAACTTCAGTTCTGTAACTTTTGACATTTCCACATTAATTCCTATAATATCATTTTCTTAATATTTTTATTGCCCCTTTTAACATAAGTAATTTTATTTAAAAAGGAAATTTTAAGTTATACTCTAATATTCCAATTAAATTTCTGAAAGCATACAAAAATAAAGAACTAAATATGAGAATAAATTTTCACCTATACACCACTAACATTTTATTTATTGCTTTGCAAAACATTGATCTATTTAGAGCCAAATAAATAGGAGTTTGGGGCTCTCGGAAAAAAAAAATGGAATGAGTGATGGAAATATTGAGTTTTCATACTTGAAGTGTTGGCCATTCCCCCCCCCTCTGTTATTGTCTCATAGAATCTACAGAAAATTTAATTTACTTTATTCAGTTTCATTATGTTTTAATTCATGACAAAAAAACTTTAATTTTAACTTTTTAAAAATTGAAACACAGTAAACAGAAAAGCCCATTCTCCCTCTAAAGATGAGCCATCAGCCGAAACCGGTTTGGCTCAGTGGTAGAGCATCGGTCTGCGGACTGAAAGGTCCCAGGTTCGATTCCGGTCAGGGGCATGTACATTGGTTGTGGGCACATCCCCAGGTAGGAGGTGTGCAGGAGGCAGCTGGTCGATGTTTCTCTCATCGATGTTTCTCTCTCATCGATGTTTCTAGCTCTCTATCTCTCTCCCTTCCTCTCTGTAAAATATCAATAAAATATATTAAAAAAAAAAAAGATGAGCCATCTGCTACAACTCTAAAGCACATTCCACTGTTCAAGACCAGTTTTGTGCTTTGCACATTAAAACACCTGCCACTATATAAAAACCAATGGAAAAGGATGGCCCAAGAAGAGTATTTCATGCTGTCTAGTTTCTAAAAATGGAGAGCGTCAACATTAATTCCAGGTAGTACAGCTCTTTTGAGAATAATAATAATAATAATAATCCCCCTTGGGGGTTGACTGGCTCTAGACATAGAAGATAGATTCTAGGGTTTTACAACCTCTTATTTAGACAACAGGATTTAAGTAATCAATGAGATCATCTGAGGCAATGTGCAATACAGACGCTGGGAGAATAAGACAGCTGAGGAAGAAATGCTGGGGAAGGTATGAGTTTCCATTCAAACGGTATGTGCAGCCACTAAGCAAAAAGGGAACACTATTGGATTGATCTATGATATCGAAAGTAAAAAAAAAAAAGTCTTTATTTAAGTGGCAACAAATGGTATAAAATCTCTCAAACTTTTAAGAGTATGTGTTCAGGTCATAGTGCTTTTGTGGTTACTGCCTCATCAGCAATGAAAATAACGATAGCTACCATTTAGTGAGTGCTATGCCTTACCCTGCCTCATTTAATCCTCACATTATTTCCCTGTAGTAGAGATGAGAAAGTGGAGTGTCTGAGAAGCAACAAAATCTTGCCCGAGCCACACAATTAGAGAGCAGAAGAGCTGCGAGCAAATCTCAGGCCCTTAGAAGACTGAGATTTCCCATGAAACCAGATGCTTCCCCAGTCAGTCCAGCTCCTTCCACTTCCTGAGGCTAACCATCCTTCTTGTGACCCGGAAGGGAAACCCAAGCGGAACACAGGAGCGGGCACCTCCCAGGCAGCCTCTCTCCTCACAGGCCACAGGGAGAGCCGCTCCTCAGGAGTAGCGTCTGGCTTTCTCTTAAGGATGATGATGGTAATTGGAGTAATTGTTTGAAAAACCCCAGGAGCCACAGAAAACCAACATCTCAAAACAAAAAGTTTTAAACTTTGGCAATAAGTAGTCTGTCATTCAGGCCACAAGTATTTATTCAGCATCCATAGGGGTGCCGAGCTCTGTATTAGCTTCCCGCACCCCTCCATCCACCCTACGATGTGGTTCAAAATTTCATGCAGTTCAAGCTGAAAAGAAACAAACAACATTTGCAGGACTCCATTGCAGAACTGCCCCCGCGGGGCATTGACTGGCAGCTCACTGCATCTTTCATAGTACATTTCACATCCCTGGGGTGTGCAAAAACACTTGCACTAATGTAAAATATGAGAATATCAAATGAAATGTTTATGGAGATTTTTTCAGCAGCTCCTACCGAGGAACCCTTTCTCTGTAGAAATGTTGCCAGAATCCCCGCGTATTTAAACAGAAATATCTCTTTAATTAGATTCAGGAAATGAGAAAATTTTGTTAGCATTTCCCATAAGGTCATAAAGACATATTCTAAAGGTGGTTCTTAGGTAATCTGGAAGACTGGCACTATAAAAGAATAATGAGTCAAAAGTAGTTGCTCAAAATAAACATAATATTGTATGGTATACAGAGAACAGGCGTAAGAGATGGATAAAACCAGGTTCTAGACCAGCCGTGGGCAAACTATGGCCCGCGAGCTGGATCCGGCCTATTCGGCTGTTCTATCCAGCCCACAGAGCCGAAAGAGCAGAGGGTTCTCTTGCTCTCCCCTCCGCTCCTTCACCAGCAGCCCAAGATGAGAGTGCCAGCATGGTCAGGTTGCTTTTGTTCGGGCCTTCCGGTCCAGTTTAAGAACCCATTGTGGCCCTCGAGTCAGAAAGTTTGCCCACCCCTGTTCTAGACTCTGACCCACCACTCCTCAGCTGACTTACTCATATCAGATGAAGGAGCGTCTGGGAAATACTGTGCTCACTTATAAAATAGGGATACTCTCTATCACAGGGGATGGTTATGGGGATCAACCAAAATAATGATCACATACAAAGCACTTGGTAACCTTTCTGGCACTTAGACGGCATTCAACAAATGTTAGTTCCTTTCCTCTTTTGCATCACGAATAGTTCTAAGTCTGATTACTTGTCTATTTAGTTGATCTCGAATTGCCAAGCAAAAGTGACAGGGGAAAAAATAATCTTAAAGAGACCAAGACCAAGTGGTCAGACATTCCCCGTAGCAAAGTTCTTTGCATTATCGGTACATTTGATATGGGGTTGATGATTCTTTTCTGAACACATCAAGATGCCATGTAAGCTAGTCTGTGGAAAAATAAAGGCCTTTCTTCTTTTTTCAAATGGATTTTTAGAGAGGGAGAGGAAGGGAGTAGGAGAGAGAGAGAGAGAGAGAGAGAGAGAGAGAGAGAGAGAGAGAGAGAGAGAAACGTCATTGTGAGAGAGAAACATCGATTAGTTGTCTCCCACACTAGCCCTGTCAGGATATCAAACCTGCAACCTGGGCATGTGTCTTGACTGGGAATCAAACCCATAACTCCTCAATGCAAGGGACAATGCTCCAACCAATCGAGCCACAGTGGCCACGGAAAGCCTTTTTAATAATGGTTTCATTTTATCATTTTCAACACTATTATTCCCAAAGTGACCTTTGGTTATGTACTAACCTCATTCAATTATATTTATACACTTTTATATCCATAAATGTACTTCAAATGATATTTTATTTTTTCCATTACCTTTCATCCCCTCTATGCCCTCCTTCCACTTCCACCCCACTCCCACAGTTACTGCACTGTTGTCCATATCCATAAGTTCTCTCTCACTTTTTTTTGCTTGATCCCTCCACTTCTCTCTGAAGACCCCCCCCCACATGATCTTTAAATTTATTTCTTAAGAAAAGCAAATCAAAACAACAATCCGGTACCATCTCACACCTGTCAGAATGGCCAACATCAACAAAACAACAAATGACAAATGTTGGCGAGGTTGCGGAGAAAAAGGAACCCTCATGCACTGTTGGTGGGATTGCAGGTTGGTGCAACCACTGTGGAAAACAGTATGGAGCTTCCTCAAAAAACTGAAAATGGAACTCCCATTTGACCCAGTAATCCCACTACTAGGAATATATCCCAAGAAACTAGAAACACCAATCAGAAAGGATATATGCACCCCTATGTTCATAGCAGCACAATTTACAATAGCTAGGATTTGGAAACAGCCTAGGTGCCCGTCAGCAGATGAATGGATCAGAAAACTATGGTACATCTACACCATGGAATACTATGCGGCCATAAAAAAGAAGGAATTCTCATCATTTGCAGTAACCTGGATGGAATTGGAGAGCATCATGCTGAGTGAAATAAGCCAGTCAATGAAAGAGAAACACTACATGACCTCACTCATTTATGGATATTAAAGAACATTATAAACGAATGAACAGAAAGATAGATATAGTGACAGTAAAACAACAAGCAGACTGTCAAATGACAGCAGGGGTGGGAGTGGGGGGAGGGTAGGGAGATCTGGGGGAGATAAGAGATCAACCGAAGGACTGGTATGCTTGCATATAAGAACAACCAATGGACATAAAACTCTGGGGAGGGAGGGCATCTATGGGAGGGGGGGAATGGTAAGCTATGTACACAGATAATACCTTAATAAATTTAAAATAAAATAAAATAAAATTTATTTCTTAGATGCTATTTTAAGATAAGTTATAGTGTATAACAATCATGGAATAATAATGATGGAACAATAATGATAAAAATTATGTTAGCTAAAATATAGCACTTATCACATGCCAAGTATCTGATTTGTACATTTCAACTGTCTTACCTCATCTAATATACCCAACAACCCAAAGAGAAGGATATTATTATTATTATTATTATTATCCTATCTTCCAGATGATGAAATGGAGGCATGGAGTGGTTGAGATCTAGAGGAGATATGCAGAGTAGAAGACATAAGGGAAGGAAAAGGAAGATAAAGTATCTGCTACTCTATAAAATGTGAGCCTTTCTAAAATTTATATATATATATAGTGATTTTGTTGGTTCCTTGAATTGTTTGGGCTATTACCCTACCAAGACTCTTCTATCTGTAACAGTCTGGATTTATTTCCTTTGCCACAGGCTGTACTTTTATAATCTACATATAAAGAGGTGATATGAAAATTAGGCCAGGACTCTGTAATGGGTCATGACCAGGCAGGAGGAGGTTGCGCATGCAGGTGAGGCCCAGAGCGGAAATGGAGGCAGAGGCAGAGGGCCTGAGCCAGTGCAGCAGGTCATGAGGCCCTGGAGCAGACACAGGCAGCGGGGCTGGGGAGGCTGCAAGTGAGGTGTGGTTCCCACCCTCCCCCGTCTTCCTCCTTCCCCGCATGGCCTAGGCGGGGCACCTCCTTGCACGATTTCAATCATGCCCTGGGCCTCTAGTAACAAATATTTGGATGAAAATGACTAAAAACTGAATCAGATACTGTTTTGTTTGTATAAAATATACATACCCACTTTTAAAAAGAAGTATTCCAAGAAACGAATAATTTTTTAAAGGTTATTTTTGTCCTGGCCAGTATGACTCAGTTGAGCATAGTCCCATGCACCAGAAGGTCACTGGTTTGACTCCCAGTCAGAATAATTGTCCCGGTTGTGGGTTTGGTCAATGTTTTTTTTTTTCCCTCTCTCTCTCCCTCTCCTTTCTTCTCTCTCAAATCAATAACAACATATTTTTAAAAAGAGTTATTTTCAAGTCCCTTGGATTTGTAGGCAGTATATGTGAGAATAAGCTAGTGGTCCCACTATCTGTGATGCCATATGTGGTTCTGGGGTTATTGGGCTATAAAGGTGACCAACACATAATCCTGCATGGAATGAAGTACTTGTATTGACACTATCAACGATTTGATTTCCTGAAACATTCTGCTGAATAACATGGTTAATCTGTACTATTTGGAAAATGACCCATTCATACATAGGTTCCAAGTATTCCTCAACAGCAACTGCCAGTCAGTGTCAAGTCTGGCTTGAACACACTATAATTTCAATTAAGTGGCTCACCATTTAAATATGCACATAAATAAATTGCATAGAAAAATTATGGAAGGAGAGCAGAACGATCTAACAATGCATGTCAAACTTATGGTAAACACCTATCGTGACAAATTTCCCTGACATTCTCCTCTCTAGTGAAAATATATACAGCAATATTTCTATTAAGGATGCCTTTGACAATAAACTTTGGCGTTAAAAGCTTGGTTGTGAGAAGGAGAAATAGAGATAGCTTTTGGGAAATTCTTGACTCACTACACTTTCATGGGGCACTGAACTCAAGTGTTAAGTGCATATTGCTGTGGATTTTGGTCTTCTGGGCTACATAAGAGATCCTGTCCACTCTCAAGAGGCCAAAGGGCAGGGTATATATTTTCCAGTCTTAGGCCACTCAAATCCAGAGAGTACTGTTGGCCTTTCAGTGAGGGTTCTGCCCTGGTTTTCCATAGAAAAGTTTGCAGATGACACGGTGTCTTTCTCTTCTACCATAGTGGTTGGCACAAACCCAGATGTGGGGACATGAGAGCTGGTCCAATCTCCCTCCCACTTAAGTCTCCTCAAGTCCAAGTCAAGTGTGGGCTTACGGACATGTGACAATCTCTTCATGCCTCAGTTTCCTTATTGGTCAATTTAGGATGACAACAGAGCATACTTTACAAAGATGGTTGTGAGAATTATTGTTACCTGCCATTAGATGATTGTCTGGTGGAACAGACCTTGGTTCAAATACTGTTTTTGCTATATATCACCCCTGTGACCTTGGGCCAAAGTATTGAATCTCTTTGAGCCACAGTTTCTTGACAATAACAGTGGAAAAAGCTTACTTACCTTACAGAGTGGATGTGAGGATAAAAAATAATGTATGAAAAGCACCTAGATGGTAAGTATGCATTAGTGTTAATTATGTTAAATGCAGCTCCCATTATGCTTAAGGCTCTGTCATATTTGCTATAGGGAATATGTGGTTTCACAGTGTGGCTGGAATATCTTCAATTATGAAGAAAGAAGTTATTATATCACAATATTAGCCATTTTAAAAATATTCTTATCTTATGGTATTAACAGCTGTCACAAATGTGGTATGAGGCTGGAGTGCTTAATTGCCTCTAAGCATTTTGTAGTTTCACCTACCAATTACCAAATGGCTTATTCTGAGACCAAGCCCAACTATTTTCTTCCAAATCACATACCATCTAATTGATATGTAAATTATATTTTGAACTTTCCCACTAGCAGGTCTGGTGTAAATACATACAGCTTAGGTATTTGTAATAGTGTTTTTATAACACAAAGTCCCTTATTTTATACATACAAAACAAAAATACATACTACATTGTCTTGTACACATAAATACAATAAATACAATAAATATAATAAAGAATAACAAAACAAGAATCAATGTACCCGTCACTCTACTTAAGAAGTGGAAGGTTCCTTCTTTAATCCCTCCCTTTCCTTGGAAAAGAGTAACCACCATTCTGAGATTTGTGTTTCTCATTATTTCTTTCTTTAAAAGAAAATATTTTTATTGATTTCAGAGAGGAAGGGAGAGGGGGAGATAGAAACATCTATGATGAGAGAGAATCATTGACCAGCTGCCTCCTCACGCCCCTATTGGGGATCGAGCCCACAACCCAGGCATGTGCCCTGACCAGGAATCGAACTGTGACCTTCTGGTTCATAGGTCATCGTTCAACCACTGAGCCACGCCGGCCTGACTCTTTATTTTCATCCTACTGTGTTTTTACATTTGTATGTGTATCTATAGACACCCCACTGACTTGCAAATAATTTGATGAAAGGCAAATGTTTTATATATCCCTGCATTCCTCTACAGCTCCTAGAATACACCAAACATAACCAAAAGAACAAATCCCATACACGTCCTGGCTGTATCAGTGTCAGAAAGTCACAGAGACAATTTCTTTCTCACCTGTGAAGTGGGATTAAACAAACCGCTCGTGAGGAATACTTGAAGCATTCAGGGAATTCATGTGGACAAAATAGGCTTCATAGTGCTTGTCTATTGTAGCAGTTCGTTAGATGCTAGGCCCGTTCTTCCTCACTGCTTTGAACTATGATGAAAACCTTCAAAGGTCCCCATCACACAACTTTATGAAATTGAGGTGTCCCATTGCTACAGTTATATACTAGTGCATGTTACCTACCCTGTTTCCCCGAAAATAAGACAGCGTCTTATATTAATTTTTGCTCCCAAAGATGCGCTAGGTCTTATTTTCAGGGGATGTCTTATTTTTCCATGAAGAAGAATACGGTACACAGTTATTGTTAAATGAAAATAAAGGAAATTTATTACCTGTATATGGTACTCTAGTACGGTAGTTGTCAACACAAACCAGACAAGCTGTGAATCCTACAGTATCAAGAATGTACTCATTTATTCAATGACAATCATGTCATCATCTTCTGGAACATCATCATAACAATCCAATTCCTGGATTTCCTGGTGAATTTCTTGTGACTCCATTTCTTTCAGAAGCAGTGGACCAAATCTCTCATGTTTAGCAATAGCACTGTCTTTAAATGAGTACTTCTTGTCAAGGTAGCCTGCTTGCAGTGCATTTGCAATGCAACTGTCAGTGATTTTCTCTCAATCAAAATGACACAGTAAATTAATTTTCATTCTGAGACAGAGCCTGGGGGCCTTATTTTTTTTGGGGGAAGCCTTAGATTTCAGTCAGAAGGAAACCTGTAAGTAGGTCTTATTTTCAGAGGATGTCTTATTTTCGGGGAAACATGGTAGGTATTTTGGGGTGGGTAGGATGAACATAGACATGTTGTTTTAACTTGTCCTTTCCACTGTATTCTCAAGAAAGGTCTTTAGCATCGGTATTATAAACTATCTTATATTGATATAAATTCTGGCCTCTCAACTTCTTAATGGCCTTAGCTGATGCTCTCTGTTAAAATCATTGTTGGATGAATGTATGTATCATGTATATTATATTTCCCTTATGAAAAAGTACAACATGGACACTTTTGCTCTAGAGATATTAAAGCACTGGAGATATTGCTCACATGGATGGCCAGGAATTACATGGATTCTATATTACTGTGAAAATGGCCTTGTCACTATATTCACATTGTCTTCCAGTGTCTAATGCCATCTTAAATACCCTCGATCCAAGATTATTTGATGTCCCATCTCTGAGAAAGATAAATCATAACCAATATACTGTCAAGTCATGTATTAGCTCATGCATCCTGACTGGTTCAGGGAATCCTTTAGAATGATCACTAATGCCAAATTTGAAGGACTTTAATGCCAAGTGGTTAAATTTATTCCCATTTTGCAGAGACATAGTATGGACAAAGTGATTTGTTATAATTTAGTGGGGAGAATGTGTATGAAAGGGATGCTAGTCCTACCTATCTACTTCATAGTTCTACCTCTTGATTTTGGATTTTCTTTTAAAAAATACTCATGATATTTTTGCACAGAAAAATAAATCTATTCCTATAAATCATTATTTTCTCATTCTTTTTGTTACACAAGATAAATTCCTTTAGAAACAAACCAACTATATCTTGTTTAACAAACCATCAATATTTCTTTTAAAAGACTTATTAATTATTTACATAATTTTCATAACTATTTTTCTCTATCACCATTTATTCTCCCATACCCTCCTTTACCTTCACCCCTCTCCACTCCCTGCAATCACCACACTATTGTCTGTGACCATGAGTTCTTGATATAACTTTCTAAAAATAATTTGGGAAATGTTCCTTAGCACATTAAAAACAACAACAAAAAACCACACTACAGAATTATATTATCTTATTTGATCTGTCCACCACTATTTCAAGGGAGAAGAAATGTAAGTTTCAGCAGCCATGCTACTAATTAAAGTTTGAAAAGATCTTCATATGTAATAATCTAAGTTGGTTGAAACTCTGGCAACTCAGAGCATCCAGTAGGCGATTCATAAAAGAATAGTATTGGACAGGCTCCTCCAAAGTACCAGGTGTAATGGTTAATAATGTAGATTTTTTTCAATAGATGGAATTATACATATGTTGATATATATGCGATTTGATATGTATGCTATTTTATTGTATTGACAACAAGCTTCAAAACTTCATATGTCAAATTTGCTGAAGGTGTTAACATCATACATATTTTGATGCTTAAAAATGTCAAATTTTGTGCCAAAAAAAGATCATTTGAGGGAAGTTTAATTTATTATTCTATTTTGAAGAAAAGTGCTGCTGAAAGTTATTGTATACTTTGGGAAGTTTATGATGAACATGCTCCATCTCAAGATACATGTGAATGCTGGTTTAAATGCTTTAAAAGTGATGATTTTGATTGGAAAGACAAAGAATGTCCAAGTCAACTGAAAAAGTTTGAAGACTAATTACAAGCATTATTCGATGAAGATGTGTGTCAAACTCAGAAACAACTTTCAGAAAGATTAAACGTTGCTCAGCAAACAATTTCTGATCCTTTACAAGCAATTGGAAAGATTTTAAAGGAAGGAAAATGGGTGCCACATCAACTGAATGAAAGACAAATGGAAAACCAAAAAGTCATCAGTAAAATATTGTTTCAATGGCATGAAAGAAAGTGTTTTTTTTTGTATAAAAAAATTGTGACTGGCAATGAAAAGTGGATTTATTTTGAGAATCCCAAATGCACAAAATCATGGGTTGATCAAGGTCAACTGTCAACATTGACTGAAAGGCCAAATTGCTTCGGAAAGAAGACAATGCTCTGTGTTTGGTGAGATCAAGAAGGTGTGGTGTATTATGAGCTTCTAAAACCAAGTGAAACCATTAATACTGATCACCACCGGCAATAAATAATCAATTTGAACCATGCTTTGATGGTAAAATGATCAGAATGGGCCAGAAGACATGGCAAAGTAATTTTGCTTCATGATAATGCACAATCACACACTTCAAAACCAGTTAAAGACACATTAAAAGATCTTGTCTGGGAAGTATTAACACACCTGTGTATTCATCAGACCTTGCTCCTTCAGATTACCACTTGTTCCAATCAATGGCATACTCACTTTCTGGGCAGCACTTCAAAACATAGGAAGAAGTGGAGACTTGGGTCTCCGAATGGTTTGCCTCAAAACAAGAAAAGCTCTGCTGAGATGGTATCCACAAATTACCTGAAAAGTTGGGGGAATGTGTAGCTAGCAATGGACATTACTTTGCATAAAGCACTTTTGATGTTTCTATTGAAATTATGTTTTCTTTGATTACAAAATCTGCATTATTAACTGGCCCACCTGGAATTCAGCAAGACAAAGGATATCTGTTATACAAAGGCCTTGGAAGGCAAATAGTTTTAAGTCCTTGACCTCATTAGGAAGAGACTAAATAGTTTATACTTATCTCCTTGACATCCATCCATCCATCCATCCATCCACCCATCCATCTACTACTACTACTACTACTACTACTACACACACACACACACACACACACACACACACACACACACACTCACGTGGTCCAGTGCATGAAATTTGTGCACGGGGTGGGTGGGTATTCCTCAGTCAGGCCTGCACTCTCTCCAATCTGGGACTCCTCAAAGAATGTCCTACTGCTGGTTTACAGGGTTCGGTCCTAAACCGGCAGTCAGACATCCCTCTTGCAATCCAGGATTGCTGGCTCCTAACCATTCACCTGACTGCCTGATTGCCCCTAACCACTTTGCTGCTGGCCTGCTCACCCCCAAATGCCCCCCATGCCAGTGTGCTCACCCCCAACTGCCCCCTTTGCTGGTCTGGCCACCCCCACCTCCCCTCCCCACTGGCCTGCTCACCCCCATCTGCCCCCTTTGCTGGCCTGGCCACTCCACCTTCCCTGCTTGCCCCCAATTGGCCCCCCTGCTGGTTTGCTTACCCCCAAGGCCCAATCCCCCACCAGCCTGATCACCCAAAACTGTCCTCCTCTCTTGGCCTCTAACTGCCTCTACCTTGGCCTCACCACCATGGCTTTGTCCAGAAGAACATCCAGAAGATCTCCTGGAAGGTCTCCTAGTCTATTTAACATATTACCTTTTATTAGTATAGATAGAGGCTGGGTGCATGGGTGGGGGCTAGCTGGTTTTCCCTGAAGGGTGTCTTGGATCAGAGTGGGGGGGGGGGTCCCTGCTTGGGTGCCTGGCCAACCTGGGTGAGGGGCTGAAGGCTGTTTTCAGGCTGGCCACAGCCCCTTCAGGGTGGGGGGTCTTGTTGGGGTGCCTGGCCAGCCTGGGTGAGGGGCTGATGGCTGTTTACAGGCAGGCCATGGATCCTGGTGACTCAAGCTCCCAGCCCCTCCTTTTTCTCTTCTTTCATTTTTTTTTCTTCAGCACCCCCTTGAGCGGAGGCCAGGGCTGGCTGGAAGAAGGTATATGGGATTTATTTGTCTTTTATAATTGAAACTTTGTAGCCTTCAGCAGAGGCCAAGGCCAGCCAGGGAAGGTGGGAAGCTTGGCTTCCTCCATCGCTGGGGGAAACCCAAGCCTCTTGCTCCCTCTAGCTCCGTGGCCACTGCCATCTTGGTTGGTTTAATTTGCATACTCACTTTGATTGGCTGGTGGGCATAGCGGAGGTACAATCAACTTGCATGGTTCTCTTTTATTAGCTAGGATATATATCTGTTTATCTGTCGATCTATCAAAAAATCACCAGCAGTTGGTGCAGCCTCTATAGAAAACAGTTTGAAATTTCCTCAAAAAATTAAAAATGGAACTCCCATTTGACCCAGTGATCCCACTTCTAGAAATATATCCCAAGAAATCAGAAACACCTACCAGAAAGGATATATGCACCCCTATGTTCATAGCAGCACAATTTACCATAGCTAAGATTTGAAAACTACCTAAGTACCCATCAGCAGATGAGTGGATTAAAAAATGGTGGTACATCTATACAATGGAAAACTATGCAGCTGTAAAAAGAAAGAAAAAACTTACCACTTGCAATAGCATGGATGGACCTAGAGAGCATTATGCTAAGCAAAACAAGCCAGTCAGAGAAAGATAAGTATCAGATGATTGCACTCATATGTGGAATATAATGAATAATATAAACTGATGAATAAAAATAGCCCAGAGACATAGAAACATCCAACAGTCTGTCAAACTTCAGAGGGAAGGTAGGGGTAGGGGATGGGGGAAGAAATCAACCAATGAACTCATATGTTTATATGCATAACCCATAGACACAGGCAATAGTGTGGTGAAGGCCTGGAGGGAACAGGATGGGAGAGGACAATGAAGGGGGGGGGAAAGGATATATGTAATATTTTCAACAATAAAGATATTTAAAAAACCCACCAGCTTTTAATATAACAGTACAGGTCCTACAGTATAGAGCAAAATAGAGAATATGAGAGAAAGTGCCCTCTGCAAGATGGGTAGTACATGTAGTTAATTCTTTTTCCCCCATAAATGCTTCTGAAAATTTAAAGCATCTATAAAGATTCAATTTTACTGAACAATCATTGATTCATGAAACTGGAAGGGATTGGCAATCATCTAGAAGTAGGAAGAAAGGAATGTTGTCCTTACTTGAACAGAAGAGAAATCACAGTTATATAGATGTAAGGTTTCTAAAAGAAGAGAAAACTGACATGAAGAAATAAACACAATCCATAAAGCACTGGAGAGTGCATTTTTAGCACAATTGACTAACATGTCATGATGTGATAGAGATACCTTTGTCATAAATAATAAAATTTTACTCAGACATTGCTTGTTATTTGCTAATGTTGCCTCTGAACTTTCAGGTCAACATTACAGATTACATTAAGATTTCTTTTAGATACAAAATTCCACCAAAATACCACGAAATTACATCATGTAAAAAATAAATCAACAACAAACAGCACACTGGAGGAAAGAGCAACATTTAAATAAAATACCTTCAATTTTTTTTTCTGAACTCAAGTAATACCTTCTATTTTCTCATAATTTTACAGTTTCCATGATAGAAAAGTGAGATCAAGAGCAAGACCCTTATTTTAGAACACACGGTTGCTGGACAGTATTTCATTCATGAGATAAGGTTATCTCTTGACTTTTGAAAGATTATTGTGATGATCATCTTGCTGTTCTCATAAAAATCTTACTTTCTTCTTGAAATGAAACCAATTCCCTAGTATGGAGACCTCGGTTACAAATTATCCATCATCAAATCGTCATACTGGGAAAAAGAAGTTCGCACTAGAATGCTTGAATTATGGCGTGAAGAAAGTCATCAAGGACTCTGCTCTTCAGGCTTCTATTATTTAAAACCTGATTATTCAACTGCTCCGTTAATAAAAACAAACAAACATGGTATTATCCAAAAGCTAAAGGCACAAGGTTGTTTTTAGACTTTAGTTGTTTCTATTGCTTTTATAGGAAAGTATGGTTCAAGCAAAACAGGTATAACCATGCGTATAAAAAGATGGTTATTTAAAATGTTATGATAAGTAAGACAATTGGGTAAGTCCTCTATTATCTCTTACTATTAGATTACAAGCAGAAAAATAAAATAAAATAATAAACTAGTGACTTATTCAAAATATAAAATGACTCTAAAACAAAGCTACCCTATATAATAAAAGGCTAATATGCAAATTGATCGAACAGCGGAATGATGTGCGCTGACCACTAGGGGCAGATGTTCAATGCTCCACGGCAGCGCTACAGATGTCCAACTGACAGCTTAGGCCCTCTCTCTGCTGGGAGCAGGCCTTAGCCGTCAGTCGGACATTCACTGAGGGCTCTCAGACTGTGAGAGGGCACGGGCTAGCCTGAGGGACCCTTTCCACCCCAGTACACAAATCTTGTGCACTGGGCCTCTAGTCTTATATATAAGTATCAATGCTTCTAGTTTAGGAATTTGTATGGATATATTTGGACATCAGAGTAAAATAAACATGAAATTTGTAAGACACCATGGATTTATAAAATTGTAAGATTAAGTCTTTAACCTTTATTCATAAAGAATTAGTTGGAATAGCTCTGGCCAATGTGGTTCAGCAGTTAGAGATTTGGCCTGTGCACAGAAGGGTCTCAGCTTTGATTCGTGGTCAAGGGCATTTCTCCTCCTCCTTATCCCTCCCTTCTACTCTCTCTAAAACTCAATGAGAAGAAAAAAAAATCCCTGTTAAGGATTAACAAGGAAGGAAGGAAGGAAGGAAGGAAGGAAGGAAGGAAGGAAGGAAGGAAGGGAAAACTTAGTTGGGATAAATTTTAAAATTCATTTTCAGTAGATATTTCAGAATAATCTAAAATGTCCCAAAATAAAGACGTTCACCTCAGGTTAAATTTAGTGTCAGCTTTTATCATTTACCCACAACTACTGATTTATAAGCAGAATATATTATTTCACTTTTCAATCAGTTATAGAAAAGATCTAATATGCACAATCTGTGTATCTTTAATTGAATTTTAATATATTAATAATCTATTCAAATTAGGAAACACAATAATACATCTGCATAGAGTTCTCAGGTTGGGAGGTACATAGAAATTAGTAAATTAAATAGAGGTTGATTAGTAAAAAATACCCTACTGACCTGAATGACTTTCCCTGCTGAGTGGTTTATACACTGTAACTAACTTACAGACTGGGAAAATCCAAGTTCTTGTTTCTTCTCTCTCTCTCTCTCTCCTAATATATTGTTCAAAAAACTTTAAAACAATATAATAACTTAAAGGCATACTCATAGACATGGATTAATAATCCAGACAAGCAATTAAAAAGAAATGAATTTAGAGTTTTATAGATGTAAAAGACCTAGTAATTTTATTTAACTTTTATAGTACAACAGGGAGAACCAAGAATCAAAGGAATAAAACATTTTTTAAATGCAACTTTTCTATCAGATTTTTATCCCCTCTTCCAAGTTACTTAGGAAATATCTGATTGTCAGAAGAGTCTAACTTTAAATCAATGCTATAAAAGTGTGGTCTTTAGACTCCTGGGGTCCCTTAAGGCCCTTTCAGGGGGTCCATGAACTCACAATTATTTTTATGACTAGGTCCCTCAGTCTGGCCTGTGGAGTCAGGCCAAAACTGGTTCTCTGACATCCCATGAGGGGTTCTGGATTGTGAGAGGGCACAGGCCAGGCCCAGGGACCTCACCAGTGCACAATTAGGGCTGGGAAGAGCTACAGGAGGTTGGCCAGCTGGGGAGGGACCGTGGGAGGGCTCAAGGGCATATCTGACCTATCTCACTCAGTCCTGATTGGCCAGACCCCAGCAGCAAGCTAACCTACTGGTTGGAGTATCTGCCCCCTGGTGGTCAGTGCAAGTCATAATGACTGGTCGACTGGTTGGTTGACTGCCCCTGGTGGTCAGTGCACGTCACAGCAAGTGGTTGAGTGGCCTTGGCATATCATTAGCATATTACACTTTGATTGGTTGGACGGCTGACCAGTCGACCAGACACTTAGCATATTAGGTTTTTATTATATAGGATAATACTTAGTTGGCATTTGCACTGATTGTGCATAGTGTATAAACTATTGGTGATTTAAGACAGTGGCAATAAACTCTACCAGTAGTCATTATATTCTTCACTTCCACACACTTTCACTAACACAAACAAACAAACAAACAAACAAAAAGCCAGTTTCACTTATGAATTTTCTTGATTAAAGATTAAAGTTATTAATGTTATTAAAACTTGTCTCTTGAGTCCATGTTCCTTTAAAACATTCTGTGTAATAAAATGAAAAGTATGCAGAGCATTTCTGCTGTGTACTGAATGAAGTAGATGGTTGTCTCAAGGGAAGAAAGCACTATTGTGATTGAGTTGCAAGCTGACTTTCTAACGAGATCAGTGGTGAAATGATTCAATATGGTTGGATTTTAAAAGACTGAATAATTAAATGTATCAACATTTGGAAGATTTGAAGTAGACCGGTATTTTTTTCAAAAGACTAATGTAATATTTCAAAAACATGCAAGGGAAAAGATCCATTCAAGTGTCAAATAAATCAATGGATTTTAATATAACAGTGAACAAGAAGTTCATTGATATTGTCTCAAATTCCATATTGAAACCAACTTTTAAAAAACCACATTTGTCAATTTCTGGTTTTGAATCAAAGAATAATACCAATAATTGTATGAAAGGCTATTAAAACACCCCTTCCTTTTCCAACTACACATTTGTAAGAGGCCAGATTTTCTTGATATACATTAAAGTCACAACAGATTGAGAGCAGAAGCAGATTTGAGCATTCAGCTGTCTTCTATTAAGCCAGATACTATAGGATTTGAAAAAATGTAAAGTAATGCTATTTTTTTCATGTAATAATAACTATAGTTATTTTTAAAGAAAATTAGTAAAACTAATACTTTAGTTTTATATAATGGGTTCTTTGTTATTTTAAAATAAATGTTTAAATATTTTATATTTCTCAGTTTTAATTTCTAATGTAATAAATATTGATAGATGCAACTTACACAGCATTTATTTCTAATGTAATAAATATTGATAGATGCAACTTCAATAATTTTTAAGAATATTAAGGGTTTCCGAGGCCAACATAATCTGAGGACCAAAGTCTAAATGAATGCTTTGTATATTTAGAATTAGATTTTATCATTTCCTAAAATAAAAGGTAAAGAAATACTTATATTATTTTTTATCTTTTTAAAGAAAAAAATTAAAAATATATTTTATTAATTTTTACAGAGAAGAAGGGAGAGAGACAGAGAGTTAGAAAAATCCATGAGAAACATCAATCAGCCTCTTGCACACGCCTACTGGGGATCAAGCCCAAAGCCAAGATAGATGCCCTAGATTGGAATCAAGCCAAGACCCTTCAGTCTGTGGACCAATGCTCTATCCCAGCTGTGGGCAAACTACGGCCCGTTCACTGTTCTATCTGGCCCGCGGAGCCGAAAGAGCTGAAGGGTTCTCTTGCTCTCCCCTCCGCTCCTTCACCAGCAGCCCAAGATGAGAGTGCCAGCATGGTCAGGTTGCTTTTGTTTTGGCTTTCCGGTCCAGTTTAAGAACCCATTGTGGCCTTAGAGTCAAAAAGTTTGCCCATCACTGTGTCTATCCACTTAGTCAAACTGGTTAGGGCTATATATATATATATATATATATATATATATATATATATATTTAAGACTAAAAGGACTGCTATTCTTTTAAAGCTCAAGTGTAAATAAGCACAATGACTTTTGTATAAATCACTTGGAGTTCTAACCCTAACACTTACGAATTATAGAACCTGGACCAGGCTGTTTACTCTCTCTATGACCAAGTTTCTCATCTCTAAAATGAGAATAATCCCATCTAATAGAGAATATGTAAACTGAGCAGCACGCCATAACAAGATGGCTGTGCCCACAGCTGAGGCCAAGTTTCTGTAACGAGCCTTAATGAGCAATCAGCAGGGACCTGAGGCTGTGCCTCCTGCCTGGTAGGGCTTGACAGGGGACTTCAGGCTGCGCCCCCTACCCCAGTGTCAGGCTGGGGGACCTCAGGCCTTGCCCTCCGCCCTGGCGCCAGGCTGGGGGACTTGAGGTCACACCCCTCACCATTCAGGGCTTGACAGGGACCTGAGGCTGTGCCCCTCGCCTGGTGGGGCTTGGTGAGGGTCCTTAGGCCATGCCTCCCCACCCTGGCGTCAGGCTGGGGTACCTCAGGCCACACCCCCTGGCCCGGGCCAGGGAACCTCAGGGCTCACCCCTGAGCCTGGGCTGGGGGACCTCAGGCTGTGTCCCCCGCCCTAGCACCGGGCCAGGTGACCTGAGGCCACGCCCCCTACCCAGTGGGGCCAGCCAGGTCTGGATCTAGCCCAATGGACCTGGGGCTGGCTGGTTCTGGGACTTGTTTGATTTCAAGGCCCATGTGGGTGGGCAGGGACTTGACTCTGGCTCCCGTGGTGCACCCCAGATTCTGATAGGAGTAAGATTTTCATATACATTTTATTAATTTTCTTTAATCTCTGACACTTCTATTATGAAGGGCAAATAGCAATATTAAAATATTTCCTCTCCCGAAACCGGTTTGGCTCAGTGGTAGAGCGTCGGTCTGCGGACTGAAAGGTCCTGGGTTCAATTCCAGTCAAGGGCATGTACATTGGTTGCGGGCACATCCCCGGGAGTGGGTGTGCAAGAGGCAGCTGGTCGATGTTTCTCTCTCTATCTCTCTCCCTTCCTCTGTGTAAAATATCAATAAAATATATTAAAAAAAAACATTTTCTCTAATTCCCTTTTAGTGTGCATGAATTTTGTGCACTGGGTCACTAGTAATAATAATAATAATAATGATAATAATACTTATTGGATAGTGTTGTGAGGATTAAATGAGATAATCCATGTTAAGTACTTGAACACAATGCCTGTTACTGAATAAGTATTTGTTATTGTTTTGATAGGCTCCTATTTAATTACATAGTAACAAAATGAGACAAATACCTTATATATCTTTTGAAGTTATCTGTACAAATGTGCTGGAAAACATAATCCAAGTATATTATTATTCTACTATTGCTTCATGAAATTGCAAGGGAAAAATGTTTATGGGGAGTAAGCTTTTAGTAAGATAGGCAAAGACTTTTTTTCTCTATCTTTGGGAAGGATTATATCTTCTGAGCATTCCCAATGTCGAATCTTAAGATTTAGAATAATTTTTGTGCTGAGTCCTTTTTAATGCATCAACCCAGAAGAAAGATTAGTAGCTGTTGACACACTGGTTTTTGCTTTCATGTAATTGAAGAGGTCAATTTAAGACTGAATACCCTGTTTCCCCGAAAATAAGACAGCGTCTTATATTAATTTTTGCTCCCAAAGATGCGCTAGGTCTTATTTTCAGGGGATGTCTTATTTTTCCATGAAGAAGAATACGGTACACATTTATTGTTAAGTGAAAAGAAAGGAAATTTATTACCTGTATACAGTACGGTAGTACGGTAGTTGTCAACACAAACCAGACAAACTGTGAATCCTACAGTATCAAGAATTTACTCAAATATTTATTCAATTACAATCATGTCATCATCTTCTGGAACATCATCATAACAATCCAATTCCTGGATTTCCTGGTGAATTTCTCATGACTCCATTTCTTTCAGAATCAGTGGACCAAATCTCTCATGTTTAGCAATAGCACTGTCTTTAAATGAGTACTTCTTGTCAAGGTAGCCTGCTCGCAGTGCATTTGCAATGCAACTGTCATTGATTTTCTCCCAATCAAAATGACACAGTAAATTAATTTTCATTCTGAGACAGAGCCTGGGGCCTTATTTTTGGGGGGATGCCTCATATTTCACTCAGAAGGAAACCTGTAAGTAGGTCTTATTTTCGGAGGATGTCTTATTTTCGGGGAAACACGGTAATCTTTTTTTTTTTTTGGGGGGGGGGGGAAGGGACAATCAACAGATTAAAAAAAATAAGTTCCAAGATGTGTTTGGGAATCAAGAAACTATGATAAATAACACTAGCCATATGTGGCTAAATTAACAAGGCTTCAGTTTGTAAACATGTTCCTTAAAGACAAGAACTATGTTTGACCCACCATGAATTCTAAATATATAATTGTTGAGTAAGTACATGAATGGATAAATATTTTCTAGAAAATTTTTTGCACATTCATAACAAATTTTTGAACAGAATTGATGATTCTTAAACAAGAATGGAAATTTAAACTAATTTCACAATAGCACTAATTGCTCTACATCCTTACCAACTCAATTTGGGAATGTCAAACTTTTTTTCCTTTAGCCATTCTAGTGGGTGTGAAATGATATCTCATTAATGGTTTTAAGTTGCACTTCCTAATTATTAATGATGTTGAATCCCTTTTGATATGATTATTGGTCATTCTTATATCTTCTTTTGTGAAGTGCTTATTCAAGCCTTTCCAATTTTTTATTGAGCTGTCTTTGAATAACCTGTCTTTTGACACAAGCCAACTAATAAAGATCCCAACACCAATAAGAGAGGAGGGAATTAGTTCTTATGGGGAGCAGACTGTGTTATGGGTGGTAATGTGCAGTTACTTGCAGTCATCTCCAATCTTCATAACAAGTCTAAGACTAGGGTATAATGATCTCCATTTTATAGATGAGAAAACTGAGTCCCAGAGAACTATAAGTAATTTTCCTAAAATAGTGAGGGATAAGAAATAAGAAAGAATTTAACGAGTTTTTTGTTTTGTTTTGTTTTTTAACTAAAAGAAGAAAGAACAATTTTCTAATACAATGATAAGGAACATTACTTATCATAAGGGTGAAAAGTAATGATGTTTATTTATTCTCTATTAACTATATGCTAGAAAGAAAATGATGAGTTTAAAATGCCATATAAAATAAATAATGAGCATTGTTCCTAGATTGTTTAAATGCTATGACTGCACCTGTAAAATTTCAACACAACTGCCAGTTAAGAATACTCAGTGAAAAAAGTCAAACTGATGATTTGATAGAATGTAGACAAAAATAATCATTAGTTGAGCAATAATTTCATTTTCCACTCTAGATTTTCTTCATTCCAGTTACATCTCAGAAAAATAAATTCACTAATGTAGGTCCAATACCAACTGGATTCTAAAAATTAGTTAAAACCTAATTGCATGTATTTTCTGCTGACATTCTTAAAAAAAAAGAATTCATAATAATGAATTAGGTGGAAGTGAAAGCTGAACCATGAAAGGTACCATTTTTATAATCATAAGATTATTTAGCACATGTAAGCTTCAGAAAGTTTATCATAAATCTCTGAATAGAGAGATGCAAATCAAAACGACAATGCGGTACCATCTCACACCTGTCAGAATGGCCAACATCAACAAAACAACAAATGACAAATGTTGGCGAGGTTGCGGAGAAAAAGGAACCCTCATGCACTGCTGGTGGGATTGCAGGTTGGTGCAACCACTGTGAACAGTATGGAGTTTCCTCAAAAAACTGAAAATGGAACTCCCATTTGACCCAGTAATCCCACTACTAGGAATATATCCCAAGAAACTAGAAACACCAATCAGAAAGGATATATGCACCCCTATGTTCATAGCAGCACAATTTACAATAGCTAGGATCTGGAAACAGCCTAGGTGCCCGTCAGCAGATGATTGGATCAGAAAAATATGGCATATCTACACAATGGAATACTATGCTGCTATAAAAAAGAAGGAATTCTCATCATTTGCAGCAACCTGGATTGAATTGGAGAACATCATGCTGAGTGAAATAAGCCAATCAATGAAAGAGGAACACCACATGACCTCACTCATTTACGGATAATAAAGAACATTATAAACTAATTAACAAAAAGATAGATATAGTGACCGTAAAACAATAAGCAGACTGTCAAATGACAGCGGGGAGGGTAGGGAGACATGGGGGGAGATAAGAGATCAACCGAAGGACTGGTATGCATGCATATAAGTACAACCAATGGACACAAAACTCTGGGGAGGGAGGGCATGTATGGGAGGTGGGGGGGGGCAATGGTAAGCTATGTACATATATAATACCTTAATAAATTAGAAAAAAATCTCTGAATAACCACAAGTCAGAACTCTGAGAATAGCTGGACAGAAAAATAGAATCAATTCCCTTTTGTATATTCAAAACATAGTCTTATAAATGTAAATAACAATAGTAAATATTTAAAATATATTAATGAGATATAGTATCATATTTCCCTCTTTCTCTGCATTTTTACCTTTTTATTGAAAAAAGAAACAAATATCAAACCTTTTTAATTGTAAAAAAGTTGTAAAAGCCATAATAACAGGGTAACTTTAGGTATGATTGATTCTTCAGGAGTTTACTTTTTAAATTTAAGGAAATTAGACACCTTTTCTAAATATCTTTTTTAAACAAAATAATCAACATACTCATTGACTCACTTCTCTGACAAGTCTCCAGTTTACTGGGAAAATGCAGAATAAAATGAGTTCAGGAGCTTTTATTTTTATTTATTTATTTTTAGATAATATCTTTTTTAAAAATATATATATTTTATTGATTTTTTACACAGAGGAAGGGAGAGGGATAGAGAACCAGAAACATCGATGAGAGAGAAACATCGACCAGCTGCCTCCTGCACACTCACCACTGGGGATATGCCCGCAACCAATGTACATGCCCTTGACCAGTATTGAACGTGGGACCCCCTCAGTCCGCAGGCCATCGCTCTATCCACTGTGCAAAACCGGCCTCGGTGAGTTCAGAATCTTTTAAACCCTTAAACCTATTTTCTGAGTCCACAAGCTACATGCTTTTTTCCCCCCACTAAAAACAAATTAATGACAAAAAGTCTCTATATAATAAGGGACCTAAAGAAAAATGTTTGGTGTTTTGAATTCCAAGATGTATGACATCTGCAAAGATTTAGTCAGAAAACAAAATAGGGAAAATGAATCCAGAATTTCCCACATTTGAGGCACACTGTACATACCTTGAAAGAAAAAAAAAAAAGAGCTAACAGAAATAATGTTAATACTCTAATCTGGGTCCTAAGATTCAAGTTTCTCTTTGGGTCTCACAGCAAAGGCCCTGTTATATCTTAGTAGAAGAGTCAAGATAGTGGTTCTTAAATGTTTTGAGCTAAAAGATCATCAATTTTTTAATCCTAAGTAAACATACATGGGGTTTTAAAAGTCCACACTTAATATAATATAATATACATTAGCCAATATTTTAAGACTTCTGTGTCCTTCAAAATGCTGCATAACAGTGAAGCTGATTTTATATGTTGAAACTTACAACGGGAAAGCACATGTCATATTTTAAAAATGGTTTTATGACTTTAACTAATAGATCATTTTTTCTTTTTTGTGTGTGGAATTATTCGTCCAAAAATTTCTTTCTGTGAAAATTTTAGTCTGACTAAAAGTTCGACACTAGTATTTATTCGAAGTTTCCAGACCACAACTTGTGGCATTACTAAGAAACATGTAATAAGACTCTGGTTTTGGCTTTATATTTAGCTTAGTAGTTGGCTTACACGACTACGTTAGTTGTTAACAATAAAACTTAATTCATATCAGGTGAGCTCGGGACTGACTACATCTGGGACCTGTTAGGTCCTGATGATGCATGGGTTTATTTCAACAGGGAAAGGAAAAGCATTTTAACCGCAGCCCTGATTCAGAAATGATTCTGAATTCAGTTGTTCTGCAGCATTTGGACTTGTCCATGGATCACTTATTACAAATCTTCCTCCCACATCTAGCCCTCCCAATTTGAAATAAACAAAATGTGTGTGTTTTCAAAAATCCTCACTGGAGAATATGTTTATTGATTTTAAAGAGAGAGGAAGGGAGAGAGAGAGAGAAGAGAAACATCGAGAGAGGCACATCGATTGGTTGCCTCCTATACGTGCGTCAACCAGGGATTGAACCCCCAACCCAGGTATGCCCCCTGACTGGGAATGGAACCCACAACATTTGTTGTATGGGTGATGCTCCAATTAACTGAGCCACCCGGCCAAGGCCCGAGGTGTGTTCTTATCAGTTTCTATTTGAATTTATATGGCACTCAAAGCATTTTACTTTGCATTTGCAAACTTCAGCTTCATTTTTTCTTTCAAATAACGTGTCTTCTTATGAATAATTACAGGAAAACCATTTTGTTGTTAATAGTTATTTAAGTTATTTACTGGCTTTTTTCAGTTCTCTGGAAAACAGGAAGGGTGCTGTTACAATTTGCCTGGCTCGTCTGGCTTTGGCACAACTGGGTTTGGGAAATCATGTTGCAATGTGAATGCAAAGCATCAAAATTTGTGAAAACAGAGTGTCATCCCAAAAGTGTCAAGCAGCCAAATGGTACCAGTTTTAACCAATGCTGCCAGAGTGAAAAGAAAGACAATTTCTGTTGAAATCCCTGCTTTTTCATCCAGCATTTATAGTTGATCTATTTGTCCCAGAGAAAGACAAAGAGCCAGCAGCATTTATCTTTGACTTCCTTTGTAAAGTCACTCAATATTTCTGCTGCACTTTCCTTATTTTATTATATTATCTCTTTTTTCATGAGTTTATGATATTACTTATTGATAAGACATAGTTGGGGGAAGATTCATAATTGCTAAAATATTACATATGTTTTAGACAAATAATATAGTACCTTTTACATTTATGTGTGACTATAAGCCTAAAAGATCAAAGACTAGTTTTAGATTTAATATTATTTGTTATTCATTCATTCATATATACATTTATTAAGTATATAAATGCAGTTGCTAGGTTTTGTGAAGGAGTATAGACTGAATCAGACACAAATATAACCTCATTCTATTAAAATTATTTTAAAATATAAAAGATATATAGATAGTTAACTAAGAGAAAGAAGAAGGAGGAAAGGAGGATGTGAAAGGGAACGAAGAAGAGTGATGAAAAACAAATTTGGCAAAATGTTAACAATTGGTAAATTTTTGATGATGAGTTTAAAGGAGTTATTTGTACTATTATAACTCACCTTTATACTAACATAAAAAGTTATTGAGTGTTTGTTCTGAAAAACAAAACAAAAGGACAGTAGCTGAGATATCTAAGGGACTGAGGGTTTGTGATGTCGAGTCCTCTTCAACCATGGCAATGGCATCTCAGGTCTCTTACCTCACTACTGTTTCTGGAATCATTCTTTAAACTTGGGAGCCACTCAATAAATATATGAACATTGAGTGCTTATTTTTTCCCTTTGAAATCCCAATTTTCAGGCAGAATTTCTTCAGATAAGACCACAACACAATTTTAAACGGCATATACAATACACAAGAGGAAACATGCAAGAGACAACTTGTAAACTGCTATGTGTAAGCCTCACCAATGAAAAGGCAGTAGATTTGGATCTGATCTCTTGAGCTCATTTGCCATCTTCTATGAATTCAAAACTATATCCTTGCCCAGCCGCATGGCTCAGTGGTTGAGTGTGGGCCCACGAACCAGAAGGTCATGGTTCAATTCCCAGTCAGGGCACATGCCCAGGGTTGCAGGCTTGATCCCCAGTGTATGGCATGCAGAAGGCATCCAATCAATGATTCTCATCATTGATGCTTCTATCGCTCTCTCCCTCTCTCTTCCTCTCTGAAAATATTAAAATAAACAAAGCACACCTCTATCCTCACTGTCAAACTATAAGTGAGTTGTAAGTTGGAGTTTTATCTTTCTCATCTTTATATGGCCAGCAGAGACCTTGTGTGTATTAAGTGCTCAATTCATGTTCGGTGGCTGTATGAATGAATAAATAGAGATTCAAACATTTTTGTGCCAAAGATCTTCAAGTTGATTCCTTTTCCTTTGTTTCTCATCCCAAGGCTCCACTGATCTTCATTAGGGTCAATCAGCCCACCGTGTAAAATTCAATCCATATGATTCTTCACGACAGCCTTTCTAATGAGAACTGTAATGTGCAGAGTATGGGTAGGAAAAGGTGTGCAAGGGAAGCAGATTTCAAAGCTGGAGTCTATTATTGATCAGCTAATATATTTAGCATATGATTAAGCACTTGCTATGTTTTAAATTGAAAGCCCTATATTATGTGTATATTTTCAATGGCATGTGAATAAAAGAGTAAAAGGCATCTAAAGAGATGAAGTGCGCTCCTGGCTTTAGAAAAACCCCTCAGGTTTGATAATAACATTTTGAGTCATCTAAATTCATACCTATTATCACTTAAGTGAACATGGTGCTGCCACTGGGTCTCATACAAATATTCAGATTTTTGTTTTCCTCGTCACTCTGAAGGTTATCTCCCTGGTCGCTCTGAAAATCAGGTGACAACCATTTCCCATGATGCTTTAAGGGCTGTCAAACTGTCCATCAAGCTGTCACCTGACCAATCGTTCCCATGGTTCTTTTAGACTTCCAGTATGATAAATTGAAAGGCACTATTATCCATCTGTTGTGAAGAGGAACTGCTTGGGCTTTGATAAGATATCACTACTCCCAGGTGAGAGGCGGCTGACAGCACATCAAAGCAAAACAACACGTAGAAACACTGAGCAGGGGAGCACAGGTTTACAAACATCTGTTGTCATTATTTATTACTTCTCTTTGGGTTTAAGTTTCTGACTCATCCTTAGATAATTCAAGAACAGATATTTTTCTTTCTGGCTAGCAAATACCAATTGCTGCTCTTTTCATCTTGGGAGAAGGAAGCTTAAAATTGAAAACATATCTGCCTACGTTTTTGATTCATTGCACATTGCTTTCCCTCTTGTAACCAACAAGTTTTCTGTTCCTGCTGATGCCATCATTTACTTTAAAAAAAGCATCTGAGAATAAATATAATTCACTGTAATAAATTATTGGATTTGGGGGAGCTAAATAATAAAATTATTTATGTCTTAGAGGTCATTATGAAGGTACCCTTACACAAATGTATGAACTGGTTTAAGTGTTGGGATACATTAGGTAATTTTTTATTTTAGTATTGATAAGGTTAACGAGTCCAATATTCTATGAGAAACAAGGTGACATTATCATTAGCTTCACTTTGGATTTGTTCTGATCTATACTAATATAAACCTAAAAACTTGAATTTCTATACAAGAAACATGAATAGATGGAAAGACATTGCCCTCCATCATCAACACTATAGTCAGGACTGGGATAAGAAAACCTACTTATAAAGTCAGGGGAGAGGTGCGAGACAAAGAATTTTTGAATAAACCTTTGTAGGATGTGGGAATATCTTATCAGAGCTACAGAAATAACTCTACATTTAGGATTTAATTTTTGGACTTAAATATCCAAATCAGAGCCAATAGAAACTTAGGTATTAAAAGCTGAATACTGAAATCCTTACTACATGCAGATATAATTTTATTCTTTAGAAGTTTCTAACTCTCTTTTTTTTATGTGCGTTTTGTCCCTTTTCTCTTCTTTTCCTACTAGTTTAATGACATGTGATGGCAGGTTTTCTATGTGCCCTGTGCCATACATACTATCATTAGATGAACACCTGGACCAGGAGATCACTGAGGGAAAGTAATCTGCTGTTATTTACTCTGGTTTTTAGCAGAATAAAAGTACTGTAGTTGGTTGCTAATATCACCACCTTGTGTACAAATATTTTTTTGCATGCAGTTTCCTAATGTCATTAAGCAGTGTTGTAATTTCACTAGATTATGATGTAGCATTTTGATTATAAAGAGCATTTAAGTAATTTTGTAATTCAAAATCTAAAAAAAATTAACTATGGCTCATTTTTAGTTCTTTGTAATTATTTAACCAGCTAACATTTTTCTGCACTCATATAAGAAGCAAAAATGCTCCAGAGCCCTCAAGAATTGAGAATTTGTCAAAATATTCTCTAAAACAATGGCCAAGGAAGTCAGAGTAAAAATGAAAATAATGAATTAAATTTTCTGAATAGTCATAATAATACCAGCAGTACAGATAGCCAGTGCATATAGTATCTCACTGGTGAATTTCTAACTCCAACATATTTTTTCACTACCTATTTTTAGCTTACCCCGTAGGCTAATATTGGAAATTAGTACTTACTTGAAAATATCATTTTAGTCTCTAACCAAAGATGAGGAAACCCTCTGGATGAGGTTCTGAATATCAAACTTGTTTTTTTCTAGTGGCTGTTGGCATGTTAGAATCCCACAGCAATTTTATAATTTTCTTTAAAAAATATTTTATTGATTTTTTACAGAGAGGAAGAGAGAGGGATAGAGAGTTAGAAACATTGATGAGAGAGAATCATCGATCAGCCACCTCTTGCACACCCCCTACCGGGGATGTGCCCACCACCAAGGTACATACCCTTGACTGGAATTGAACCTGGGACCCTTCAGTCTGCAGGCTGATGCTCTATCCACTGAGCCAAACCGGTTTTGGCAAGTTTTATCATTTTCTAACGTCCTTAGAGATCAATGAAGTTAACTGGACTGAACTCTATTACTTTTCCAAAAGGACATACCTGTGGTATAGTGAAGGAAGTGGTGGCGAGGGAGGAAGAGACCAGAATATTCAATAAATTCCATGTAGATTATGAAGGAAAGAAACAAGCATGCTCCCTGTTAATGACTCCCATTTCCAAAACAAAACAAAAGTCACATTTGGCTTTTTGTGTCACTTCATTCACAGTTTCTCAATCTTTCTCCCTTTGTAAGCGAACTTACATTAAAATTTATTGCCTCACACACTAGCTAAATAAGAAGTGTTATAATTTTTGGAAAGTAGCATTCAATTCTGCTTTCACTTCCAGATTTTTCTTTTTAAGTTTGATTATATAGTAAAACCTTTAAAATGTTTTTAAGGATACACAGCAATGCATAGTAATTTGGTGTGTGTGTGTGTGTGTGTGTGTGTGTGTGTGTCTGCCTGTCTATGAGAAACATGAGTGCTTTCAAAGTGGAAGTTTATTTGACAAGCCTAATAGATTTTTGCTAAATGGACTAAAGATTAGTTTAGTTTTCTAGTCTTGACCTTAATAAATTCTTCTAATGAGAGTTTAAGAAAAATCTTAAAAATGTAGGTAACTTTGACCAAATGAATTTGAGAGTACTCTCATAATGACAATTTCTTTGATACATTTAGCAAAAAATAAAAAAAATAAAAAATTATATATATATATATATATATACACACATATATATATATATATCACAAAGTGAGGCTAGATCTCAGTACCTCTTTTAGCTCTGGTTTCTAACTAATCACACACAGAAGGGCAGTTAAAAGGCAATGGCATTTCTCAAGCTTATTTCTCATGGCTTTCCTACTATAATAATATTACAAGTATACTCATAGATTATTGCATGTTTTCCAAAGTACGAAAGTGATCTCTTTGGTGCCAACAGCAATGCTATGAGGTCAGTAGGGAAGGTACTCAGTTGCATAGATGCAAATAGAGGATCCAAGGCGAGAGTAAGAGATGCTCACGATCACGTGGGAGTTAGCAGCAGAGCCAGAAATGAACTCAGGTTTCCTGCCTCTTAGCTCATGCTCCATCCTCCACTCCCACACTGCTCTTCTCTTTGGGGACAAGCATAGCACGTTTAAAATGTAGATGTTAGGAGCTGTGGCCACTCCGCATGCTTGGTGGAAGTCTGTTCTTGCAGAACTCTGTGGCAGAAAGTGGACCCAGAGCCATCCTCTAAACATAGAAGTACCACTTAACTTACTCCAAATGTTCTCAACTTAGAACCAAATAAACAGTCTTAACTGTGGGTTGTTTTTAATGATCTCCTATAACCAATTGGTGCACCTTTATATGCATGGTAATTATGTAGAACTTGTGGGATAGCTATTGATTTTAAAAGCACGAGATAAATGTTTCAAAAGGCACCCAAACAGAACAAATACCATAGACACTTCCTTATGGATATTCTTTTAGAAGACATCAGGCTTCCATCCCAGTGTTACTTGCTTAATATTAAATGTTTCAAGTGTTTGATGTTTAAAAGACCAATCACCAATGATAGTTAAAAGGGAGAAAATGAACTTGTAAAAGCTTTAGAATGTTTGGTGGATGTTTTCCTTTATGTTGTGTCTACTTAATGTCAAGCAGTGGTACTGAACTGAATAAAACGCTAAGGTAAAACTGAGATCCATTAAATTGTTCACTCTTTTGACTGGTTACTTGTATATGTTGCTACAATGGAAAAGAAAACAGTGCTGGCCACATTTTAGACAAATGGTTTATTTGTGACCGCAAAAATAGAATAAAATAGTATGCATTTTTTTTAAAAAATAATCCCATTTTAATTTTAATTTATACAAGAGAATGAGCAAACACTCCTTGGTGGAAATCACTTATGAATTTCTTGCTTTTCCCTTAAAGATTTAGGGACGAAAACAGATCGCTATGGACCAAAGTGCAGCTAAACGGTGTGTTTGGCAAAGCTTCGAACTTGCTTCTAGAGCCTCAGACACTACAAAAATGTCACTAGAAAAGAGATGACATTGAGCAAACCCATCACTACGTAGAAAAGCAAGAAGTAAGCAACAGAGTTCGATCTAAGTTAACTTTGCTTCCCAAACTCCAAACCATAGCAATCAAGTTCTCCACACGAGAGCAACTTTGTGAACTCAGCGATGGAGCTGTCTAATTTCTTCCCATGTATCAAGCCAAAGGAACGAAGGGAGAAAGCCATTCTTCTCTGTTGGCCTCCTGTGTAAAATTTCTTATCGCCCCATCTAGTCATATCTTCCTGCAGTTTGAATTACCCTCTCTTCCTCAGACTGGTAAGGCAGTGAAAGGATGTTTGTTCTGCTAATTAACTTTATTACCCTGATAACTCCCTGCAGCCTTTGACGAAAACAATTACCGTTACTCCATTTTCCCCCCCAATGGCAAAAAGGAAAAAAAAAAGACTATTAATTAGAAACGAGGCCCAGGTCCCTGCCATGTTATCCTGCCACGTTCCCAGGCCCTCGAGCAGGATAGCATTACATTGTCAGTAGTAATTTAGCTCTCATCTGTCTCTGCTAATTATTGTCACATTCATCAAATTCATCAACAAAAGTGCTCTCAGAAGGATTGCATATTTGCAGTTAATACAGCATAAACTGGTATTACCCATCACCACATTTGTGATGATGAGAGGGACACAACTTATTCATCCCTAATTAGAGCAAGCTGGGTAATTAATTATGCATTCCGCCTTATTACTTCTGAGTTCCCAGATATTGTTTGTCTGAAAAGGGGGAGAAAGCAGGAGAGAGAAGCCTGAAAATGCAAAAATAAAAAAAAAAATAAAAAGAAGGGTGATGTGTTTTGTCACATGCGTTATGCCATAATTCCCACCTGACAAACTAGCTGAATCAGTGGAAAATTGCGAGTTGTCAGCGGCAGAATAAACTGCTGTAATAGCTGATTAATGATCAGCACCTGTGACAGGTGCTGTATGGGACTGTAAACTTGGTTTGATTAACAGTCACTGGACGAATAAATATTAGTGACAGTCAGCGGAGAGCAAGTTTGCTTGTTTTCTTCCCCGTTAACAAATCACACGCGTTAAAGTTATTGATATTTCTGCCTGAGGCACTCTATTTTTTTTTTTTTGGTAGTTATCTGGCAACATCGGCAGTGAGTTATAGTAGATTGTGTTGGTTTCTCTTCTGTTATTTTATTTCGGGACCAAAATTGTATTTTGACAAGATGATCTGAGAGTTTAAAATCTAGCAGGTGTGGGAGAAAAGACTAAGAGATAATAGGATTCACACTTGGTTTAATTTATGCTCACCTGCTAGTAATCTTGTGTGTCTAAGCACACACACACACACACACACGAGAATATACAGTCATTATATCCATTTAAATGTATATGCAATAATGTTAAGAAGTGAACATGCCAAAAAACACAGACCCAAACTTAAGGTGTGTGATGTTCACTTATTGAAACAATATTTAATTGATATTTTTTTCTCAGAGTTGGATTTTTTAAAAAGGTATATATATTTTTTATTGATTTCAGCAAGGAAGGGAGAGGGAGAGAGAGAGAGACAGAAACATGAGTGATGAGAGAGAATCATTGGTTGGCTGCCTCCTGCATGCCCCAACTGGAGATAAACCTGTAACCTGGGCATGTGCCCTTGCCAGGAATGAAACCTAGGACCCTTCGCTCCCAGGCCAACTCTCTATCCACTAAGCCAAATCAGCTAGGGCTGGATGTTTCCCCCTGAAAGCATTCAGTCTGAGTTGTCTGAATCCATGCTTCAATCCCAAACTGAAGGAACCATCTTTCTGAGACAGCTATTCAAATTGCCGCCAGCTTGGTTATCTCTACGGAATCAACCAGTTACAAACAGATTGGTCAGGAAGTAATTAACCTGTTGTAGCTGACTGATTACTAACCAAGAATTGAGTTTTGTGCATAAGTATGAAAGTAACGCAGATGTTTTTGTTTTTGTTTTGTTTTGTTTGTTTGTGTGTTTTTTGGTTTTTTTTAGGGCCGAGTTCAGGAAGCCATTGGCTCCCCTGTGCTCGTTTGGGCATGTGTATAGAATGGTTAGGATTGTGGGCTTTGGAATCCTAAAGAGCTGCTTTCAAACTTTGCTTCTGCTAACTAGCTGTGTGAGTTTGGGTAAGTTCATTTGATCTGATTTTTCAGTTTCTTAACTGCGAAATGGGAGCATTTCCAATTTATTTTATAGTGTTACTGTTAGGGTTAAATGAGATAATATATGTAAAGCACCCTAGGCACTCAATAAGTAACAATTTAGTTATTATTTACACAATTAGTTGAAATTTTGATAGTATATATAGGATTGCTTTACTTGGAGGGAGATTTATGCACCGAAATGAGCTCTAGGAGTGATTTTCAAGGTGTGGTCCTGCATTTTAACAGGCTACCCTGATGAGTGGTGTGTGCATTGTATTATTTGAGAGGATCTCTTTTGAAGTGTGACACTTCTGTGAAGAGACATTGTCTCATTAAAATTATAACTCTGGCATGACCACATTCAGTATCTGATTTTTATTGTTAAAAATTGAGCACGCACTATCTCTTTATCAATCTATACAGGCTATTAATGTGTCTACATCTTGAACGCCCCCCATACTCACAGAGCATTGAATGGCTTTGATAAGTATTTTTAAGGGATCATGCAGGAAAACTAATTTAGGTGATAGAAATGTGTAGTAGATAGATAATATCCTAGATTAGGAGAAAAGATGGCACATCAGCCTTACATGGTAGTGGCTGAAGGCAGATAAACGAACGTTGCAGCAAAGAAAGTCTGTCTTCTGTCCTAATTGTTTGGCTATTGCTGAACTAAGCAAGCTCTCTTACACTGTTGCTTTTCCTCAATACCTTCTCCCAATTATTAGAACCACCCATTCAATGATGTTGCCCAAACTGGAAAACCTGGGCTAATCCCAGTTGCTTTCATCCCTGTGTAATGAGCCAAACAGTCCCGTCAGGTTTCCTCATAAATATGTCTCTGATCCACTGCCTCTGTCTAGTCCTGGTTCCCAACATCAGTCTTTCTTTTTCTTGGGCCAAAAACACTGCAGCTGTCTGAATTGATCCTTCCCCCGGCCACCAGAATGGTTCACTTAAAATGAAAGCAAGACCAGGATGCTCCCATGCTTGACATTCTTCACTTCCCTCTGTGGAATAAAATCTAAGCTCCCTGCTGTGGTATATAAGACCCTCAGTTGGTCTGTCCTCTGCTTACTTCTCAGGCTGCCACGAACTTAGGCCTGACTGCCACCATGGGTGGCCCAGACCCTGCCCTGACTTCTACTCTAGGCCCTCCTCCCCTCCCCTGCCTGTGTCTGCTCTGGGGCTTCCCAAGCTGGTGTGGTGGTGTGGCAGCTAGAGCAGCCCCCCCTGTCTCTGTCTCCATCTCCACTCCAGGCCTTGCCTGCACACGCAGTCTCCTCCTAACAACCAGTTGTGGCTGTTACAGCATCCTGGCCTAATTTGCATATTACTTTTTTATATATACTACAGGCCCAGTGCACAAAATTCGTACACGGGGGGGGGGGGGGTAGAGAGGTGACCCTCAGCCCAGCTTGCACCTTCTCCAATCTGGGACCCCTCAAGGGATGTCCGACTGCCCGTTTAGGCCTGATCCTACCAACATCCCTCTCACAATCCAGGGCTACTGGCTCTCAACTGCTCTTCTGTCTGCCTTCCTGATTGCCCCCTAACCATTTCTTCCTGCCAGCCTGATCACCCCTAAACACTTCCCTGCCAGCCTGATTGCTTTTGGAGGCGATATTGTGGTCATCATAAGACTCTGGATATACCTTCTTTCTCCATAAAGATGTCTGCAGGCTACAGGGAGAGAGAAAAGTTGTGGCAGATGCCTTTTGCACAATTAACTGCAACACCTATAAGCTGAGTTTTAGTTATCTTTCCGGGAGTTCTGCCCTAGCCACTTTGGCCAAAGAGGATTGCTTGTAATGCCAGTAACTATTCTTCCTCTCATTGTCATCACATATTAATTCCCTAATTTGGGTTCACTCTTTATTATTATCTTATGAAATTATGCCATGGAATGTTAAAGAACTTCCCTGAAAATTGCATTTTAACCAAATCATAGCTCTAAAATTAGGAGAAATAGCAATGGGAGAGCACTAGCTCTGAGTCCTCGTACGAATTACTGTATGTATATGGCCAAATCACTTCTTCTCTTTGGCTATCAGTTTCCTCATAAAAAATGTGGAAGACCTCACTTATATGTAGAATCTAATGAACAAAAGAAATTGATGAACAAAAAAGGTCTAGAGACATTGATGTGTACAACAGGCTGATGTATTTCAGGGAGGAGGGGGAAGCAGGGAAAGAGATTAACCACTGAAAGTATATGCATATATGCTTCGCCCATAGACAGGCAATAGTGTGGGGAAGGCCTGAGGAGGGGATGGGAGGGGGTAGAGGAGATTAAGGGGGGACAGAGGGACTCATTTGTAATACTTTCAATATAAATTATATATATATATATATATGTATATATATATATATATATATATATATATATATATATATATGAAGGATATCAGATTATCTGATCTGCATGGACCTTTCCAGCTTTAAAGCACTCAGCTCAACTGAAATATCTCTATAAGATACACATAAAATTGGGGTTCATTTCTATACCTCCATTCCTAGCATATGCCATATAGTGCTTGGAATATCCATTTACCTTTATTTATTTTCCCTGGTGTAACCTTGCTATTTGTTTAAAAGTATTCCCACTTTCTTTAATCAAAATGGGGGGAGAAGTTATAAACTTTTTCAGGTAGATATCTTATTTGACTTTGTATCTACCAGAATCTTATAAAGAAGCCATCTGAGGAGAACATCCAAGATGGCGGCCTAGGCAGTCTCCTAAGCTGCCGCCTCATCAACAATTTAATTAAAAAAACAACTAAAATAAAAAAGGACTTCACCAAAACGTCAGGAAAGCTGGCGGAGTGGAATAGCTACAACTAGAAAGAAAGAGAGAGGCTCACGGATCGGACTGGGAGCCGAAAAGCACTGAGGTAGGGAGACGCTCGCGCACGCGGCCGCCGAATACCTGCCTGGCGGTGGGAGGGGAGGAATCCCCGATTGCACGGGGGACTTTCGGACTGTACTGAACCCCAGCCCCGGCTGAAATTCTGTGGTCCCAGGCTCATACGGGTGGAGTCTGTAGAGAAAGGCCCCCAGAGACTCAGAGACTCAGAGACTGGGAGACTGGGGACCGGAGCCGCAGCCGGCAGGGTCTACAGACTCGCGCGTGAGCAAGTATGCGCTGAGGTCTGACCGCCGCCTCTCCGGAGCGGAAGGAGTCAGAAGCTCCAAGTCTGACTGCGGAGGCTGCAGCCGCCTCTCTGTACAAGGTGGCGGCCTCTCCGTAGCGGAAGGAGTCAGAAGCTCCAGGTCTGACCGCGGAGGCTGCCGCAGCCTCTCTGTACAAGGTGGCGGCCTCTCTGTAGCGGAAGGAGTCAGAAGCTCCAGACTACAGAGACCAGCCCAAGTCGGGGCGAGCCCCTGGGGCACCCACGCTCTTGCTTGGGGAAACTGGGCCGGTCAGGCGGAAACTCAGGCGAGCGCACAAGGGCAGGGCGGAAGCCAAGACTGTCAGTTCAGCCCTGAGACTCCACCCCATCCAAGCTGAGCAGAGGCTTCTGCAGTTTTTCAAGTCTGATCCTATAAGACTGTCTCCAATACAGAAGTTATCCCAGAGTAGACACAGCTGATACCCACATCCAATTGGCCTGAAGGTCAATTCACAACAATAGAGACTTAGCTACAACAAGGCTGTGCACGCAGTCCACAAAGGGGATCACCAAGAGTGTCTATCTCAGGTAACTGAGGAGGCTGACCCACTGTGCTATATAGGACACCAAACACACAAAGCCATCCTACCAACTCTGAAAAATAGTGATAATGCCGAGACAAGGAAATAGATCTCAAACAAAAGAGATGGAGGATATAGAGTTCAGAACTACAGTTCTAAGGTTATGCAACAATATCCTAGAAAAGCTCGATAAACTTCATGAGACCCAACTAAAAAGTATAGATAAACTGACTAAATTGGAAAATATTATGCAGAGATCCAACAGCAGAATGGAAGAACACAAGAATCAGGTCAAAGAGCCAAAAGACACTCCTTTGGAGAAGGAAGAAGAAAAGAGGATCCAGAAAGTTGAAGATAGTGTAAGGAGCCTCTGGGACAACTGCAAGCGCACCAACATCAGAATTATGGGGGTGCCAGAAGAAGAGGGAGTGCAAAATACTGAAAACATATTTGAAGAAATAATATCAGAAAACTTCCCTCACCTGGTGAAAGAAATAGACTTACAAGTACAGGAAGCCTACAGAACCCCAAACAAGAGGAATCCAAAGAAAAATTCTTCTCAACACATCATCATCAATATGCCAAGGGTAAAAGACAAAAAGAGGATCTTACAAGCAGCAAGAGAAAAGCAATTGGTTACCTATAAGGGAGCACCCATACGACTATCAGCTGATTTCTCAACAGAAACCATGCAGGCCAGAAGGGAGTGGCAAGAAATATTCAAAGTGATGAATAGGGAGAACCTACAACCAAGATTACTGTATCCAGCAAAGTTATCATTCAGAATTGAAGGACAGATAAAGAGCTTCACAGATAAGAAAAAGCTGAAGGAGTTCATCACCACCAAACCAGTATTATATGAAATGCTGAAAGGTATTACTTAAGAAGAGGAAGAAGGTCAAGTGAATTAAGAATCTCAGGAATAGAATAAACTGGTGAATATATTAGAATTAGGGGCAAAGAAAGGGAGTGGATAGATAATTATCAGGGTGAAAGGGGTGTGGGGTGCAGAAAGAGACTGGATTAAAATTGTATAACCTATGGATGAGGACAATAGTGGGGGGGGGTAAGGGCAGAGGGTGGGGTGGGAATCAGGTGGAAGGGAGCTATGGGGGAGAAAAAGGAGAAACAATTGTAATAATCTGAGCAATAAAGATTTATTAAAAGAAAAAAAAAAAAAAGAAGCCATCTGATAGATGTTGTTTCAATTAAGTTAATGTGGGAGTGCCTTCCAAGCAAATCTTTGTGGTGGCAGAATCGCAAAAGACTGAGATAGTGTAACCCTGTGCAATAAAGCAGGACTTCCGATGTGTGGCCATCCCTGATGTCATAGTGCAGTATCTACATTTACAAAATTACAAAATAATCTTGTTACTCTGGAAACACTGAAAGAATAACTCGAATTTAAATTTCTTAATGGTCCATTATATTTCTGATAAAGTAACATCTGATAGTTCTATAATTAGGTTCTACAAAAATCCCACAAAGATCAAGATTTTTTTTTCATTGAGATTGGAAATTTCATATTATTCATGGCCTGTGGAAATGAAGAAAGACCCTCTAGCTCCTAAAATAATGTCAATGCCATACCTATATGTCTTGTTGGACTTAAGAGAAACATGAAGAGACATTTTTCTTCTCTTAATGAGTTTCTGTTTATGCACAATATTTTTCATCAGAAAACTAAAATGTAGCAGCGGGTGGGGATGCAGTGGCAGCAAATATGGAACTGGTGCCAACAGATGCAAAAATGAAATCTCTGGCCCAGAAATAATAGCTTACCAAAATACACACACATCGTTATTGGAGTCTTGAACAGACACACAGCCGTCTCTATAGACAACAATGCTGCTGGCCAAGAGGCCCGGAGGCAGGCCAACCCCCAGTCCAGATGCCACAGCCAGTGAGGAACCGTTTGGCGTCTCGTTCTCTGGCTGCCAACCTCTCTCCCACTCTCTGGCATACGTCTTTACAGGGGCTGCTCAAGTAAATTAAGATTCTGAAGAGTTCTGTATTAATAAGCTGTAGCAGCACAGCTCCCCAGGAGTCCTTAATGTTATTGGAAGATTTTTATCCCTTAACTTTTCCTAAGTGTCAAAGAATCCTGACGTCTATGTATTTATCTACAGATAAATGCAACTGCTCTGGAAATTAGGAATGATATATTTTTAAAAAATATATTTTATTGATATTTTACAGAGAGGAAGGGAGAGAGATAGAGAGCTAGAAACGTCAATGAGAGAGAAACATGGACCAGCTACCTCTTGCACACCCCCTACGGGGGATGTGCCCGCAACCAAGGTACATGCCCTTGACAGGAATCGAACCTCAGAACGACGCTCTACCACTGAGCCAAACTGGTATCGGCAGGAATGATGTGTTTTAATTTGTGTATGGAGCTGACTTAAGCACATTTTATTGTTAATGAAAGTTGAATAGGTATCAATATAGTAGTAGTTTGCATGTCACATCAACTTCCTAATAAAAACAAATCCACACAAGCACTGTCTTCTCATCTTGCAATCTCATAAAACTCAAATTTCTGCTTAAGGGAGGTTGTACCTGGCACCAGCACCCTTTTGCACTTTCCTGCCCCTCCCGCTAGGAGAGACTTCTTGACCCACTGCCTGCTTGTCCCCTGCCTCACACCATACAGAACCTGCTGAAAGAGCTGGCTTCTTTCCTGCCGCTACTTGGCAAGAGCAGTTTTGAGATTCATTTGATCAAAGTAGAGAATTTATCAGAGGATGGCATGCTATGTGATGATTTGGATGAATTCAGAAACATGCCATAGTTCAAATATATTTGACTTTGCACACAAAAAATAGTACTTTAAATTTCTGAATTGTCAATATTAAGCATTAAGCTGCTATTGCATACCGCAAGAGAAAAGAAAAAGCAAAGAGGTGAGGTTTACATGGCTTGTCTTGGCTCTGCTAGGTAATTTTGAATAAAGGTAACATTGGAACTGTGTGCACTCCATATTCTTCCTCTAATCTGCCCACAAAAATATAATGAACTCTTGAGGATGACTTGTTAGAGCTTCAGCCACAAAGTAAATGATTCTAACCATACAAGAATCAATGTTTTCCCTGGATACCTTCAGTGGGGCTGCCATATTAACTTTTCTTGAAGCAACATTAATTGCTCTCAGATCTCTAAGTACCATGGACATTGATAAATCATCCTCAGAGAGACATGTACAAATGAATCAAATGCTCGTCATCACATTCAGGAAAGATAAACATTTTTATAACAAGGAGTAATACATCAGGCAGCCTACTTATGTAATGCTGTGTCACAGAAAGATTTCTTGATGAACACAACCCTACCCAGGTATAAATTGTGTGTGACTAATGCATCAAGGAGATGGCTTAATCATGGAAAAGCATGTGACCAAGCTACACTGTAGAAAACACAATATTTCACTCCTTTTTTGACAAAAAAAATCTATTTAGTCATTAGAGTCGAGTGTAACTATTTGTTTCCCAATTGTACGTTAATATTGATACATCTTCCATTGTTTCATTGTGTAACGATGATGAAATTGTCACTGACCACATGGAAGTGATTTTAGGTAATTTAAGTTCTTCATATTATGTGAAGTATGTTGCTATATCGAAAAGTAATAGCTATACAAATATATGAACAATGGCAATATTTGTTGTCTAATGTCTCCCTAGGAATTTTCCAATTTACCAACTTAAATGAAGCCTGCTGAATTTACTCTGTATCTTTTTTTTATTTTTATGATTTCACCTAACATCCCTTTATTTCAGAAAACCAATCGGTATTTTCTCTATTAATTCTCCATTTTCTGTTTCAAAGAAAGAGAACACGATTTATCCTTCTTTGGAAATTGTAGTCACCAAGAAGAGCATCTTTTCTCTTTGTGAGTTGAATAAAAGTGTTAAGTGAAGGGAAATATAGATAGATATTCCTTTTCCATCGATGAGGGTAAGAGGGGCAGCACTAGTCAGTGCTCCCTTCTCTCTCTGCCCTTTCTTTATCTGCCTTTGAGCACCAGCTTTCCCTTTATCCTTCTGTGGACCACGTGTGTGCCTGCCAACATCTAGAGAGACAGAAGCAGGCCCCAGCAATGACCATATAATGCCTGGTCCTTCTTTCATGAATGAAAAATCCAAACTTTGCCAGGATTGCAAATAATCTCCCTGCCACCCCTCATAAACATGTGCTAACTGAAAACCTTACAATAAATGTGTCCTCAGTGGCATGCTATAGGCCTGCAACAATTACTTGTGTATGCATTTTAAAAATATTTCTATTGATTTGAGAGGAAGGGAGAGAGAGAGAAAGAGAGAGAGAGATAGAAACATCAATCATGAGAGAGAATCACTGATTGGCTGCTTCCTGCACATCTCCAGTAGGGGGACTAAGCCTGCAACCTGGGCATGTGCCCTTGCCTAGCATTGAACCCAGAGCCCTTCAGTCCATAGGCCGATGCTCTATCCAGTGACCCAAACCAACTAGGACACTTGTGTATGCATTTTAATGCTTGTGTTTGAATACTTATGATGATGGCATTTTCAAATTATATTCTATAAATACTAATTTTGAGGAATGTTAAAAACAATTTTAGGTAAATTTGTAGAGCACTTAGTATGTGCTTTACCTGCATCTTCTCATTAATGATCTTTGAAGTGTTACTAGTGTTATTTTCTTTTTATGGACGTGGAAGTGAGGATCAGAGAAGTTAAGTGATATGGCGAAGCAGCTGGGATTTGCACCTGACAGTCTGACTCTACAGCTCACACTCGAGCAGAACAGCATAGCTGTTATGTGAAAAAAGCATTTGGGTTAATAAATTTAGAAATGCAGGGTAAACCAAATTTTAAAAATTTCCTTCTTTCAGGATTTCTCAGTCTTTAATATGCCAGTAGACTCTAAGATAGGATATAATACATAATATTTCCCAAACTTATTGAACCCTGTTGATATCTCAAGTGCGTGAGCCTGGACAGCTAGTCTCAGATGCTGGTTCTACACTCATGATTGTAGCTCTGAGCAAGGTATTTTACCTCTTATTAAGTTACTTAGCCAGTAAAAGAAAATTTAATTATATTTAGTAAATTGCATGTACCAAGACGGAAGAATGGCCAATATGCTTTTGTGTAAGCTGACACCGGATTTTTCATTAACATTCTATTAATGAAAAATATTTAACTAACCAGAGTATTTGATTTATTTAAACAGTTTTATTAGTCAGTGTTTGTCTTTCTTCTGAGACTTTCTTGATTCAAAGTTTTCATACCTTGCCCAGTCAGCGTGGCTCAATGGTTGAGAGTTGACCTATGAACCAGGAGATCCTGGTTTGATTCCCAGTCAGAGCACATGCCCAGGTAATGGGCTAGATCCCCAAGAAAGAGTTTTGTTTTTTTTTAATGTCCTTGTTATTCTCTACTCAAGACACATAGCCAACACGCTTTCAAAATAAAACACTCAGAAAACGATGAGTAGAAGGAAATTTCTTCAACATCATAAAGGGTGTTAATGAAAAAAAACATAGCTAACATAATGGTGAACATTTAAAGGCTTTCCGCCTAAGTTCAGGAACAAGATAAAAATACCCTGCAATTTTTTCAACATTTTACTGGAAGTTTTAGAGCAATTAGACAAGAAAGAAGAAATTCAAGGCATCAACATTGGAAAGAAAGAAGTACAACTATTTCTATTCACAGATGACATGGGCCTATGCACAGAATATTCCAACATATACACAAGAAAACAACTAAAGCTGCGGAGTACAGAACCAACTCACAAAAATCAGGTGTGTTTGTATGCAATAGAAGTAAACAGCCTGACTGGCATGGCTTAGTGGTTGAGCATCGACTTATGGACCAAGAGGTCACAGTTTGATTCCTGGCCAGGGGATAGGCCTGGATGGGTTCTGGGCTTGATCCCAAGTGTGGGGCATGCAGGAGGCAGCTGATCAATGATTCCCTCTCATCATTAATGTTTCTCTCTCTTTCCCTCTCGCCTTCTCCTACAAAATCAATAAAATATATTTAATAAAAATAATCTAAAACAAGAAATGACTTAGTAATAAAGTGAATCAAGGAAATAAAACACATATGCTAAAAACTATAAGGAGATTAAAGAAGATCTAAAAAATGGAAAGACATCCCACGTTACTGGTAAGACAGTATTGTTAATATGCCAATACTATTCCAAGTTACTTGTGGTCTTTTATCCCCAGAATTAAAAAAGTCAATCCTCAAATTTATATGGAAAAAGGATTCCAAAATAGCCAAAACAGTCTTGGACAAGTCATGTTTCCTAACTTTAAAAGTTACCATAAATCTACAGTAATCAAAACAGGATTACACTGAAAAGTTTTGGAAATAGATAGTGGCGGTATTTATATAACACTGTGAACGTAATTAATACTAATAAGTTATACATTTAAAATCACAAAGAAGGTTGTTTCCCAAATTCAGTATCCTGAATGCAGATAAAATCTGGGCTTGAATATTAAATTTCAGGGATAATTTCTAGAGGGGGGAAATAACCTTAAACAATTTTATAAAACATCATGTGTAAGTTATTGGTTGCTTAGCTTGGATCTCATTTCCTCTAAAATGTAATCTTTCTAAAAATACTCTACAGCACAGATTTTTTATTTTATTTTATTTATTTATTTTTTGGGGGAATCTAATACCTTTACTGTGTTTTAGGTTTTTTTAAAAAATATTTTTTTTAATTAAATTATTATCTGTGTACATATATTACCCTTGCCCCCCCCAAACATTCCCTCCCTCCCCAGAGTTTTGTGTCCATTGGTTATACTTATATGCATGTGTACAAGTCCTTCGGTTGATCTCTTATTTCCCCCAATACAGCACAGATTTTATGTTATTTATATTTTACCACAATAAAAAATATACAAAAAATTGGGCAGTATTATTTAGGGAAGCTGAGGGAACAGGTAAATACCAAAAAAATTATTCTGTGTTTTAGGATCTTTCATTTATTAATATGGGAAAATCTGAAATAAGTCACTCAGTCAAAAACTCCACAAACCATTAGTATATACCATTCATGTATCAAACATTAGTTTTAGACTCCCACTTTCTTCTTTTTTCATTAGTCTAAGCATATCTACATCCTCTAGATTGTAAGTAATCTGGGCATAGCTTCAAAGACCTGGGAAGCACCCTGACCATTTTTATAGACAGTGATGGCATCTATTACTACATTGGTGGGACTTATTGGACAGGTCACATTGTGTTTTTGTTGTTGCAAAATTAAACAGAAAACTAGGTAACTTTTGGACAAAGATTTTCCACAAAATGGTTGCAAGCATTATCTGTCTCATGAATTCAATGATGTGAAATGTTTCTTTCTGAGCAAATGGACATTAGTATGACTTCCTTGAGAATATTAACAATCATCATTTACAGTTTTTCTTATTCCCCCGCCAAGAGGATCTGGTCAAGAGTTCCTTAGAACAGATTGTGATGTAGGAGATCTGGTTGTCTGGGACCTGGGAGTTGGGATACAGGGATTTGGGGGCCAATAAGACAAGCTCTAGGCCATGGCAGTGAGGGAGCATTGTAGGAGGGAGCTGGAGCAATGGGGTCAGATCCAGCCAATGGGTGTCTGAGCAACAGGTCATTTGCTAGGGGGGGTCCTAGGGTGATAAGTAGCAGAGCTAATATTGATATTCAACCTCTTACTGTCTGAAATCCTTCTTAAGGAAACGAGTTTAAATAAACAACTAATAAATAATTCATACTTATGCTTAGGGTTGAACATAAACACAGCTGAACATATAGGTGGGGCAAGGAGACAGGAAGAACCATAAGTGCTCTGATGGTTTTTCCTGTACCATTTTCCTGGGAAAAAGGAAAATGGTACAGGAAGAATCATAAGTTCTCTGATGTATGTAAAAATGTATTATCAGGGATGAAGCACTAGTCAAATTGTAGTGCTCTGATTATTCATGGGTGTGAAATTTAAGAGATATTCCTCAGTAGTAGGATATGGTCATTGTGGGAGCCAAATAGTAAAACAAAAATAAAAATAACCTTCTTTGTCATTCTATCACTGAAACATGGTAAGAATTGAAGTCTAAAGAGGAAAATGCAAAAGGATCATGCTTTTAAGGAGAGAGAGAGAGAGAGAGAGAGAGAGAGAGAGAGAGAGAGAGAGAACTCTTTCTAGCTTTAATCACAATAAAAAAGAATAAAATATGAATCTATCATCTGAATCCTTGGGATTAAAACTCAATACAAAATAAAGATGTCTTGTGTGGTATAACCCAAACTAGATTTGGAGTCGTTCTAGTAAAGAATGTTATTTATTTATTATAACTGCTTACTTGCCTTAGTAACCAAGAGCTACTATTGAGAGTTTAACATATGCTAGGAAATGTTCTAGGTAATTGAAATGTATAAAATTATTTAATGCTCACAGCAATACTCTCTTAGCTAGGTACTACTATTTTGCCCACCCCGGAGATGAAGAAAAAGGCAAGGAGAGGTCCAGTAACTTGCCTGTGTCCACAGCAAGTCATAGAGTTTAAACTCCAGCAGTCTGGCTACAGGCTCCATACTCCTAACCACTGTATTTTCCTCCCTGGGTTCTTAGAAACATCAAATGAGTTAATATATATAAGCCCAGTGCCTGGCTATGGCAGACACATTGTGGGTTTACCATCCTTGGCATGGAGTTAAACTATATTTCCCAGCTCGGTAAGGTCATATGACTAATCTCACTGATGGAATGTAGAGAAGTGATACGTTATTAGCAGGCAGGGTGCAGGTAGAAGTTCTCTCTACTTCACCCACACTGCTAGAAGTGAGAGGTCTTGAGAAGGCAAATTTGCACAATGGAAGAAAGGTGTGTGTTTGAATTATCAGTGTTTCCCAAACTTCTCTCATGATGAGAATCACCTGGTGGAGTTGTTAAAATACAGATTCCTGAATCCCAACTAAGACGTGCTAAACTAGAATTTTTGGGAACACATAGGTAAAATTGTATACTTAACTAGTGCTTAGAGCACTTCTAGTTTAGCACTTCTTAAACTAGAATTTTTGGGAATATATAGGTAAAATTCTATACTTAACTAGTGCTTAGAGCACTTCTAGTTTGGTTGGGATTCAGGAATCTGTATTTTAACAACTCCACCAGGTGATTCTCATCATGAGAGAAGTTTGGGAAACACTGACTTAGAGGAAAGCTACAAAGAAGAGCCACCTGACTCATATCAGATGCTACTGATATCTATCAGATATTTAAAAAGATATATTTTATTGATTATTTACAGAGAGAACGGGGGAGGGACAGAGAGAGAAACATTGACCAGCTGCCTCCTGCATACCTCCTACTGGGGATGTGCCCTCAACCAATGTACATGCCCTTGACCGGAATCGAACCTTGGACCTTTCAATCTGCAGACCAACACTATCCACTGAGCCAAACTGGTTTCAGCCAGATATTGTTGTGTTTTTTTTTTTAAGAACGTGGATTTGGGGGCTGACTGTACTAGCTAGAGTTATATACCTTGCATTATATTTGCACATGGTAAACACTTAAGGAATAAAAGCTACTACCATTATTATTATTCACAGTCAAAAGGAATAGCCAATGTCAGCTTTAGATTTGCATCATAGATAATATTCCTTGGCCAGATTGACTAAGACAATTTTCTCCTGACTCCGAAAGCTTTTCCCCTTACCAACTTAATAAAAATGCATAATCCTCAGGAGGTTGTTTCATAAGAAGCATAAAAAAGTACAGCAAGTATTTTATATTTTAATATAATCAGCTTCATTTCTTTAAGATCACTACTTAACCTGAACTCCTCAAAGCCACCAGCTCTTATTCATCTGAATGATTGCTTTTATGAAATAGAAATTAATACAATATGTTGGTAGAAGGTGCTGATTAGTAAGTACGGTTTGATTTATAGTTGTAAATCTGTTTAGACATAATGTTGGGTATTTGTAGACTAACAAACTAAAGTATATGGATATGTGATCCTGTTCAAGTAATTTATTCACAGACAATGAATAGGTATAAAATGTCTAAAGTAATACTTTGTAGAATAATTTAACTTCATTTTAAAAAGCCCTACATATTCCATATACATATTTAAGGGAATGAGAAACAATTTCAAAGTGCTCTAACGTGAAGTATTTTTTAAAAGTTTTACACTAGCAACCCATTCAGTGGCCAGTGTCTTGTGAGTTTGATAGATGACAGTGGAGAGGGAAGTATTGAAATGGTGAGTTCTGGTGGATTCTCCTACCTTTCCCTCAACCTGCATTTCTTTCCTCTTCTCATCTGCTCTTCCTTTTCCTCTTTCCCAGACTTTTCACAAGGGAAACATGGCCCAAAGATCTCTGCTGTATAATTAGGTGTCAGCAGGTTGAAATCTTTGTTGTTCCTTTCCATAAATCAGTAACCTACATATATAAAACCCTAATATGCAAATAGACCAAACGGTGGGACAACTGTACAACCAAACAACCAAACAACCAGTCGCTGTGACATGCATTGACCACGAGGGGGCAGATGCTCAATGCAAGAGCTGCTCCCAACCTACAGGCTCCAATTGGCTAATGGTGAACAGGGAACTGGGGGTAGGTGGCGGCAGGGGGTGGGGCAGGCGAGCAGGTAGAACCTCCAACCTCTCCGTTCCTCCCCCTGGCTGGCTGGCATTCTTTGAGACACAGGCCTGCCCACAGCTGCAGACAATTGCTTCTCACTCCTCCCCACCTGCTCCCTGAGGGGAAGGGAGAAGCCATCAGCAAGCTAGCAGGCTTTGGTTAGGTTTAGGTTTGTTGTTTAGAAACCTGTCTCCTGATGCTGCTGAATTCTAACTCTGTTCAGAATTCCATGTTCTCTGCTCAAAGCACCCAATCTTACGCTTCTCAGTGGTGATGCGACCTGAAATCTAATGGGACATTTTTGTGGGATAGGTTGTCATGCCCCAGGACCCTGCAAGTACAATCCTCCAGTGAATAAACACATTGAATGTTCAGGGGTGATCAGAATGACCCTGATAGTGCCCCTATCCCCCTGGAACTCTCTCAGGCATTGGGCCCACATCCCATCCCTTACCTGAAATAAATTCCACAAAAAGCACCTCCCGTGAATGGGTCTCCACTGGGGGATCACAGACTCCTACACAGGCTAGAAGTATATTCTGGGCAGGGCCCACCTCGGGTGTAAGATGGCAGATGAGAAACCGAGGGTGAGTGGGGGAGTGGGGGGAACAGGGTCGGCAGTCAGTAGCAGGTGAAGATGGCCCTAATCCAGGGGTGGGCAAACTTTTTGACTCGAGGACCACAATGGGTTCTTAAACTGGACCGGAGGGCAGGAACAAAAGCAACCTGACCATGCTGGCACTCTCATCTTGGGGTGCTGGTGAAGGAGCAGAGGGGAGAGCAAGAGAACCCTTCACTCTTTCAGCTCCACTGGTGGGATAGAACAGCCGAACAAGCCGGATCCGGCCCGCAGGCCGTAGTTTGCTCACGGCTGCCCTAATCGTAGGCCAGGCCTGGGGATCATACCCATGATCGACTTTCATGCCCTGGGCCTCTAGTGAAGACTTAACAGGCCTCAAAGTTTCTTTGGGTTGACCATGACTGACTCTGAAAATGGGGGTGAATAAGATCTCTCATCAGCAAACGAGGCACATTTAGGGTCGACAACTTTTCTAAACACCAAAAGGCACACCAACCTTAATGTAAAAGGGCAACACAATTAGTCAAGGAGTACTCACATTTTCATATTAATATCTCATTTGACCCTCATAGCAGCCTTCCCTGTGAGATGGGAAGAAAATAGTATTATCCTTCTTTATTGAAGAGACTACAAGTTCAGAGATGCTAAGGGGGTGAGAGCCAATATATGTTGCTTAAAACTATGTCCTGTCTCTACTATGCTAAAATTTGGATGTACCCCAAATTATGGAGAATTTACTATGGTCAAGTGCCACTTTAACTGCTGTGTGACCTTTGCTAAGTTACCAATCTTTCTGTGCCTTAGTTTCCTTATCTTTAAAGTGGGGATAATAATGTTGACATCATCGGGTGGTTGAAGGATTAAATGCGTTTACCTAAATAGGATACAGAGAATGGTGCCTAGCACATAAGATGTATTCAGTAAGTGTAAGCTATTATAAGACAATGTGGTAATTACTAGTCATATATCTAATTAGTAAGTGGAAGAATTGGTTTTTGAAACAGTCTTCTAACTTTTAATCATAGCACAGTTGTCTTAGATTAACCTTACTATTCCCTAAAAGTCAGTTATGTGTCATATGTCATCACAGAAACATACAAAGGAATAAAATTAGTATTACATAAGTATCATTAATTTAGTGCTAGGTGCTATATGTTAGAGAGTGGGAATTTTTGAGCATGCTTCCAGAGAGGCCATGGACTATGCCCCAGATAGAGTTGTCAGTGTTGATGCCAGGCCTTGAGATAGGGCCTCATGGCCCCTTCCCAGCACGTAGGCCTTCTTTCATAGATCACTGTCAGCTTTCTGAAGAACAGGATGACCCTGTGAACAACATGGTCGTCAATGGCATGATCCTGACGTAGCTTGGGAAAAACTGTTTTGTCTAGGGTTGCTTGCTCTGTAAGAACAGGATGTGGTTAATGGGCTTAAAAGTGGTCCTACACAAAGGATAAGGGTTGCTCTCTGGTCTTCTCTGTGGAGAATGGCAGAGCAGTCGCCCGGCTAGTTGCTCGCCTGGCCCGCTAATAAAGGCTCTTTGCTTTTGCATCAGACTCGGCTCCCTGGTGGACCTTGGGGATCTTGAAATCAGGCATAACCTTATATAGCTGTTTAAAAATTATAAGCATACATTAACATATATAGTATTTTTACTCACTTTTGAAAAATATATATGTAGTAAAATTCACACTTTTTTTTCACTCCTCACCTAAGATATTTTTCCATTGATTTTTTAGAGAGAATGGAAGAGAAAGGGAGAGAAACATTGATTGGTTGCCTCCTGAATGATCCTGAAACCCAGGTACATGCCCTTGACTAGAATTGAACCCAGGATTCTTCAGGCTGAAGCTCTATCCAATGAGTCAAACCAACTAGAGCAAAATTCACCTTCTTTTTTTTTTTAGATTTTTTTATTAAGGTATTATATGTGTACATACCTTACCAATCCCCAACCCCCCATTCCCAAACATGCCCTCCCTCCCCATAGTTTTTCCTCCATTGGTTATGCTTATATGCATGCATACAAGTCCTTCAGTTGATCTCTTATCTTCCCATATCTCCCTAACCTTCCCACTGTAATTTAACAGTCTGTTTGTTTCTTTACTATCTCTGTATCTATCTTTTTGTTCATCATTTTATAATGTTCCTTATTATCCATAAATGAGTGAGATCATGTGGTGTTTTTCTTTCATTGACTGGCTTATTTTACTCAGCATAATGTTCTCCAGTTCCATCCAGGTCCCTGCAAATGATAAGAATTCTTTCTTTTTTATAGCTGCATAGTATTCTATTGTGTAGATGTACCATAGTTTTTTGATCCAATCATCTGCTGACGGGCACCTAGGCTGTTTCCAAATCCTAGCTATTGTAGATTGTGCTGCTATGAATATAGGGGTGCATATATCTTTTTTGATTGGTGTTTCTAGTTTCTTAGGATATATTCCTAGGAGTGGGATTACTGGGTCAAATGGGAGTTCCATTTTCAGATTTTTGAGGAAACTCCATACTGTTCTCCACAGTGGTTGCACCAGTCTGCATTCCCACCAGCAGTGCATGAGAGTTCCTTTTTCTCCACATCCTCGCCAGCACTTGTCGTTTGCTGATTTGTTGATGATAGCCATTCTGACAGTTGTGAGATGGTACCACATTGTCATTTTGATTTGCATCTCTCTGATAATTAGTGACTTTGAGCATGTTTTCATGTGCCTCTTGGCCTTCCTTCTGTCTTCTTTTGAAAATATTCTATTTAGGTCCATTGCCCATTTTTTAAATTGGATCATTTATCTTCCTTTTATTAAGTTGTATAAGCTGTCTGTAGATGTTGGAGATTAAACCTTTATCAGTGATAACATTTGCAAATATGTTATTCCATACAGTGGGCTTTCTTGTTGATTTGTTGATGGTTTCTTTTGCTGTAAAAAATTCACCCTCTTAAGTATACAGTTCTGAGTTTTGACAAACACATCCTGCTGTACAATGACTACCACAATCAAGGTGTAGAGCAGTTCTTAGAGTTTGTTATTGAATATAATTTTATGTGAATATTCTAGAAGGAGTTTTTCTACCATTCTAACAATGTCCATAGAAGGTTTTGTCCAGTGGGTAGAGTGTCAGCTTGTGGAGTGAAAGGTCCTTGGTTCAATTCCAGTCAAAGGCACATGCCCAGGTTGTGGGCTCGATCCTCAGTGTGGGCTGTGCAGGAGGCAGCTGGTCAATGATTCTCTCTCATCATTGATGTTTCTATCTCTCTCTCCCTTTCCTTTCCTCTCTGAAATCAATAAAAATAAGTAAGTAAGTAAACAAACAATCACAGAAAAAAATAAGACAATGGAAGTATAACTACATGTACAGGGACCTACAAGATATTCAAAATTTGGATAATAATTCTTATTCATTTATTTATAGACTCAGGTAGTACTTACTGAGTTTTTCCTGCATGTACAGAATTATGTTATTGTCCATGAAGATGAGAAAGAAGTGTTGTCAACTTTTATACATTCAGAGGGAGAAAATATAACAGTTTTCTTTACACTCCTACCCTGGTGCTAATAGATAAATCAGGAAAGGAAAATAATAAGGTTTTTCCTAAATTCATTTAAAAAAGAAGGCATGACAAAGTATCAGTGCTTCCATGAGTAGCATGCATATACAAAATAATGTCCTCTCTCTTTAGAAAACCTTCAACTCCATTTCATTCCTCAAATATTTCTTGCAGCAAGCACATCCCCTGGTAGACATGACCACTGTCCTCAAGGTTCTTATAGTATAGTAGAGCAGGTGATTACAGTGCGAGGCAGAAAATGATCAAGGGTAAAAAAAAAATGATACGTAATCAGAGAGATGGGGAAATGTGAAAGTGTGAAAATCAATACTTTACAAAAGAGGCCCTATCTAAGTAGGTATTGAAAGAGAGGTAGAATTTTGATAAGTACAACTGAACAATTGATGAAAGGAGGAGAAAAGTTTAGTATGCTATAAAGCTCCTACACGGTCCAATACGGGAGCCACTACCCACATATGGCTATTAAAATTAAAGTCAAATAAAAATGCAGCTCCTCAATCACACAAGTCACATTCCAAATGCTCAATGGCCATATGTGGCTAGTACTGGTCAGGGCAGAGAACATTTCCATCACAACAGGAAGTTGTCCTGGATAGTATTTCTCTAGGAGAAATGGCAATGAAAGGTCAGAAGGTGGGAACAATCAATTATCCAACTTTCTGTTGAAGCCATTGGACAAAATCTCAGAAATAATGGTATATCTATATATGTCCTCCCTAAATATAAATTTGAAATATATGCCTATGTATAAATCAATAACTCAATTGTTTCGCTGGCTGTTCTGGTTCAATAATCATGCTGAGTTCATACTATAAATCAATAATGAAGACATAAGACTTAACAGGCCTATCTAATTGCTTCATCTATCTGATCACGCAGATCATGGTGGCTGAAAGCCAGGCCCAAAGGCACAGCCAAGGGTGGGTGCTACTCTTTCTTCTGGCAAGGACTTCTTAGCTGACCAGGTCCAATCGGAATGGCTTAGGCCTGTCACAGTCGCAGTCCTCTAAGAACATGCACATTCTTAAGACATTTGCTTCTTTAGAAGTAGTGGAAGTATCCCTTGCAAACCTAAAGGCAGGTAGAGGTTCTAGAAAACTATAACATAAAGAAACAAGTCCTGCTACATGAACTGAGCAATGTTTGACAGCAGTCACTGATAAACTTGTGAAGGTGCAGACTCCAGCTGTGACACGAGCTGCTGTCTGCGCTGTCAGAGGGAGTTTAGCTAAATCACTCAGAGTTGCAGTGGTGTTGTTACAGAGCCAGCAAGGTCATCACTTTCCTGGGGTCCAAATGGACAGAGGTAGACAGGGCCAGACAGAAACCATGGCTTTCTAAAAACCCAGGCTTTCTAAATCTATGAGTCTAAAATGTGTGCCTTCTTTGTTTTTTATTAAAAAAATGCTTAGAAAAGTAATCATCTGGGAAAAATCAATGATAGCTCCAAATCTATACCTTTTGATTGGGTTGTCCCTCTTCATTTTAGATCCAATCATTACTTACAGCTTGATTTTGAGTCCTTTAAAATGTTACTCAATAATAATCGACTTTTAATGTGCAAATAGCTTTGTTTTGGACATCACATTTGGCACTTTATTTATATACACTCATTGACAAGAGACAATTGCCTTCTCTTAACAGGACTTAAGATCACCAGGAAAAAGTAGGGAAAACAATAGTGAGATATTAACTGTAAGTAATTATTTTTTAAAAGTTAAGACATACTATATGGATAATATACATCCTATAGATACATATTCACTTACTTTGCATTTCTTATGAAGGAAGCCTGTTGAACCATATTCTTCTCCCCCTTATCCCAGCAATCACTCCCCCAAGTAGCATTTAGAAGAGTCATCTAAGTGTCTTTATAGTGCCATCTGTATATATAAAAGCCCAAGCTACTGTTATGACCGAATGACTGGAACGACTGGGATTGGAAACCAGGGGTGGGTGGTGGCAATGTGGCCCCTTTTCCAAAGGGGCCAAAGGCTGGCTACCTCTTTGGGGCTGAAAGTCAACCTCCCACGGTCCCTCCTCTAGGCCAGCAGACCCTGGTGGTGGCATGGTGGTGAGGGAAGGAGGAGAGGGGAGGTGGGGAATCATGAGGTGGCGGGGCACCGAGGGCAGCATTGGGGTCTGGTCCCTGTTCCTTCCATGCCTGACATGGCAGCTGTCACCTCCTCTCCTGACCCTGCTGGGGCCCTGATTGCTGGCCAGGCCAAAGAACCCCACCTGTGCATGAATTTTGTGCACCGAGCCTCTAGTATACCATAGAATGGTGTATTAGAAAGAAAGCAACTGCTGTGCCATGAAAAGTATTTTTGCAAACTTATTAATATGGAAACACCTGTTTTAATATAATGATAATTATATTAAATTATTGAATTATTAAATTATTAAATTATATTAAATATATTAAATTATTGACTTCAGACTTTTGTATTTTTTTCAGAAGGCTTCTGTGTTTCAGAGATGGAGAAATACTGATGACTCAGCCATCCAGCCATCCATAATATTATTTTGCTGGCTCATGCTACCTCAGTGGAAAATAACAAGTCTGATCTTTCCCCCTGCATGATAAAAATCTATTGCATTTGTTGAAGAACCTACCAGTCTGTAGGAACTCATTTATTTCAGGATAATATAGCCCCGGAAATACTATTGATGACATTTACCTCTAACTGGATTGCAAAAAACAGAACGCACAATTCAATTGATTCCAGTTTTCATAATTTTGGCATCCGTACATTATTTAGACAAGCTTAGGCTGCCTTCACTTGGCTATGATAGACATTTTAGAATCTCCCTGACTCATGAATATAAATAGTTGTGCAAAAATAAATTTTATAAAACCAGAGCTGGTAACAAAAATCGCCGAGAGATCAACAACTCTGAAAGAATCTAGTGTCACATTCCTTAGAATGTCAGATTAAACTAACATGTGCCAGTCAATATTGCTACACTGCGACCCCTGATGCCTCCTAAGCAAAACTATTAAGTCCAACATTCTCTCCTGTAAGCACTTATCTGTAAGGATGGCTAACATGTCCTCTGAAGCAGATATTGAAACTGATTGGACAATAGGTAGATACCAGACAGGGACCTGGGGGCCGACCTCTAGAAATAGAGGGAGAAAATCTTAATCTGCAACACAATGCCGTTCTCTTGAAACCCTATCATTTTCACTTCCCATGTGTCTGCTGCCTGACTGTGAATGGATTTGAAAAGGAATGGTTAGTGCTGAAAATTGGATCAGAGCTAACATTCTCTCATTTTTATCAGCAGCTGCCAAAGGTCATCTGACATAATAGCTGATGAATTCAAGCCCAGTGGATTTCATTTGCAATTTTCAATTTACTGAGGCCTCCAAACCCCACGGTGATAAAAGCTTCCCCTATGGTGGCCTGTCACAAACATCAAGAAACTGCACAAACCCAGGAGAAAGAAAAAAAAAAAAAGAGAAAGCTGTGCATCCTCGAAGGTACAGATAAGGAGAACAGGAAGAAATGGTATCATGTAGGAAGGACAGCGCGGCGGCTTGTGTGGCTAGTTCTCTACATGCCAATCGGAAGGAACAGACTATGAAGAACCATCAAATAACTCCCACAAAACAACACGCTGCTTCACTGGGGCTTTTGAGAGAAAATTGCCTTCTAATCTCTTACTTGACATGTCCCTCCCCCAAAAAATGTGAATGTAAATAAGTACGTAAATAAGTAAATACATTAATAATCTTTGCTTATGTGGTCATTGGAAAGAAAGCACGCTCTGTGTGTTGAACTGACCATAGTTTTGATTTGCAAAACCCATGCTCTGTAAAGGATCTTTTATTGTGGGAGTGTCCGCCAGCACTAAGAAACCATCTGTGTTGTTGCAGTGAAGTGGTAGAGCCTTTGCTTGATTTGCAAGGGCAGTCAAAGAACTGACATAGCAACTACTTGTAGGTAGATCGAGATTCGGTGTATTCTGAGATGTATTCGCAGGGGGGGGGGGGAAGCCATTTTTTCTCCTTGTCAAGCTATTTACAGTGGACTTAGGACCAGAGACTGAATCCTGTTCCCAGTGGCTGCTCATGCTGAGGAGTCTATCCGCATGGTCCTTGGAGAATGGAGAGTTTAAAAGGCAGGCAGTGCATCTTCATCCTATCCTGCTCCATTCAAGCCACAGCCAAGAAAAAAAGGGGAAGCAAAAGGGATGACCGCTGTGTGAGAGATAACTGCTGGGAGAATTTCATTTCAGACGTGGATGTCTGGATCCTATTTCTACCGAATAGATTCAGAGAGGCTTATGAAATTGGTCTAATGAGGCAAGAGGACTTGGCAGTGGGCACCTACCAACCTGCCTAATGAGAAAATTTCTCATTACAGTTGACAAGAAAAACCCAAGAAGGGTATTAACTTCAGTTGGGTGTTGGTAATGGGAGACAATCACAGTTTGGAAAGGAAAAGAGAGCAACACCTGGTTAAACTGATGCAATTGTGCGAGATAGTCAATTATAGAATTATTGTTTAAATTGTCATAGCAAGAGATAAAAATACGATCGTTCATCATAATGAATCTTTAATGAAATTAAACTATTTCTTAAGATTTTCTATTATAAACATTTAATGGCTTTTTAATTCTTCGAAGTCTCAAAATAATTTCCTCAGTGGCTAAAGATGGCAGGAATTCACATTTTGAAATAAGGGAAATAAAATTTTATTCCTAAGTTGCAGGAAATACGGAAGGTAGCCATATTTTATCATTTTGATGGTTTTTTTTTCTTCTGCACAAAATGGTCAGGATTCAACTTTTCAAAGGTTGCTCCCCCCTTTTTTTAGTTTCTATAGATTCAGAGAGAACTGTCTATAATTTATAGTTTCTGTGTATTTTGTTTGAATTGTTAGCATAATGCTGGTAGTAAAAGATTACTTAATGGGGTCTTCATTTAATTAATCCCCTACAAAATACACATGACTTGGTGAGGGTTTTTCATTATCTCTGTTCTTCCATGGCAGTGATATAAGGCAAGCTGTACCAATTGATCTGTAGTTACATAGCAGAAAGAAAGGTTAATCTCTTTTATGTTCCTTCGATTAGCAGGCAGATCTCAGATCTTCATGCAGAGTCCTAAATTGTTCTTGTAGACTACTTTGGAGAGACTGTTCCTTTTCTCAGGCCCTGGGGCTAATTATATTCAGTCAGGCCAGAGAACTCACTGGAATTTGAGTGGTGCAATTGAGCATTGCTCATTTCATTCATTAATTCTTTCATTCCTTCGTTGAGTATTTATTTAGCACCTACCAAGTGCAGGACACTATGTTGAGAACTATGAATGAGATAAGATTTTCCCTACATTCAGGTAGTTTATAAAAGTGTGGCATACAGGATTTTTGAATCTGTTTTCTTCCTCTTCATTTAAATTAACTTTATGTCATATATTTATAAAACTTTAAAATCATAAAAATTATCTTTAGAATTTGGGCCATGGAATGACACTGTTGCTATCTTATTTTAGGTGAAAGCTGTTTTCCTTTTTCCTTTTTTTTGTGTGTGTGTAATATGTGCACCACCATAACATTTTTCCCCCAAGCCTACATATAATCAATACTTATTTACTAAGTACTTTTCTGTGACTGAACTTAGCTTTTTAAAATTGAATAAATTCAATTAGGAAGAGATCATCTATACTAACACAAATGGAAAAATCTGTGTCATAAATAAAATATAATCATAAATATAAGTGCTAACTATTAATATATTAGTTTATGCACAACCTACATAAGTCCATATTTCATTCCCCTTTGGGGAATCCTGGTTTGGTGCATGGTACTCATAGGGCCAGTGCTGGAGGTTTGACCTCCATAAGAATGGAAGCTCTGTGAGAACAGATACTTGGACTTGTTTCTTGCCGTACCTCCAGTTCCTAGAACAATGTCTAGCACATGTTAGGCAACACATTTTTTTTAAATAAATGAACAAGGACCAGTTAATTTCTCAGAGATCAACCAGTATTCCCCATATAGTTATATTCATGTACTTTATCATAATTACTTGACTAATGCTCCTCCTTTTCACCTTTGTTATAATCATCAATGCCTAGACCAATGTTTGGCATATAGTCACTGCTCAATAGCTATTTAGTGAAGGAAGGGACAACACCACTCCAAGGTCATACAGCTGTTTCTAGAATCTCACTGGTCATTTTTATAAAGGAGTTGAATTCATCAACATTGGCTTAAAGCTGGCACATTAAAAAACAGGAGAAAAAGGAACCCTCGTGAACTGCTGGTGGGATTGCAGGTTGGTGCAACCACTGTGGAGATCAGTATGGAGCTTCCTCAAAAAACTGAAAATGGAACTCCCATTTGACCCAGTAACCCCACTACTAGGAATATACCCTAAGAAACCAGAAACACCAATCAGGAAGGATATATGCACCCCTATGTTCATAGCAGCACAATTTACAATAGCTAGGATTTGGAAACAGCCTAGGTGCCCGTCAGCAGATGAATGGATCAGAAAACTATGGTACATCTACACCATGGAAAACTATGCAGCCATAAAAAGGAAGGAATTTTCATCATTTGCAGTAACCTGGATGGAATTGGAGAGCATCATGCTGAGTGAAATAAGCCAGTCAATGAAAGAGAAACACCACATGACTTCACTCATTTATGGATATTAAAGAACATTATAAACTAATGAATAGAAAGATAGATATAGAGACAGTAAAACAACAAGCAGACTGTCAATTGACAGCGGGGGAGGGACGTAGGGAGATCTGGGGGAGATAAGAGATCAACCGAAGGACTGGTATGCATGCATATAAGTACAACCAATGGACACAAAACTCTGGGGAGGGAGGGCATGTATGGGGGGGGGCAATGGTAAGCTATGTACACATATAATACCTTAATAAATTAAAAAAAAAACACAAAAAACAAACAAACAAACAAAAAAACAGCAAACCTGCCAAAACCAGTTTGGCTCAGTGGTAGAGCGTCCGGTCTGCGAACTGAAAGGTTCCAGGTTTGATTCCAGTCAAGGGCATGTACCTTGGTTGCAGGCACATCCCCGGTGGGGGGTGTGCAAGAGGCGGCTGGTCGATGTTTCTCTCTCATCGACGTTTCTGGCTCTCTATCTCTCTCTCCCTTCCTCTCTGTAAAATATCAATAAAATATATTTTAACAAAAAACAGCAAACCTTTGTTGAATAAATGAATGAATGAACATTGTTATAAAACAAGAAAAAATTAGTCAACTTTACATATGAAAGACAGAACTTTAAAGGAAAATAGATCATCCTTTGTCAAAACGTAAATGTAGTGCCAATTTTCAACTTTTGAATAAGTCACCCCTGTCAAGCCTTTCTTACAATTTTACAAATTAAGATTACACTGGAATTTATGTGTTTATAGAAAAACTGAAAAATATTAAGGTCATAAAATTACACCAAAAGTACCAGTCAGTGACGTGATTGTATAGTTTCATTTAGACTGCTTTTGTGAATTCCTCCACTCACTTAAGAATCAAACATTCCGACAAGACAAGTGATATTTACAAAATTTAAGTTCACGCTTTTCAATTATGAGGACACGCATACGAAGAAATAGTGAAGAATTAGCTGCATTTCCCTGGTCATCATCTCCAAAAGAATACTGTCAATCACTACCCCAAACATAAGCTTTTGTAGGTTTTGAATGCTTTGAACTGGAAAACCACTATTTTAGTGGATAATTAAAGGGTGTTACAACTGATTGAGCTTGTGTAGAATCAGGAAAATTGGTGGGATTGGAATGGACATATAGGTCACACCACTTTTCTTTTGTAATATTTTCTACTACAAATGATTTTTTTTTCAGTTGAGAATCAAAGCTTGAACTAATGTATTACAAATGAGAAGATAAGGTATGACTGAAAAATCAAACACAGGGAGAACTGTGCTTATCATTTGAGAAATCAGACTCAGCTTAAACAAAGAGATGATTTCTTTAATAGTATAATTTTTCCTTCTCATTTATTTAGTGATGGAATTATCTATATTATAACCACATTTTATTTGAGCAAATTGGCACTTATCTAATATGTGCTACATGGAATAAGGTTCAGTAAGATATCAATGAGGCCGAAACCGGTTTGGCTCAGTGGTAGAGCGTCGGTCTGCGGACTGCAGGGTCCCGGGTTCGATTCCGGCCGAGAGCATGTACATTGGTTGCGGGCACATCCCCGATAGGGGGTGTGCAAGAGGCAGCTGGTCGATGTTTCTCTCTCATTGACGTTTCTAGCTCTCTAGCTCTCTCCCTTCCTCTGTAAAATATCAATAAAAATATATTTAAAAAAGATATCAATGAGTATTATATTAAAAATATAAAGCAGGCTTACAGCTGTTCATATGGAAAAATATATAATACAATAATAAATTATATTGCAAGTATAAACTCTGTGTTTCCCATACTCATAGCTGTGAACCTACTTTTGCCCCACCCTGTACATAGTAACCAGTCAAGAGTCAGCTTATTCAAGCATGGAGATGGTTTTTTCCCCCTCATAAAATATCCATTGGAATCCTCCAGAACACAGGTTGGGAAATTCTCAGAGCACCTTCACCACTTTTTTGAAACAATAATGCTCATGACTACCTAGAAAATATCTTCTGTGGCAGACAAATGTGAAGATTATACCTATTCTTTCTTATAAAAGTATTTATTATAAAATGTGACAAAAATAGAAAGTCATAAAGAATAATATTATAAAAATGTGGGTACATGCTACTCAACTCGAATCAATCATGTCCCATTTAAAAATATTACTGAAATAATTACATTCCCCCATATGCCTTTTTTCAGTCACTTTCTCTTCTTATTTTCCCCAAATGTAACCGTTGTTCTGAATTTGATACATTCCCACATATACTATCACTATATGCATTTGTATGGTTTTGTATATAGTATACATATTTTAAAAAATCCTCTCCCAAGGATATTTTCCATTGATTTTTAGAGAGAGTGGAAGAGAGAGGGAAAGACAGAGAGAAATATCTATGTGAGAGAAACCACATCAATTGGTTGCCTCCTGCATGGGCCCCAACCAGGGTCCAGGCCAGGAAGAAGCCTGCAACCTAGGTATGCACCCTTAATCAGAATCGAACCTGAGACCCTTTAGTCTACAGGCTGATGCTCTATGAACTAAGCCAAACTGTTTAGGGCTGGTTTTATGTATTTTTAAAAATATTTTTGTATTGTTTTTATTTTTTATAGAGAGGGATAGAGAGTTAGAAACATCAATGAGAATTATCAATCAGCTGCCTCTTGCACACCCCCTAACAGGGATGTGTCCTTAACCAAGGTACATGCCCTTGACCAGAATCAAACCTGGGACCTTCCAGTCTGCAGAATAATGCTCTATCCACTGAGCCAACCCGGTTTTGGCTGGTTTTATGTATTTTTAAAGTTATTACAAAAGTTATATAATACAGTATTCTATTTCTGCAATTTACTAAAAATTATACTTTAAAACATGTCTATGTTGTTACATGTAGAACCAGTTTATTTGAACTCTATATGGAACTGTTTATGAATATATTTTATTTATGTACTAGAGGCCTGGTGCATGAGTCTGTGCATGGGTGGGGTCTGGCTGGCCTACCCCAATGGGGGTGGATCAGGGCTGGGCTGGCAGAAGGAGGCGACGCAGGAGGTTGGCTGGCTGCCTCAACCCCCATCAGGCTAGTTGGCTGGCTGCAATGGGTGTCATAATGACTGGTCATTCTGGTTGTTCCAGCAGTCTGGTTGCTGGCTTTTTATATATATAGACTCCACTATTGTTTTTCAGACCTTTGATCATAAAAACAAGGTGGCAATGAGCAGTTTTAAACCTGTTTTCTTCTGGGGTCTAGTGTGCTTTTCTTCCTTCTCGTTATGCTCGGTGGGTACCTTTTTACACTCAGTAAATTTCAGAAACCCCTCTCCCTTGATGTGAGGTGCCTGGGGAGTTAAACTCTAATGTTATCTTCCTTCCCTACTATTTTGCATGTCCTTCTCAGACTACTCTGATAATACTGCATTTCACTGAGCCCATGCAATGAGCAGACACTGCTGGTGGTCTGACTTGTATCATTTCATGTAACCCTTACAGAAATCCCAAACATTCTACTTTCAAGATTAGAAAACAAGGCTTAAAGCAGTAAAGTAACTTGTCCAAAGCCACTTAATGAACAGATGGTGGAACTGGGTCCCTGATAAAGGACCATGTAAACACTGAGTTATCACTTTCATGTCATTTGAAAAGAATTTTTTGGGGGTTGGTCTTCTTTAAAAAAAAAAAATTGAACTGAAACGTGTAGCTTTCAGCTCTTGGTCCTAATTCTGTACTCTAAGAAAATATATGGAAAGGTTCACTCTTACTTCTTATGTTAGCTCTACTAATATTAAAAGAAAGTTGCCATTTAAAAAAAAATTAAGTATTGCTCTTTTTTTAGACCAAGTAACTTCAGCTCCTTAGCTGTTCCTCAAATGCCTTGGCCTCATATCTCACTCCTTCTGGTTGGTCTCCTTTGGACAAGCTCCAGTTGTGTCCATCAATGTTCCTCTTAAAACTCAATGAAGCCCAGAGCTGACCACAATGCCCCAGATGCTTTCTAACTGTACAGACTGGAGCGGAACTATCACCCCCTTTGTTCAGACACTTCTATTGATTTACTCTGAAATGTTGGTTACTTTATATTTACTGTCAATTAAAACCCTGAGTGTTTTTTTTCTTTGCATGAATTATGAAATTTATAAATGTGAAAAGAATTTATAGATTATAAACTACTATACTAACGTGATTTATTAGTGACAGCATAAATGGCAGATATGACCTACAGTGAGAGCAATATAGTTCACAGATTAAATTTTACTTCCTTTTAAAATCTCCATATTATTGCCAAAAAAACAAGTTAAGCCACTCGGCCTGCAAATAATAGAGGCACATAGAGGTAAGTAGGAGCTTTACTACCCATGGACTTTATTTCTAACACACTCCAGGGCTCAACTTCAATCTAGGGACCAGGCAACAATTCTTGTTACACCGGCTGCTATGGACAACTACTCCGAGATCAGAATGTTTACACTTAGGGCAGAGTCTCTTTATTAAGCACACACCGTAAATTATAAAATTTGATAGCTGCTTGAAGGAAAACAGCCGTCCTGTTTTCAGAAAGCTGCAAGTGTCCTGCCCAAGACTGGAATGAACTATTCACTTCAGCTCGCCAACATTTACTAAGCACATGGCATGAGCACAGCATGGTGGTAGGTGCTCCGAAGGATGCAATGGCAGTGGGATTCCTGCCTTCAGTCTGGAGAGGAGACAGACATTTGGATTTATAAGTAGACAGAAGTACACTTAGCACATAAGACCATCATTAACAAACCCACTTTCATATTTACTCAACACTCTATGGAATGATAAAGACCAACTTAAGAACAACATCCATCATCATTAGCTATCTGGAATTTCCAGCCAACTCAGGAGGCTTCACGTTTTCCATATACCCAGTAACAGCATAGAGGCAATGCTACATTCATCCATTCAACAAACACACCAAATTCAGGAAACGCTGGTTAATTGGGTCTGGCTAGAGTTAATGCCTTATTTTAGAGCTAATAAGGCTAGGCTGATGGGCGGGTGCTAGATAAAAGGGCCTTGTATGTTGAAGTGGAGGTCTAGCCGATGTCCTTCTCCACATTCTCTTGGTAACAGAACTCTCTTTTCTGAGAGAGAAACTTCTTCACGTGGCTGGGGAGGCAGAATGACCCTGGCCCCTTCACTGTTCACTCAGATAGAGGATGGGTATGTGACCTAAGCCTGGGCAATTAGAGGACGCTGTCCCTCAGGCCACAGTGATTGTTACAGGACAGGCAGGTTGACCCAAGCCAGGCTGATCAGGGTGCTGCCCAGGGATTTTCTGTTGGAGACACCCAAGAAGAGTTCTCCCCGAGGGGCTGCTGACTGGAAGTGGTGATGGGGGGGAAGGGGAAAAGGGAGGCTTTTTGGCATTTTGCTGCCAAGTGAAGACAGTTTGAGAAAGAAACCAAAATAGAGCTCTGATAACATCACTTGCTCCTGAATGAAGCCAGCTCTGTCCCTGGATTTTATTGTATGCTAGCTAATACTTCCCATTGCTCTTTAGGTTAATTCGAATTGGTTTTTGTGGTTTACAATGAACTGGATTATAACCAAAATTTCTGTTATCATAAAGAATTTGATATCATGACATTTATATAAAAATCTACACCAGAAGCATTATATATATACTAGAAGCCCGATGCACGAAGATTCGTGCTAGAATGGGCTTTCTTTTCCCTGGCTGCCGGCACCGCCTTTCCACTCCAGCCCAGACCCTTTCCGCTCAGGCCCCTGAGCCACCTCTTTCCCCTCGGGAGTCACCTCTTCCGGCTCTGGCCCCTCCTTCCCACGCTGCCAGAGGCCCTTAGAGACAGGGGTGCATTCTGCCCCACCCCATAACTCAGAGGCTGGTATGCAAATTAACCGTCATCTTTCTTTAGTTAATTTGTGTATCACTCCTGATTGGCTGGTGGTGTAGTGGAGGTGCGATCAATTTACATGTTTGTCTATTATTAGGTAAGATTTGGTATATGTGTATGTTTGGTCTATGTATATCTAGCATTTATCTATCCTCTATCTATCTATCTATCTATCTATCTATCTATCTATCTACCTACCTATCTATCATCTCATACAGGTTACAATATTGTGCTCAGTACATTGTTATAAACTTCATGCAATTTCAACCTCACCTCCAGCAAGCATATTCTCTGCCTGTGCATTCCATATATAAAATACATTCTTACTAGTATTCTTACTTGTGCCTATTGAAAGCAGGCTTGTGAATCCTCCACACACCCATCCACACCCAGTTGCTTCTTTAGCTTCTAATTTTGGATGAATATTCAAATTCTGAAATTTACTATCTTGTGCTCTCTTCACTAAAATAGAGAACATTGCAATCTTAAACCTTGCTTCAAAACTGTTCTCCACAAAATTTTATGACATATCAAAATAAGTGATGTTTGAAGTAAAAGTTCTAATTTTATTTAGATGATACTTTTCCCATAAAAATATGTTAATGTAGAATAATTTCCAATATACCTACTGATAAAGATTTATTCCAAAAGTGGAAAGTAATTTGTAAGTCCTTCCCCCCCTGACTTAATTGAGGCCTCTAAAAACAAATACTTATCTATATAATGCATGGAGTTAATTTTATTTATTTATTTATTTATTTAGTTAGTTAGTTAGTTAATCCTTTTTTTTTTTATTAAGGTATTATCTGTATACATAGCTTATCATGCCCTCCCTCCCCAGAGTTTTGTGTCCATTGGCTATTCTTATATGCAAGCATACCAGTCCTTTGGTTGATCTCTTATCTCCCCAAGATCTCCCTACCCCCCCCCCCCCCGCTGTCATTTGACAGACTGCCTGTTGTTTTACTGTCACTATATCATTCTTTCTGTTCATTCGTTTATAATGATCTTTAATATCCATAAATGAGTGAGGTCATGTAGTGTTTCTCTTTCATTGACTGGCTTATTTCACTCAGCATAGTTAGTTAATCCTTAACCAAGGATATTTTCCATTAATTTTTAGAGAGAGTGGGAAGGAGAGGGAGAGACACAGAGAGAGAGGGGCATATTGGTTGCTTCCACACCACCCTGACCTAGCCTGCAATCCAGGTACATGCTCTTGACCAGAGTAGAACCCAGACCCTTCAGTCTGTGGGCCAACACTCTATCCATTGAGCCAAATTGGCGACATGGAGTTTATTTTAAAGCAAAAGTTGTGTCACATTTTTCTATGAGTAAATAACTATATTTTCTACTTTCTTTCTTCTCTCCAGGCCTAGTAATATCTGAATTGATGTACAGAAATATTACATTGAATTTTCCCCATATAATAAAATATAAGAATAGCCATAATATTGCAGATGGTCTACACATGCAACCCACCTCTTACATGCAATGTTGAAACTTCACAGGGTGAAGATACTTGATGCCTACAGCAAACAGGCACCAGAATTCAAATATTTGCTTTGTTTTAGTTCCTCAACAAACAGGGCTATACAAACTCCACGTAGAATTGGGTCAAGTCAAACTCATTTCAAAAGTAAATCATTAAATAAGGGCATTGTTTCCTTTTTTTGTAATGTCAAATGTGTTTGACTATGTTTTCATGGACACAGCTAATAAAAGTCAGAATTAAGCACAAACTGGAAATCATCTTGTCTTTTTTTTTTTAATATATCTTATTGATATTTTACAGAGAGGAAGGGGGAGAGATAGAGAGCCAGAAATGTTGATGAGAGAGAAACATCCATCAGCTGCCTCTTGCACACCCCCTACTGGGGATGTGCCCGTAACCAATGTACATGCCCTTGACCAGAATCGAACCTGGGACCTTTCAGTCCGCAGATCGAAGCTCTACCACTGAGCCAAACTGGTTTCGGCTCATCTTGTCTTTTGATATCTAAACTAGGGGTTTGTATTCCTGGCTATATGTTAGAATCAGCTGAGAAACTTAAAGAAAAAATTACTCATGCCACCTCAAGAGATTCTGAATTATATAAATCTGGGACGGGGCCCACACATTTTGTTTAAGCTTCTTAAGTGACTCTAATATGAAGCTACATCTAAGAAAGACTGGTTTAAACTTTTCTAATCCTTAAAGTATTATTTACAGAGAAAGGTAATAAAGAGCATGATGGTCTATTCCTACATGAACAATTCTGCAAATTACCTAATCTCCCAGAGCTTCTCTTTATTTGTCTGCAAAATGTGAATATGCTACTGTTTCTTGTGACAGTTTCAAGGATTACCAAGATAAAATATGCGGCCCAGAATAGTTCTTAGCATATCAGAGATAGAACACGCAAAAGTCACCAAGAGATCATGTAGGTAACCAGCCTGGGCGTAATATGGGAGGGGCTAGTGGGGTGTGTGGCAAAATAGGAGAGACTCAATCTAAAGGGCACATCCATACTTATTCCTGCAATTGTCACGTAGGAATATAGGTCAGTATTTCCAGATCTTTTCTAGGGTTTGTTTGTTTTTTTAAGAAAAGAAAGAAATCTGGAGATTTTAAGTGAAAAATATCACTACTATTAAAGCAGCTGAACAAAATATATTTACATTCACCAATTTTCTGTTCTGGAGAGGTTTAATTCTCTTTTACCATTTAAATGTACTTTTGTCATATATGGTCATGAATGGTTGAGATGTGTACGTGTTTTAGGTTAGTTTTAATTAAAATTTAAGTATTCATTTATCATTTGAATAACTATTTCTTTTGAAATGGAGTAAGATTTTCTAGCTTTGCATGATTATGACTTTATATGATACTAGAGGCCCAGTGCATGAATTACTGCATGGATGGGGTCCCTAGGCCTGACCAGCAATCAGGGCCTGCTGGCTGGGGTGAGGGGGGGAGGAAGGTTGGCCCCCAGCCCTAAGGAGGGAGCTGGCCCTTGGCTCCCCTGGGAAAGAAGCAACATCGGCCACCACCCACCACTGATTCCCCATCCCAGCTTGGAACCTGAAGGCCCCTGCAGGGTCGGGAGAGGAGGTGACCCAGGAGGTTGGCTGTGGGAGCACACTGACCACCAGGGGGTAGCTTCTGAGTTGAGCATCTGCCCCCTAGTGGTCAGTGCTCATCATAGCAACAGGTCCTTCCAGTCTGGTCCTAATGGTAGCTTAGGCATATATATATTACTATTCAAAATAGTATAAATAGTATATATATTTATTTTGCCATGGGAAAATAAAGTTTTCCCATGATGCACTTTTTTCATGTTATTAGTGGCACGATTTATCTTGCTCTATTCATATCCCCTCCCCCAAGATTAAATCTGATGTATTATATTAGAATTCTTTCTTCAATTTTAACCTCAGTACTTTACTAGAATCATCACTTAATATTTAAAAATTTTCTTTTTTTCTTTTTGGGACAAAACAATGTATCCCTAGTCATTTGAATTGTACCAATAAAGCTTAGTTTCATCTAAACAATACAATTTCTTATTCTACTCTATCCAATAATACCACTCAGCTTCACTGTTGCTAATACATAAAGTATAAACATAAATGGAAACATTTTTTTTTGCTTTTCTAAGTAATTGAAAAATCTTATGTTATGCCAACACCCTTTGTTTACATAAAATGGATAAAGTACTTTGAATCCTTCCAAGAAGAGCATTGAGGTTCTCATTTCCTATTGTAGCAGCTAAACATGGAGGTCACAAATCTGTGGGAGGACTTGCTCAGAACTCTGTTACCATTAAATGTCATGAAAATTATAGGTGACACAAAAACTCCCTCTATGGATTAGGAACTAAAAAAAAATAGTTTAGACAGAGCTGTGTGTATGATTGAAGTTTTTGTTGGTGAAATTAAAAGTTTAGATCTGAATTAGGGTCTTTGAAAGCAATAGGGTGATCACATAACCTCCTTATGTGAATGAAGGCTTAAACAAAACAATTAGAAAATCTCCAAATGCCCAGAGTAGTTGAGAATTCATATTTGACTTAACAGTGATACATAATATAGTTATAGCTATAAGGATAAGCAGTTATAAATTCAGTCAATTCATGATTGTTTCATAAAGCTGATCCTGTTTGCAGAACAGGAGAACTAGATAAATAGACTTTTCTGTAGAACTCCAGTATTTGTGGAACCTACTGCTTCCTTAGAGAAAGGATGCCATAAGCTGCTGGGAATAGGAACTTGTTAAAGGGAAACATTTTCCTCATTATTCTCCGCCATTAAAAAAATCATAGAACTTAAAGAAGTCAATATGATCACTTGTGTATATGTAATACACATGCATGCATATGTAACACACATGTTGTACTTCATGCCATATATGTGAATATGTAACATGCATGTACACAAATCTAGCTTGTTTCTTTATCTCCCCTTTTCTATCTTCTTCCTTCCTCTAATAAAATAAGCAAACATTCAGTGTTGAATTGCAGTCAACTTTTGTGGAAAAGTAACACTTAATAATTACCATTTACCTAAGTTCTGCCTTAACGTGTTATTTTAAAACAATTTTATTTTTTCTGTAGGACAGGATTCAGGAAGTTTGAGCTGTTCAAATATTTATGTACTGTATTTTAAATAGAACCCTTGCTGGCTGTTTTTCAAGAATCATAAAAAGCTAGACCTTGAAGCAACCTAGGATTAAATCTCTCATTTTACAGACAAGAAGACCGAAGCCCTCTCTAGCTAAGTATCTTCCACAGACAGCCAGGATTTAAACCGAGGTCTTCTGACTCCAAGTCAAGAAGCTCTTTCAATTCTACCAAGCGGCCCATTTAAACAAAATAGAAGAAAAATTGAGTCCACAATTCTCAGCACAAGGTTAATTAAAAAGAAAAAAGATCCTGTCCATTTGGTGAAAAAAGTCAACCAGAGTAGAAACAGATAGCTAAAAAGACTATATTTTTGTTCATTTGTTTATATTCTCAACCAGTAGTTTTGAGCCAATATACACCATTTAACCCATATCTCTCACCTCAATAAAGTAAAAGATTCTTACTAGAAAATATTGTTCTTTGCTCAAAAATGATTAGCTACCATCATGTAAGTTAGTCTTAATATTCAAGTTCATTGCTCCTAAATAGATTATGGTAGGATAGTAAATGCTGAGTTATAAAAGAACTGCAAATTCAACACATATTTTCTTTTTTTTTAAAAAATATATTTTATTGATTTTTCACAGAGAGGAAGAGAGAGGGACAGAGAGTTAGAAACATCGATGAGAGAGAGAATCATCGATCAGCTGCCTCCTGCACACTCCCCACTGGGGACGCACCCGCAACCCAGGTACATGCCCTTGACCAGAATCGAACCCGGGACCCTCCAGTCCACAGGCCGACGCTCTATCCACTGAGCCAAACCGGTTCCGGCAACACACATATTTTCTGAGACCGGTTTGGCTCAGTGGATAGAGCGTTCGTCTGTGGACTGGAGAACAGGAGTTCGATTCCAGTCAAGGGCATGTACCTTGGTTGTGGGCACATCCCTGGTGGGGGGTGTGCAGGAGGCAGCTGGCTGATGTTTTCCTCTCATTGATGTTTCTAGCTCTCTATTCCTTTCCCTTCCTCTCTGTGGAAAATCAATAAAATATATTAAACAACAACAACAACAACAACAACAACACATATTTGGCAGCAGAAAACTCTGAGTTCCAATCCCACCCAGCTGTGACCTCGGGAAACATAAACTCTCTGAGCCCCAGTTTCCTTATCAGCAAGTCCACTGTGGTAGCTCCTCTGAGTATTAGGTAAGCCAATGCACCCAAAGTGCATGGTTGGCTCTGATGCTCACTACGGTCCAATGTCTCCTCCCTAAATTAAAAAAAAATATATATGTTTTTATTGATTTTTAGAGAGAGAGGGAGGGGGAGGGAGATAGAAGCATCTATGAGAGAGGAACACCATCAATCAGCTGCCTCCTGCATGCCCCTTACTGGGGATCAAACCCATAGTCTGGGCATGTGCCCTGACTGGGAATCCAATTGGTGACCTGTGGATGCATGTGTCAATGCTCAACCCTGATCCACACCAGCCATGCTCATTCCTAAAATTTTTTTTAAATATATATTTTATTGATATTTTACAGAGAGGAAGGGAGAGAGATAGAGAGCTAGAAACGTCGATGAGAGAGAAACATCGATCAGCTGCCTCTTGCACACCCCCTATCAAGGATGTGCCCGCAACCAATGTACATGCCCTTGACCGGAATCGAACCGGGGACCTTTCAGTCCTCAGACCGACGCTCTACCACTGAGCCAAACTGGTCTCGGCCATTCCTAAAATTTTAACAGTATTTGATAAGAAGGGGGTTGGTGAATATGCTGAGTTAACTGGTTGATGTTTGAAACTACTTGGATGAATGAACACCCATAAAGAAATACCTTCTTATTTTTATTTTTAAGTTTTGTTTTACATAAGCTATTTGGTCATTTGGAGACCTTTCTTTCTTTCTTTCTTTCTTGTACTCACGGCTGGCCTGTAGTTTCCTAGGTAAATTTCATACCTAACCCCTTTCACTTCCCTAGTCTGGTACACATAGGTGTTTATTCAATAAACACTTTTGAATGAATGTCAGTGAACTTTCCATTAAGCTTGTGCTTGGTGCATATATTCACACAGAGGAGCATGTGTGAATATAAACTCGGGTGCAGGCACTTAACCCATTTTGTGTACGGCTGTATCTCTAGTGCTTAGAGTAGTGCTTGGCACATATTTTTCAAAAAAAGAGTTTGTTGAATAAATTAATGAAAGTGCATGTGTATACCATCCCATCCTAGACCCCATATCAAACAACCTATTAATGGTTCTGCTTTTTAAGAACCTTTACTTACACCATCACATCCCCAATGAAAAATTGATTAAGTTAAAAATAATCTGTATTTCCTTTGTTCAAATATTCAAATTTGTATAATGTTTTTTGTTTTTGTTTTTAATGCTTATCCCAAAATATGTTTTCATATATTTTTTTTAGAGAGAAAGGAGTGGGGAGGAGGTAGAGAGAGTGAGGGAGGAACATCAATGTAAGAGAGAAACATCAATCGATTGCCTCCTGTATGCAGTGTGCCCAACTGGGGATCGACCCAAAATCAAACCCGCAACCCAATAATGCGCCCTGACTGGGAATCAAACCAGCAACCTTTGGGTTGACAACATTCCTACCAACCAGGCCACACTTGCCAGGGCAAATTGTACACTGTCTTTTAACTGCATTTATTAGGAAAAGAAAAGTGAGGTCATTTCCAAACTTTAACTAAACTAAAAAATTCTGTTCTTAAAGACTTTCCTAAAGAGGGCTGATACCACATGTCCTTACTGTCATAACAAAAGATGGTTTTGCCCGTCTGTGGCCTTTCCTACGTTCATAAACAACAAGAAAGAAAATGTTAGTCACGTTTTGTTTGTCTCTCTCCCTTGCTCAACTGCAGATTCATTGAGATTAGGGACTGTCACTAGTTTCCGTCTGCATCTTCATCACCTGACATTGATACATATGCAGGTGACCAGTAAATGTTTTAAGGAGGGAGGTATCTGCTTGCATTAAATATACCTACATGCTAACGGAAACCTCTATGTGTGGACACCATGTGAATGTCTCTTTTATATTTCTTTTATGTGCCCTCTAAAGTCCAGAGTCCAGAAATTTCCCTCTCTTTTTAAAAATACATAATTACATTTGGACTGCATTTGGCCATTTTATGACAACCGAAAGAGAGGAGTGCATATAGGCAGTAAATGCTGAGTTATAAAAGAAATATCTGCTGAAATATCCTATACAATATCCCCTAACAAGAACAGGATTCATTTGAGTGACCAGAGCACCGCGTTGCCATCAAGTGCACAGTGGAGAGGACTAGCAGGCTCTCTTTGCAGTCCTTCTCTTATTCTGTGCCAACTGGGCCCGGTCTTATTGGTATCCAATAATCAGCCCGATTACAGCTAGCCCTGGAGACATGACAGAAAGAGAGTCCTCATCTTGCATTAATTGCTCCTATTGAAACTATGCCACATCTCTCCAAGTTAGCTGTTGCTTAGTATCCCTTTGATATGATAATGACATGCTTCTTAGCAGATGAATATGCAAATTAAAAGCAGTAATTTGGTGGCATGCACCTGCTGACACTGCACGGCTATGCTTATGTGCTCCGCTGTAACACTGCAGCCACACAAAAGCATCACAGAGGTAAAATTAAATTCTAATGTCGTATATATTAAACAGATGCTTCCACTTTTCTTTGTACATCTACTTTTTTACAGATTCTGCCGTTGGAATTTTGGTTCTCTTCATGCAATTAATGGACATTGATGTGTCACACGCAGAAGCGCACTGAGTGCCATTTGAGGGGGCTGATTTTAAAGGGAGGGCTCACATGTATGCACATTAGAAGATGAACATTTCTTCTCATCGCATAGACGCTGATGACTTGACTCTTGTTGCACAAAGACTCCCATTCATACGTGGAACACATACTTGGGCTGCGAAGCTGAACATCACGTTTCTATAGCAAAGATGTGCACTGAAATATAGAGCTACTTCATATCGCCTGAAAGGGACTCCAAAATGATTTGAAGAGGATAGCAAAATGCCCAGAATCAGTAAACTAAATTTCTCTGCTTCACAGGGCTCGTCACAATAAATGAGAAAGCCTCAATGGTGCAACTTATAGTTACCCTGGGAACCTAAACGTCTTTATCAATGTGTCATGACAGACAGAATTAAGCATCCTGAAGAAAAAAAAATTAAAACGGTGCTACCTATCTGTTCCCCCCTCCCCCATCCTTAAGCCCAGGTAGCATTTTCACAGTTACACCTATGGACATGACAATAACTGAACTGAGTGAGATTGAACTGTTGAACAAAACACACACAGATTAAGTGCACATTTTTGCACAATGAACATTTTTTGCTATGCATGTAATGATTGCATGGCATATTAACTATGCTTAATTAATCCAATTTAATTAAACACCCACCCCCCCCCCCGTTGTTGGACATCTAGATTTTACCTTAATTCTACAAGTATATAAATAACACTGCAATGAACATCTTCAGACATGTGGTGTTTTCCTTCCTTTTTATTACCTCCCTGTAGTAATTTTCCAGAAGGGAAATTACTAGGTCAAAAATGAGGCCACTTTTAAGATGAAAGAAAAAAAAATCTCTGGCACACTATTTGTCTTATTTCACAATGTTATGCTTTTTAGAAACTCAGCAAGAAAGACACTTCTATGGTTACATGATTGGAGAGACCCAGTTTTTAACTTCCATATATAGACACATTACATGTCTCCAATTATGTTGATTTAGGCACACTCTGTATATTTTTGTAGAAGCATTCTAGCAATCTCTATAATTAACTGGAGACTTCTATGAATTAGCTTCATTTTATAGTTCCGAGGCATTCTAAAAATATTTCTCCAACTCAAGCTAGTTATGATTTAACAGAACTATAAAACAGCTGTAAAATTTATTTAATAAAGGTAAAAGTAAAATGAGTCCTCTTCTAGTGGGTCAAAATTCAAATTTAATTATGTGTGTGTAAAAAACTGCCATTTTTTTAAACATGGCATGAATTATATATATATATATATATATATATATATATATATATATATATATATATTTTCCCCCTCAAAATGTATACACACTTTAAATAATTATAAAGGCAGTGTTTATTAAAATACATTTCATCTTCAAAATGTAATAGAATCAGCTGGTAAAGTGTGTACACATTTGTGTGTGTGTGTGTGTGTGTGTGTGTGTGTGTGTGTGTATACACAGTGAAAGTTTTATGTATGAATGAAACGAATCATTGCTACCTAGTAATACCAGTAAACATCCAGGAGTAAATACTATAGAGAAATATAATTCTTTTCTTAACTTTTCAATCTTATGCTGTATATATGATTAAGCTGAGGAATAAGACATTCAAAGTAATTTTGAATTGCATTAAAAGCACTATTACCGGTGAGTTTTTTAAAAGTATCCGCTACATTTATATATAATTTAACTCTATGCCTCAAGGAATCATATTTACAAGTTTTCAATTATCTGCAGTCCTTGAAAACACATAGAGAGCATGAGCAATAGGAACACGGTCAAGATTTGTAATGATTTTCAAAAATTTTGCTTTCATTTGTACTGCTTAACAAATGATTAGTTTTGTTAGATCATTTATAATTTTTTTCAAGTTTTAATTATTTAAGAACCACATTCACAAAATTCAACTTTTCAACATAATGAAAATAGTGTTTGCAATGACATGGGATAATCTTGAAAAGAAGTGGGAAGTTCCATTTTTTTTCCCCTGCTTCATCTCAGCCTTTTAAACAGCTTGCCCTGGACAGTGTGGCTCAATTGGTTGAGCATTGTCCTGTGCACCGAAAGGTCGCCGGTGTGATTTCTGGTCAGAGCACATGCCCAGATTACGGATTGGGTCCCTGGTCCAGGTGCGTACAGGAGGCAACCAAATGATGTTTCTCTCACATATATGTCTCTCTCTCTCTCTCTCTCTCTCTCTCTCTCTCTCTCTCTTTTCTCTCTTTGTTCCCCTCCCTATAAAATCAATAAAAAAAATAGCTGTCATTGTCTTTAATACTGCTCTGAAAAGCAGAGTGTAAATCCTGAAACCCAGGTTTTCCTAATTCTGGAATGTTCACTCTACTGGGAACCAGAATGATGAGCTGGGCAAGCAGTTTATTTAACTTTCCCGGGTCTCAAATTTTCACTGGAAATAGGCTTTAATTTAACAAATATTTATTAAATGCCTGTTGAGTGCTAGGTACTATTCCAGGTGATGGACATATAGTAGGGAATGAAACAAGAGCCCTTTCTTATGGATTTACATTTGTGAGACACTGTGGTAACAAATAACCACTATGATGTGAGGTGCCTGGGGTTCAGTGCCTTCAGAGGACTCCTCCATCTTTACTGTCACCAGCAAGCATTCAAACCAGCTCCACTGAGGCCACACTACCTAAGACCTATTATTTCTCCTATAATAAAAAAAATCCTATATTAATCAAACTTCTGTCTATAGTTACGAACGTTTTCTTAACTTCCCTTTACTTTTTTTTTTAAACCAGTTCTTATTGTTTCCAGTTTATCTTCTGCCATTTTCTTCCGGACATGACATCACTTTAAACCAGCTTTTGTGCTTATCCTTCTACCCAAAGTGCTCATTGTCAATGTCACAAATGACCTCCACATTGCTAACATCAAAAGCCAAATCTCAGTTCTTTCTTTATTCTTCCTCCTCCTTCTTGTTACTGTTAAAGGTAATAATAATCATAGCTGGTATGGTATATTTGAAAGTTGTTAAGAGAATAGATCCCAAGAGTTCTCATCACAAAAACCCCCCACAAAAACAACAACACACATTGTTCTCTTAGTGTATGTTGTGTGTGTGTGTATGTGTCAGCAGTGGGTGTGAGAAGGGCTGCACCAACATCAGGTGCAAGTTCCAGGCGAGATTGCAGCACACAGGAGCAAAGAATTTTCAGTAACCACCAGAGGCTCGCCCCGATGACAACAACTGGCACTCTGCCTTGGTCTGGCGCTCCCACTCACCTGCTCCACCATCCCACTGTGGCAGATGCCCACCATGTAGCACACACACTCCCTGGTGGTCAGTGCATATCACAGCAACCGGTTGTTCTGTTTGGTCTATTTGCATATTAGCCTTTTATTATACAGGATTTCTTAGGCCAGTACAATCTTGAACACCAAGACTTATAGTTGACTAAATGGGAATACTTCTAGTGTTTCATTACTGATTTGGAGATGTGAGATGTAGACATAAATATTCTTTTTTTGTTTTGTTTTGTTATTCCTTACCCAAAGATATTTTTCCATTGATTTTTTAGAGAGAGTGGAAAAGAGAGGAAAATACAGAGAGAAACATAAATGTGAGGGAAATACATCAATTGGTTGTTTCCTGCACATGCCCTGACCAGGGGAGGAGCTTATAATCAAGGTACCTGCCTTGGTATCTCTTTTCCTAGCTTGCTAAAATTTTTAACAAAAAATGTTGAATTTTATTTTTCAAAATTTTAGAATGTATTGAGATGACCATATTGTCTTATTATAGTGCTACTAGAATGAATCAAATAGATTTCTATATCTTTAATGACCTTTTCTTGAAATACTATTCCTTTAATATTTTGCTGCATACTTACTTCTGAATATACTACACATTTTTAATATACTCTCTCTTTAATATAGTCACTTATAAATATTTTTTCTTTTTTATTTTATTATGGTATTATATATATACATATCTTACCATTCCCATACATGCCCTCACCCTCCAATGTTTTGCATCAGTTGGTCATTCTTATATGCATGCATTCAAGTCCTTAGGTTAATCTCTTATCTCCCCCACCTCTCCCTACCCTTCCCACTGTAATTTGACAGTCTGTTTGATGCTTTACTGCCTCTGTATCTATCTTTTTGTTCATCGGGTTATAATGTTCTTTATTATCCACAAATGAGTGAGATCATGTTGTATTATTCTTTCATTGACTGGCTTATTTCACTCAGCATAATGTTCTCCATTTCCATCCAGGTTGCTGCAAATGGTAAGAATTCCTTCTTTTTTATGGCAGCATAGTATTCCATTGTGTAAATGTACCATAGTTTTCTGATCAAGTTATCTGCTGATGGGCACCTAGGCTGTTTCCAAATCTTAGCTATTGTAAATTGTGCTGCTATAAACACAGTGGTGCATATATCCTTTCTGATTGGTGTTTCTAGTTTCTTAGGATATATTCCTAGGAGTGGGATTACTGGGTCAAATGGAAGTTCCATTTTCAGTTTTTTGAGAAAACTCCATACTGTTCTCCACAGTGGCTGCACCAGTCTGCATTCCAACCAGCAGTGCACAAGGGTTCCTTTTTCTCTGCATCCTCTCCAACACTTGTCATTTGTTGATTTGTTGATGATAGCCATTATAGCAGGTGTGAGATGATATCACATTGTTGTTTTGATTTGTATCTCTCAAATAATTAGTGACTTTGAGCATGTTTTCATGTGTCTCTTGGCCTTCCTTCTGTCTTCTTTGGAAAAGATTCTATGTAATTCATTGCCCATTTTTTATTATATTATTTATCTTCATTTTATTAAGTTGTATAAGGTGCCTGTATATGTTGGAGATTAAACCTTTATCAGTGATAACATTTGCAAATATGTTCTCCTATACAGTGGGCTTTCTTGTTGCTTTGTTGATGTTTTATTTTGCTGTGAAAAAGCTTTTTTATTTTGATGTAGTCCCATTTTTTTATTTTCTCATTTTATTTATTTTTAATCTAGAAATTACTTAAAAGATTCAAAAAACTCTAGCTAAGTGGTTAGATTGTTTCTGGTTCACCATTATTGATTTCCGGTTTTATTGAAGTCAGCATATGTCTGTGTATTTTTCTCAAGACATAATAGGTGGCACATTTAAAAAAATGCAATTGTATTTGTAATAAATGTGTATCATCTATTTGTGATATATGTATGTGAACACATATATTTTGTTATATGTATCATTAAAACCCTATACATCATTAACATTATTTTTAATTTAAATTCTTTATTACTTAAAATCTTACATGAGTCTCCCTTTTTATCCCATTGACCTTTCTTTGGCTGTTCCCACTCCCCAGCACATGCCCTCATCCCTCTACTGTCCGTGTCCATTAGTTATGCTCATATGCATGCATACAAGTCCTTTGGTTGCTCTCTTACCCCTCACCTCTCACCTTCCCTCATGGCTTGTTCGATGCTTCTATGTTTCTGATTCTATTATCATCATTATTATTATTTGACTATTTTAATAATCAAATTCTGAGAGGTGCACCAAATTCTCTTACAAAGATTATAGATTTAACAATATCTACTGGCATTTCTAATATATTTTGTTTCATGTAGGTCAAAGCTGGATGGTTAGGTATGTAAAATTTATGATTTTTGTATCTTGATAGAGTATTCTGCTTATAATGTAAGATCTTACTCTTCGTCCAAATTAAAAATTTTGTACTCCAAATCTGAGTTATGTTACATTAGTATTGCCTTAACTGGTCTTTCTCCTTGTTAATTAGCATCTTTCTGAAATATCTCTATCCATCCATTTATTTTAATTATGCTGTGTTATTTGTTTTGTAAGTGTCTCTGGCAAATAGTAAGTAGTTAGCTTAAAATGAAATCTGACAATCACTGCCTTTTAATAAAATAATTAATATTTGCATTCATTATGATTATTAAAATGCATATACTTTCACTATTAAATATCTAATACTCACCTTTTAAAAAAAGAAGCAATTTCTTTTTTTATGTCTCTATCTTTTTGGAGAGTTGATTGAGTTTTCTCTATTTTTTTTCCTTCACCAGGGACCTAAAAATTATATTTTCTGTTTCTCTTACTCTATTTGTTAAAAAGAAAATTTTAACTCATGTATTTAAATGTATAGACTTTTCCCAAATAAAAGATTATAAACTGTAGCATGCTATCATTTCCCTCTTCATTGACATTGTCTTCACCTTCAAATTTTATGTTGAACTTATTTGGAGTTTAATTCCAGATGATCAGTATTTTAAAAAATTTATAGGACTTTAAGGGTCTATCCTTAGTCCTATATCTTACTGGTCTCTCTTCTTCTCTTCTTTTTTGGTATTCAATGTCTTTCTTTCTCCTAAAATCTTTGTGTTTCCTTTGAGTACTTCCTCGAGTCTTTCTTTCTGAATGGATTTTTAACATGCTTTCATCTCATCCTCACATTTGATGCTCATTTGTCTGAGTTTAGAATCATGCACTATTCAACTGAGAAGGTGACATTTGAGTAGAGACTTGAAGATAGTACGGGAGTGAGCCTTGTGGCTATCTGGGGAAGTGCTGCTGTCAAAGCAAAGGCAACAGCAAATACAAACACCCCAAATCAGGAGCAAGACTGGTGTGTTCGTGGAATGCATATATATGTGATGGTTTTTAACGTCTTATTTTATTATATAACATTTTGCTTTCAATTATAGACCCAACATCTATCATAATTAAGCATATAGCATTTGCTCAATGTTGGTTGAGGAGAATAACCTAATGTTTAAACCTAAATCCCTAGATCATGCTATCCAAAGTCCACGATTGTATTTTAGTGTTGGTAGTAATAACAAGAGCACACAGCCACTTGTATACCCTTTATTATTATTCAAATACCAGGCATTTAATTATATTTGTCAATGAATATTAATATAAAATACATTTTTTTCAAGGCAAAATTAAAATGAGGTTTTAAGGAATTTGATCGCAATTTCCTTTTATAATTGAACTAGAGGCCTGATGCACGAAATTTGTGCAAGGGGCTAGGCTATGGCAGTCTTGGCAGCTTGCCTCGTTTTCCAGATTTTTAGGTTATAATTTAATATGTTTATGTGCATATTTCCTTATATGTATCCAATTTAATTTTGTTACTTCCAAAGTGCCTTTACTTAACGTTTTAATAAATGTTGAAAGGAATAACTTAAGTCCTTGTCACTCTGCTACCAACACCCACACACCAGAAATTATTTCTAGAAAATTAAACTATTTTTGATAATCTACATTTTTCACTTCCCCAACTCACTTAAAAATGATTTAATTAATTGTAGAGAAAGAGGGAGAGAGAGAGAAATATCAATGGGAGAGAAAAATAGCAATTGGCTGCTTCCAGCACGCTCCCTACTAGGATCAAGCTGCAATCCTGGCAGATGCCCTGACCTGGAATCAACCAGCGATTTCTATGTGCACAGGAAGACACCCAGCCAATGGAGTCAAACAGGCTAGGGCTCCTAACTCACTGTTGATGTTGTTACTAGAAATTATATATATATATCTATATTTTGCTTCCCTTTTACTCAGTAGTGAAATCCTGTACAAATAAAAATGACCTAAAATCATGCACAGGGAGAATGAGAATTAAGGTTGCAGTAAGAATTACTTTTTGGGATCATTTTAGAGATACAAGACTCTATACAGAAATAGTACTCTTTGGGTTTGGTTTTGTAGATCAGAAGGTCTGAATGGAAAGCTTTATGTGATGAATGAAAAGCTTAGCAGGATTTCAGATTGGCCTTGTCTGATAGACACTTGACTGGCAAACAAAAACATTTTAAAGGAAAAATGAAGAGTTGACAAATCATCAATATTTTTTTCCAAAACCCTCTTCGAAGCACTGATAATCTATCTCCTAAGTTTTTAGTTTAGATCATATGAGCTACAGTGTGCTTGTGCTTCATGTAGTTTACAATCCCAATAACTTTAAAATTCTCCCGAGAGAGCCATAACACTTAAGGCAAGGCCCCTACATGTAAAGCGTACTACATCGTTACTGCTCACTCATTTCATATCCAACCACTAAAATCACCAGGCAGCTATCTTCACTTCTCCCAGGTACCATTTTCTCATATAAATTTATGGCATTTTCTCTTTAAATAAAACTAAAGAAAAATACCCCCTGATTCTGTACCTTCTAAATTTCAAAGAAAGAAGCAAGGCCTAATGGTTAAAAAAAAATCTCCCAAAGGCAAGTCCAATTTATGAATGAATTTATGAACAAAAAGCACATTTTTAAATGTCATGATATTATCAAACATTTTACCACCTCCCTCTCCCAGCTCCTCAGCCCTAGTCCCCGACCCCCATTCTCCCATCACTGACAATGTTTGAAAGGCAGGGATGGCCTCTATGTTGGGTACATTTAGGAAGGCTTATTTGTGAAATTGCAGCAGTTCTGATGTGGGGTAGAGGTTTAGCGATCCTGGCCAGGCTAGGAAAGAGCTTGAGCCCCTGGAATTTCAATCCAAGGCAGTCAGAGGCGGTGTTTTGTGTGAGAAAGGAAACAAGTTCAAAGTACAGCCGGGGTTGCAGAGGTTCTATCAGTGTGGGCAGCAGGCCTGGTGTCAGAAACACTTATTCCTCTGGCCTATTTTCATTTCCTTGCTTTGACAGAGACAAACATGCCAGAAATATCTCTTTCCTCTTCACTCTGATTTCATAAAAATAACAAAACAAACAAACAAACAAACAAACAAACAAACAAAAATGCAACCAAGCAGCAATTTGCATTCAGCCTTGGGGAGAATGGGGGGTGGCAGGACCCTGTGACTGGAGAATCCCTGTGGTACCAGGACCAGCAGGCCATTCTCAGGAGGCGTTGTAGGCAGTGATGCCTGATTTTTTAATTTTTAAAAAGAAACTGGAAATACAGATTTAAAAAATGTAAACTCTCCTGTCAACATTAAAAAAAAGTTAACTCTGTAGGTCAATATATATATATATATATATATATATATATATATATATATATATATACTAGAGACCCAGTGAATAAAAATTCATGCACTGGGGAAGGGGTCCCTCAGCCTAGCCTGCCCCTCTCACAGTCTGAAGCCCTCATGTGTGGGAGGCGACCTGGTGGTCAGGGAAAGGTGATGCCCATCACACCTCTGTTGCTGCCACTGCTGGCAGCGCAAGGCATGACCAGCCCTGGTTACCTGAGCCTCAGGTGGCCCTGGGCAGCTAGGCAGCTGCCATATGAAGCTTGCCTGCACCCCAGGCTGGCCCTGGGCAGCTGGGCAGCTGACATCTGAGGCTTGCCTGTGGCTCAGGCATCGACTGGGCAGCTGCCACCCAAGGCATGCCTATTCCTTGGGCCAGCCCTGGGTGGCTGGGGGGCTGAGGGGAATGAGGAGACTCTGGAAGCAGGCGCGTGGAGTGGCTGGGCCCGCCTGGGGATGGGCCCAGCCTTACTGTGAGCCTGCTGCCCCAGCAGGGCTGAGGGGACTGGGCACCACCATCTTGTGGCTGTGGGTGCCGCCATCTTTGAGGGTGTGGCAGTCAATTAGCATATCCCTTCCTTATTGACTGTGGGTGCCACCATCTTTACAATGGCATGAGGGTCAATTAGCATATTCCCTCTTTATTAGATAGGATAGACTAGAAGCCCAATGCACGAAATTTGTGCATGGGGTGGGGGTTTGTCCCTCAGTCTGGCTTGCATCTTTTCCAATCCAGAATCCCTCACACAATCCAGAACCACTTGGCTCCTAACTGCTCACCTGTCTGCCTGATAGTCCCTATCTGCCTCTACCTACCTATCTGATCACCCCTAATCACCCTCTCCTGCTGGCCTGATCACCCCTAACCGCCTCTGCCTTGGCCCTCCCACCGTGGCTTTGTCTGGAAGGAGGACTGGATGACCAGAAGATGTCAGCTAGACCTGGTCTAATTAGCATATTACCCTTTTATTAGTATAGATATCTCATTGCTTACCTGTCAAATACGGCCAAAATTACATTTATTGTGCTGAAATTTGTCAGAGAGAGAGAGAGATGCTCAGTGTAGTGAGACAATTTCCTGCCTTTGTTCTGTTTGGTCACATGCTAAGGTCATAATGAAATAACATATTTTCATGTGTTAAATTCCTGTTGCAGGAAAATAAAGGTAAGACAAAACCATAAGACAGTTTCATTTGCCGCAAGTGTAAAAATCACAGAACTAATTGATTTGACACTTAGTGACTCCCAGCCACAAGAAAAGATTTTAAGACAGAAAACCTCCAAAATTCTATAATAACATCATCAAACATCAAGCAAATATTCTGTCACAGAGCATTCACTGGTGTCCTGTTAGCAATTCACTCTAGGGATGCTCTGTAAACCCAGAATCTCTTAGTCTATGTCTTTCTGAAAAAAACGGGATCAATCAATAGATAGGAATACGTTTGTCCAGCACTGTGCTACCTTCTCTCCTCATCTTCTTTCTTCAGCCCGCTTTTCCTCTCACCCATTTTCCAGGGCTCCTGCGGATATGCCTTGTGATTCACTGTCAATTTTATTGGCTTGGATCCCCATCCCCCCTTATCCCTTTTAAAGGAGCCTGGTGACAAGGGGGTGAGGGGTAAACACGGAGACAGACATGCTTCTCCACTTAGCCCACCCGGCTCCACAGAGCTCACAGTTTTCCAGCGTGTTGGCTTCCTGTGCACCAGCTCCACCTGACTGCTTCTTACCTGGTGCGTGACCTTCAGCTGAAAATTCCAGCAGCGTGCAACTTGTCTTTGGCAAATGAATTGTAAGCACGCCAGCTGCCAGATGTCTTCATTTTTAAAACACCTTCAAAACTGCTTCTGGCACAGTTCCATAAGCAAAACAGGCTAAGCTGTAACTCTTGTTGCCATGCTGTGAGCAAAAGGAGAGGGGGCAAGGGAAGCAGATGGAAGCGAGATAAAAATGCATCGCCTTCGCATCTCGAAAAAAAAGAGTATAAATGAAAACAACCCCCGGCTCCTCTTTTTAGTGAATACATGGATGGAGAGTCATCTGTGGCCTATGATATGTATAGCGTGCACACAATCACTTTAAATAATACAGCAATTTGAAACAGAACGGTTTTATGAGTCCAACAAAATAATAATACTTTTTGTTTTTCTTCTTCAATGAGGACTCTGGCTCCTAAGAAACATTTTCTGGGCCTTTCAGGACTCTCAATCCATAACAGAACAAATACACGCAGGGCTAGCTACACAAACATGTAAAGAAAGGTAATAGCAATAAGAAAGGCGGTAATAATAAAAAAGTGATAAACTACAAAGAAAATGAACTAAAGGTTAAATGCATATCAAATACATATGTTTCAGCCATGCAAAGCTTTCTTGCTATGCATGTGGGATTTTGAAGTTGGGAGTGAAAAGGGAGCTCCCAGATGCCAAAGGGTGGCCCTCAATCCCTATCCTGTCCGAAGTTCCCTACAAAACCTTCCACTGGGTCAGATAGCTAAGTAAGACCTTAAAAGGGAATAAATTTAAAGAAGAAGGCACTTCGCAGACATTTAGAATGCCTGGCATTCCTAAAAATCCATGATGTCCACATGCCCTTGGGAGTAACTAAAGCCCTGAGACTGGGCACGCTCAGGACAGGTGACACAGGTCAGCTGGAATTATTGAGGAAGGGATAATTCTGAATTTGAACCTGACAATGTTTATAGGACACAAGAAGGTATTCACACTCGAGCCTGGAGAGAAGTCAGAATATGGCAATTCAATGCAAAGAGAGTTCTTTCCATTAGTATCTTTTAATAGCTCTCGTAGTAGAAGTGGAGACATTCTACATAAACTACAAGAGTAAAATAAAAGTAAAAGGAACTAAAGAAAGGCATGTCAATGACTTATATTCTCCTATCACTAAGCCCGAATTAAGTAAATCGTGCTATCAATCTCATATTCACAATATAAGCTTATCTTTAAGTGACTTAGTTAGATGTCGACACTCTGAAAAGTGATGGGGGACTATATATAGGAAGCACATTGCTACAAAGCTAACCTGAGGGGTCGGGGAGACCCCTTCTTTCTTGTATCTATCTTTGAATATAAAATTATTGATTTTGATTTTCAACAAAGAGGCTTATGGAAAGGAAGTGTGCTTACAAAAAAAGTGAGAGGCGTGGGTCTTAGAGAATATACGACACTGGTAAAATTATTAAAAGGGGTGGTGGTTTGCTTTTCTAGCTTCCAGTTCAACAATCTTTCAAGAACATTTTGTGACCAATCACATCATTCCCTGTACATGCCTGTCAAGTTCCCACCTCTGTGGATGATAGTAGCATAAGCTATTTTTAAAAATATATTTTATTGATATTTTACAGAGAGGAAGGGAGAGAAATAGAGAGCTAGAAACATCGATGAGAGAGAAACATCGACCAGCTGCCTCCTGCACATCCCCCACCGGGGATGTGCCCGCAACCAAGGTACATGCCTTTGACCGGAATCGAACCCAGGACCCTCAGTCCACAGGCCGATGCTCTATCCACTGAGCCAAACTGATTTCGGCTAAGCTATTTTTTTTCTAACTATTCTTACCATTCATTTATGTTTATGGAATTGCTGACTGTCCTTTAGGTTTTTGACAAAAATTCAGTAATCTCCGTGAATTTACCCCAAACTCCTCTACCTCCACTGAGAGAAATATTTTTCCTAAGTTATTATCATAGCATTGCTCTCTGCTCTTCATGTTCTGATCTATTTCCCTGCCTATACTGAGAGCATGTTGAGGGCTGAAACCATGCCTTGTATGTTCTTATAACCCAGGCCCCCTAGTCCAGCACGCACACTCTTACTCCTCGTAAACGTCTGACTAGAACTGGATGCCTTCTAGCATTTGGGTCAGTCAACAGTGCCCTCGCCCTGTCATCTCCCTACAGTGGATTTTTCAGTAGGGCCTTTTCATTCCATAAGCCTAACTCCTCAGATATCCCATTGGTTCTAGCTGATCCACCACTCACTGCATAAATTGGGTAAACTGGCATTATAATGGGTATAATATAAATTGATTTTAAAAAAGAAGTGAAGGCCTTAATTTAAATAGCATTACAGTATGTTAGAGGAATGATCTGTCTGGTCTTCCAGTGCTCTCAATTCCTAACAGAACAAATAGACAGGGAGCTATATGTGAACATATAAAGACAAATAATAGGAATAGGAAAGGAAGAGATAATAAAAAATAAACTAAAGAAAATCAATTAAAGGTTAAATAGACACCAAAACAATTAAAAAATTAAGAAGTATTAAAAATCCAAATCTAAATTTTTCCCCCCAAGCTGAGGAATAAACACTGGCTTCTTGAAACTGGTGCCCTCCCCCCTTTTTAATATATTTTATTGATTTTTTACAGAGAGGGGTAGGGATAGGGAGTATCGATCAGCTGCCTCTTGCACACCCCCTACTAGGGATGTGCCCGCAACCAATGTACATGCCCTTGACCGGAATCGAACCTGGGACCTTTCAGTCTGCAGGCCGAGCTCTATCCACTGAGCTGAATTGGTTTCGGTCTCTCTCTCTCTCTCTCTCTCTCTCTCTCTCTCTCTCTCTCTCTCTTTTTAAAGTCAACCTACATTTTAGTTTGGCTCCAGGTTTCCCAGGAGGGCTCAGGCCCATCACCCTGAAACCTCATGACAATTGCCAAAAGGCGCCTGGCCTGAGCTTCGTGAAGGCTGCTCTAACTGACGGGACTGAAGGAGACCATGGCGGCAGCTGGGAGAAAACAGACACCCAGAAATTAAAATTGAAGTTAATTATAGTGCTTTCAGATTTCCCCCCCGACCTGATTCTTGATGTTCAACAAAGAAGAAAAGCTCTCAATACAACTTCAACATGACAACACCATCACCACACCTAAGCCTATTCTTGGGGGGTCATGGAGGGGGGAGACTTGAAGTTGCTCTGTCATTACAGCTGTTTGGAGAACTGAGGTAGGTGAGAATATTTCTTTATCTATGGCTAGCAACAGAAATTAATCAAGAATGATCTTTGCGCCGAAACCGGTTTGGCTCAGTGGATAGAGCGTCGGCCTGCGGACTGAAGGGTCCCGGGTTCGATTCCGGTCAAGGGCATGTACCTTGGCTGCGGGCACATCCCCAGTAGGGGGTGTGCAAGAGGCAGCTGATCAATGTTTCTCTCTCATTGACATTTCTGGCTCTCTGTATCTCTTCCTTCCTCTCTGTAAAAATCAATAAAATATATTTAAAAAAATAAAGAATGATCTTTGCTGTGTCTAAATAAATACTTTTGTTTTTTCAAATACCCTGAAATCTCACTTAAGTTTTATTCTCCCAGACTATAAGGGTGATCTGTGCTCGGAATATTGGCCTATGTGATTCGTAGATAAGCAATTCTTGTCTTAGGAACCTTCACCAGATGCTTTTCCTTTTAATTCTGTGAAGTATTAAAAATCCAAATCTAGCCGAAACCAGTTTGGCTCAGTGGATAGAGCGTTGGCCTGCGGACTGAAAGGTCCCAGGTTCGATTCCGGTCAAGGACATATACCTTGGTTGCAGGCACATCCCCAGTAGTGGGTGTGCAAGAGGCAGCTGATCAATGATTCTCTCTCATCGATGTTTCTAACTCTCTATCCCCCTGTCTTCATCTCTGTAAAAAATCAATAAAATATATTTTTTTAAAAATCCAAATCTAAATACAGAGTCTGATGATCAATTCCAAATTAGAGAGGCGGCACTTTCTACTCACTCACCAACTGTTTGACTTGAGGCAACATACATGTTCTCTCTGAACCTGCTTTTCTTTATCTAAAAAATGAAGATAATTATACCTGCTTCATACTGCTGCTATGTGTGGCTCTGTAACATTGTGTCAGTATCTTAAAGAGTATAACCTGGGCACAATGACAAAATATATTTATGTTAGGCAACTTGAATTATCTGGACATATATTTCACTAATCACTTATCAAAGCATTTGATAAATTATTCATTTGGTTTATTTCCTACAATATCCACTTGCAAAAGCTCTGGAAGTAACATTATTCTGGCATTTCTTCTGTCACAAAAAGGAAGAAGTGATTGGTAAAGTGTCATGGAGCAAAGTGACCTGAGCAATGTAGAACTGGATAGAATACTGTAAAGTTCTGTAACACAAAGTATGGAGTGAGGACTAACAATATTGCATAATCTGGAAGCTTGTTAGAAATGCAGAAACTCAGGCCCCACGCAGACCTACAGAAACATAATCTACATTTTAACAAGGTCACTTCACTGATTTGTGTGAACATTAACATTTGAGAAGCACAGAATATGCAGAGCATTTGAATAGACATCTCTCCAAAGAGGACATACAGATGGCCAATAGGCATATGAAAAGATGTTCAACATCACCGATCATCAGGGAAATGTAAATGAAAAACACGGTGAGATATCACCTCACACTTGTCAGAATGGCTATAATCAATAAATCAACAAATAACAAATGCTGGGAAGGATGGAGAAAGAAGAAAACCCTCATGCACTGTTGGTGGGATGGTAAATTGGCGTAGCAATTATGTAAACAGCATAGAAGTTACTAAAAAAATTAAAAATAGAATTATCATATGACATAGCAATTACACTTCAGGTATTTATCCACATAAATCAAAAGCTCTGATTTAAAAAGACATTTGCACTCTTTGCTCATTGTGCCATTATTTACCATAGCCCCAAATGTAGAAGCAACTTAGGGGAATGGATAAAGAAAATGTGGTACATATACACAATGGAATAATATTCAGCCTTAAAAAAGAATGAAATCTCACCATTTGCAACATCATGTATGGACCTAGAGGGTATCATGTTAAATGAAATAAGTCAGACAGAGAAAGACAAATACCATATGATTTCACTTTTATGTGGAATCTAAAAATTTTTTTTTAACAAAGTGGAAATAAGCTTATAGACTCAGAAAACCCCCCCGAGGGTTTCTAGATGGGAGGAGTATGGAGGGGATAGATAAAAAAGGTGAAAGAAGATAAGATGTACAAATTGGCAATGTCAGATGGGTACTAGAGTTATTTTGGGGATATAACTGCATAAGGTACATAAATGTGTAATCACTATGTGTATACCTGAAACTAATATAATATTGAATGTAAACTGAAATTGAAAAATAAATTTTAAAAAATTGAGCTTTACCTTTCTTATTGATCATAAATTTATAAATAAAAAGAACATAGACCTTGTAAGAGTAAGACCCCATTAACTTGTTGTTTTGGGGTGCTGTAAAAGTCTTTCCAAAATCCAAATGTTTGATTTAGAAAAAGTCTGCATTACTCAGACTCATGAATTAGGGAGCAATCTATAAAGATAAAAGTGTAATATGCTAATTAGACCAGACGTCCTTCCGGATGTCCTTCTGGATGACCTTCTGGACTAAGCAGGGGCTGCAAGGGAAGCCTGAGTCCCGGGTACCTGCTGGTGGCCAGAGGGAAGCCGGTGCTGCAGCTGAGGGAGGGAAGGCCTATTCTTGCACAAATTTCATGCATTGGACATCTAGTTTTTTATCCTGTCTAATAAAAGAGTAATATGCAAATTTACCATCACTCCAACACACAAGATGGCTGCCACAAAGATGGCCAGCAGGGGAGGACAGTTGGGAGGGACCAGGCCTGCAAGGGAGGGCGGTTGTGGGAGATCAGGCAAGCAGGGGAGGGCAGTTGTGGGTGATCAGGCTAGCAGGGGAAGGATGTTGGGAGAGACCAGGCCTGCAAGGAAGGGCAGTTGGGGGCAATCAAGCCTATAGGGGAGGGCAGTTAGGGGTGACCAGTGCTGCAGGGGAGGACACTTAGGGGCAAACAGGCTTGTAGGGGAGGGTAATTAGGCATCAATCAGGCTGGCAGGGGAGTGGTTAGGGGGTGATCAGGCTGGCAGGAAGAAGCAGTTAGGGGCAATCAGGAATGCAGGCAGATGAGCAGTTGGGAGCCAGCAGTCCTGGATTGTGAGAAGGATGTCCAACTGCCCAATAGAATCAGGCCTAAACAGGCCGTCAGACATTCTGATAGAATCAGCTTGATTCCGATAGAATCAGGCCTAAACAGGCCGTCAGACAGCCCTTGAGGGGTCCCAGATTGGAGAGGGTGCAGGCTGGGCTGAGGGACACACACCCCTGTGCACGAATTTTGTGCACTGGATCTCTAGTATCTTAATAGGATTCTTAGGTGTAAAGTAAAATTCACACCAGATTTCCTTTAAAGAGTAATTTCTTTCCTAATATATTTTAAAAGTGTTTGATTTTCAAAATGCATTTATGCAGAACTCAGTTGTGAAAATTCTGTAGCACATGTGTGACTATTGCATAGAACACATGTGAATATTGCATAGAACATGTGTGACTATTGCATAGAACATGTCCTCCTGCATCAATGTGCTGAGACATATCAGCTAGCCAAGTGGTTACCGCAGGTTTGGACAAGCAGTTCACTCACTTGAATTCTTCTTAGGTAATGGTGTTGTTTTCTACAGACCTCATGGCAAATGCGCTTTTAAAATGATGAAAGGTCACTAGGAACCTGGGAAACTATTTCCAGGGAACTTTAGAAACTGACACAACATGTTTACTAAACAAAGTGAAGTTTAGAACAATACATAATCTCCTCTTAGTATTTGCCACGTGTGTGTGTGTGTGTGTGTGTGTGTGTGTGTGTGTGCTCCCAAACACAATAAAATAAAAATATAAAAAGAAATGAGGCTGACATGGCAGGAATAGGGAATCATTTTTTACATTTTACAGTACACTTTATATGCTTCTGTTGTACTTGTGAGTTTTTAAAGTGCGCATTGTGATAATAAACAAGTAATCTTTTCTGTTAAAAAAGGGTGGTTAGGCACCTGCCATTTTGGTTCACAGCTCCCCTGGGGGGGCCACCATTTTAAAATGTCAAAGGTCAACCCCTCCCTTTTTCTGTTAAATTAGCCAATCACACAAAACTGTAAGCCTAAGCTTACAGAGTGAAGGGCAGATGACATTCATTAGACAAAACCCTGAGTAGACCACCATTCAGTGTCTGTATCCTTTTGCAGAAGTGAAGATATTTGCCTTGTAGTCTGACTCCCAAGTGTCCTTTGAGTTCTGCCAGGATGCCTGGATCTGGGGCTTGTCTTGTTTCTAACAATATGTTGTTTTAATAATTTAAAAGCATATAAAGACAAACTGAAAAAATAACAGTGAAACAGAGACCAGGCTGATCTTGCTAAGTCATTTATCCAAATTTATGACAACAGAGTTGAATTGGTTGAGTTTGTGCTTTTCTAAAGATAATTAGAGACATTTAAGTTATGATCCTTTTTTGAAAAAAAATCTTTATTATTAAATGTCTTACGTATGTCCCCCTTTCCCACCATTAACCCCTTCTAGCCTTCCCCCACCCCGGCCCAGGCCTTCGCCACCCCTTTGTCTGTGTCCATGGGGTATGCATATATGCATCCAAGTTCTTTGGTTGATTTCTTCCTACTCACCCACCTTGGCCTTCCCTCTGAGATTCAATAGTCTGTTCCACGCTTCTATGTTTTTGGAGCCATTCCGTTCATCAGCTTATTTTGTTCATTATACATATGAGTGAGATCATGTGATACTTGTCTTTCTCTAACTGGCTTATTTCATTTAGCACAATGCTCTCCAGGTGTCTCCATGCTGTTTCAAAGGGTAAGAGATCCTTCTTTTTTACAGCTGCATAGTATTCCATGGTACAAATGTATCACAGCTTTTTTTATTCACTTATCTACTGATGGGCACTTGGGCTGGTTCCAGATCTTAGCTATTGTAAATTGTGCTGCTATGAACATAGGGGTGCATACCTTCTTTCTGAGGGGTGTTTTGGGTTTCTCAGGATATATTCCTGGAAGTGGAATCACTGGCAATCCCATTTTTAATTTTTTGAGAACACTCCATACTGTTTTTCATAATGGTTGCACCGATCTGCATTCCCACCAGCAGTGTGCTAGGGTTCCCTTTCGTCCACATCCTTGCCAGCACTTGCCATTTGTTGATTTGCTGATGGTTTTAATTATGTAAAAAAAATAATGTCATTGTCATATCCATTTTTTTCTGAAGGCACCCCTTAGGATAATAGATATTCTTTGAAGAAATGGTATGGGTAAATAGGTAGGTAAATAATTTTGGGAAAAGCTGGATTTAATAAATCAAACAAGTTTCTTTTTGGCAGGGCTTCTCTAATATGCAAGAGCATGGAGGATAAAGTATACAGAGTCCCCCAAACTACTTGACAATAGTCTTGTATGCCAGGCCAGCTTAGCGGCTATGCATTGTAGAAGTTTCAGTTAATGCCTGGTGAATGAAGAAAAGGGCAAGAGGAAGTTAACTGGAGAAAATGGGGATAGAGGAAAATAGAATATGGAGTATATCATTATCATTGCCCTATTTCCCTGAAGCTTTGTGCTGTCTGTCTCAAATCTAAATCATTATAATGAGCGTTGATTTCAGAATCCACATTTTGAGCAAATGAAATTAGTTTCCACCACAAATCACTGGATGGGTCTGTAAAAAGAAAGACAGCTTCCTCAGGCTCTGACCTCAGAGAGTTTGATTCAGATGACCTAACGTGGGATCCAGGAAGTATATATATACTTTTTAACAAGCAGGTAACTCTAGGCCTTGTGATTTAAGGATCAGGTTGAGAAACACTGAGCTGTGAAAAGAAAATTTAGGTATTTATACGCAGGCGAAACATGAAATGGAACAAATTAATTTACTTCTGAGTGATCAGGATTTTCAAAGTGGAACACACCAATGGGAATCAATATCATTGTGAGGATGGTTTACACAAGCACCATGATATAATTTCAAGTGAAAAATCCAGTCTTAAAGACCTCTCCTTTGTAGTAAAATTTCTCACTCTAATCTCATTATGTCCTGAGGAACCAGCCTGGCCACAAAGCGCTGGTCTGTGCTTTCTCTTTTCTTTTGGTCTCGGATTTTAGTTCTTACAACTGTGAATCCTTGGCACTTGAAAGTTAGTTAAAGCCCTTAACAAGCTGTGTTCCCGGCTCATTAAGAATCACATTTATGTGCTTACCTGGCTCTGTCACTTATTACTTGTAGGATTGTGATAGAGTTAGTAAACCCTTCTGCTTCTCAGTTTTCTCATCTGTAAAATGGTATATTACTTGTATTTATATCAAACAGTTATTATAAGGGTTAAATTAAGTGAGGTAATTTGGTTAAAGTGCATTAAGTAGCTATTTTTTTTTTTTTTACTACATATGCACTGATAGAATGCTTACTCCGTGGGGAATGTTGTTGTGTTTTTAGTGTTTGTCAAAAATGCTAATGAACACATTCCTTTGACCAACAAAGGTAACAATTTGGTATGTTACACAATATCCCTTATTTATTATATTGGTAATTATATTAACAAATCATTCCTATTGTTAAAATTATTAATAAAAATTTAACAAATGGCTTCAAACCAATTCTACTCTCGGAATAAATCCGGACAACTGTTTGATTTCAAATGTTTTCTTCATTGTCCCCGTGATCTTTGAAAATGCCCATATCTCACATTTTCCACACTTTGCCTAGTTGAAAGTAGGGCCCAAGTTGTTTGTTAGACTTTTTGTCCTTTTCTGAAAAATGAGCCACTATATTCCTTGTTATCTTTGTAGCATAAAAACAGAAACACCAACTGAGCATTTTATGGTTATGTCATCATTTAACTGTTCCTAAACCCTTTTCCGCAATGGAGCCCAGCATACAATTGATCTCCAATCTTGGGAAATAGAAATAACTAGTAAAAAGTCATTAACAATCCAAATATTCAGTCAATGGAGTAAAATATAATCTCAACTCTCTTTGTTCCTTCTTTTTTTACGAGTGTTAATCTAGAGATACATATGTGTTTATATGTCTGAAAAAGAATCATGATTATGCCATGCTTAAAGGTCTTACTTCAGTGACTGTATGAATATTGATTCAATTTCCAAATATCAACCAAAATAAGCCTTCCTAAATCACCAGATCCTTGTAGCTATGCAGAGAGGTCAATGTTAAGTGAAGACATAGAAAGTAATAATAGGCAGGAATTATTTTGGATTCAAATAAATCCATGTAATGCACCACTAAGCCAGTTTCAATTCCAGAATATTGAATTATATTCAGTATCATTGACTTATAGCTCAAACAGCATGCGAGATGTACTGAATTTTTACTATTGTGGGAAAAATTCAAAAAAATAGGTGTTTTTTTTTAAAAAAAATATGTACTCAGCATATATAAGATTCATCTATAGATTTATATAATTAAATCATTAGTGCTTGAACTTGATAATTTAGAATAGGTTATCCTTATCCTGTCCTTTTGACGATAGCATCTAAATCTAATCTAAGCTAACAAACATTGAGCCATTAAAATATACATTCTCCTAGATATTCTCATCTGCCTCTCAACAAATGCTGAAGTCAGATTGGTGAAACTGAGGCACCTTCATATATCCAGACCATGCCCCAGAGGACCTTAAAAAATAAAATAAAACATCCAAATAAGGGATTCTTAACCTTGCTTGCACACTGGAATCATTTGGAGAGCTTTAAAAGTACCTGAGACCTATGAGCCATCCCCGGATATTTAATGTACTTGGTCTTGGGGTGCATACTAGGCTTTCGGATTTTAAAAAGCTCCCAAGCCAAAGCAAAGAACCACTGATCTCAGCACTATTCTCTCCCTGACCAAATGAAACATAGTTTCCTATTCTTCCCCGAAGGTTGGGGGTGTGGTAAGCTGAATAATGGCCCTTAAAGATGCCCACACCCTAATCTCTGGAATCTGTGCCTGTTACCTTGGATGACAAAGGGACTTAAAGAGGTGATCAGGTTAAGGACTTTGAGACGGAGAGTTTATCTTAGGTTATCCAGGGAGCCTGATGCAATGGCGGGATTCTTTATGAGAGGGATGCAGGAGGAGTCAGAGTCAGGCAGAGGTGTGTTACAAGAAGTCAAGGGATAAAGAGAAAGATGTGACTATGCTATGCTACTTAATGGCCTTGAAGATGAAGAAAAGCTGCCACAAGCCAAAGGATTTACATGGTCCTAGGAAGCTTAGAAAGGTCCAGAAAAGCTTCCCTCCTGAAGCCTCCTAAGTGAATGCAGCCCGGTGGGTTCATTTTCGATGTTTGACTCCCATACTGGAAGTTAATAAACCTGTGTTGTTTTAAGCCACTAAGGTTGTGATAGTTCATTCCCATGGCAATAGGAAAATAGTATAGAGGAGGGTGAATTCTGCCCAAAAGCAATTTGAAATGGTCTGGTGGGGAGTTTTGTGCCTCTTAAATATGCAAAGATCAGGAAAACCAGCAAGAAAAGCCAAGACCAAATTGGTATGATCTACATTTTTATGAAATTTTAAATACATTTCTCAAGCTTTTTCTAATCCCTATTTTCTTTATATGCAATGGTACTTTTGTTGTGCAGAATCTTCCTAAATATAAACTAACTTTTATGTCATTATTGCCCAACAATATCTGGACTAAAGCAAAGATATAAAAATTTGGCCAGACAGTTCTGAAAAAACTGCCCACTATGGGAAGATTGACTAGCTTCTTAGGTTTGTAGGTCCTGGTAACTGTAAAGTTCTCATTTGGTACATTGGAAGACTATGAACATTTGCTGAACATATGAAGATACCGTTGGGGGGCTGAATATTACTTATGTGTAGACTGTATTGTCTTATTCACCACCAGCCACTTCTGATGAACAAAGGAGAGCTACCAAATCACAAGCACCCCAGTCAGAGTTGCATCTTTCAGGTATTGACTGGACTGTCCTCTGACCATCTCTGGTGTTAAACTCAGACTCCAACATAGTTTGAACAATGAGAGCTTAAAAAAAAAAGCAGCATTTGTCTTATAGTTCTATCGTGATTCTTTTTCAATTAGCTTAGACTATTAACCCTGCAATTACTTTTAATCATTTATATAAAGTATATAGGGAGGTGGCCCATTTATAATAATTATTTAATAAGTCTTAGTTCTCTTTACTATGGAATATAAATAAAAACATTAAGACATGAGAAGGCCTGAATTAGAAGACAAATAGACCATTATAATTTGTGCATCTATGGCCAACTTTAACTGCTTTGAGGTTTTTCCCCCCAATGCATAAATAAGTACAAGACAATATAAAAACATACACCTACAGGATTTTTGGAGCATGCATATTTTCTAATATTATAAGTATTAGTGGCATTATTATCAGAGGTCAATCTGGGGCTGTGCGCCCATTCCAATAGAGGCACAATCTTCATTAATGACTCAACGTATGAGCAGCTCCTATCAGAATAATCACCTGCCAACCACAGTAAAAGGTTTCCTAGCATATTCTTCTAGGAAAACATAGATACTGCTTAACCAAAAAAACCCTTCTCATTGATGGTATTTTATTTTGTAATATTCGATTTCTGTGGACTCATAATGAAAGAAGTATCACTAGAATCTCCTCTAATGTTTCTAAACTAAACCTTCCAATGAGGTTTTGGGTCTATCAACAAAGATAAGCAAGGACTTGCTGCATAGTGACAGTCAGGGAAAGTAGGAGGTGGTCAGGCTGAGCTGAGGAGCCAGATCTGCTGCGAGAACTTCTGGCTCACCAGTGACCCCAAGAGTGTTACAAAATTAAACAAAAACAAGCAAGCAAGGCACAGTTATTTATTCTCTTTAAACATATTTTTTTTTACAGGAGTTCCAGAATGCTGTAAAAGGGTGGGATGAAAAATCTAACAAGCAACAGAATGCTGAAGCTCCATTCATTGATCTGGGCAATTAACTGGGACAAAAAAAAAAAAAAAAAAAAAAAAAAAGCACACATACCTATTTCTAAAGTAGATGCACCCTCAACCTCCCACCTGGAAAAAAATCATCTTCAGAAAAACCTAAAAACCATATGACTTCACTCATATGTGGGACATAAAACTGTAACTCCTGAACATAAACCGCAGTGTGGCAGTTGCCAAAGGGCGGGGGCTTGAGGGGGGAAGTCCTAATATATGGTGGGAGAAGATTTGACTTTGGCTGCGATATACAGATCACGTATCATGGAAACCCACACCCGAAGCCTATATGTTTGTGTCGACCAATATCACCCCAATAAATTTAATTTTTTTTAAAAAAGTTCAGCTTCTCAAGATTAGTCCAATCTGTTTGGTAACACTAACATGTGAATATTGTATGACAACCTGTGTTCTGAAACACTATGGGAACTTGGACTGTTCAGCCACTATTCCCACACTTCTACAACTAGAACCCTTTTATTTTACCTGGGGAAGTTTTAATCCAATTACATTTTTTAAATTGTTACATGGTATATATTCTTCCCAGGTGAGTTTTACCCCTCAAACACTAAGGTCCAGTTACATCAGATACTTTAGGTGCTCTCATACGTCATTTGTAGATGAAGCAAAAAGTCCACGAGATTATGCTCACCGTTAATCTTTGCAACTAAGCAAGACGAATATAATCCAGCAGCCTTAAAACCAGAGGTGGGCATTTTACCCGTAATACTTTTCCCTAGCCCCTGGATGAAGACGATCAACTGAAGCAAAACTTCTGCATGATCTATTAATAGAGAATGAGGATTAATGAAGGATTATGTCATAATGAGTCTGCCTGCAGAGTAGCTTCAGTTCTGGTCCTCTGCTGCCAAGATACAGTTCTCATTTCCAACAAACAAAGTCTATCTGAGAGAAAGCACAGAGCCCCTTTTAGAACTGGAAAGTCCTGTGCATAATAATGAGTGTCTAACTCTTCTTTTGCCAAAGAGCCTCAGCACTTCCAATGTCAGAGGTCAGCGCAGTGATTCAGAGGGGGGCCTGATCCTTATCTAAGCTTTTGCAACAAAATTAGAATATGCTGTAGTCTTATTAAAGAAATGTTTGTTCCTCCATCAATGAGCTGAAAAGAAAGCAGCTCAATGTACTTTTGCAAATTACAGCAATAAGCTGCTTGAATTAATTGCTTTATTACAAATATTTAATTATTTGGAGGGTTAAATATCCAACATTTTGGAAAGGCAAAATTAGCCATCCACTTGATAATCTATTTCATTTATAATTGCCGTGACAGTGTACTTTTGTTTTTATCTTTAAACAATTCCATTTTTTGAGTTGTCTTCGCTGTAAATTCAGTCCATATTCATTTGGGGTGAAAAATAATAATACATACAGCCCTTCGTTTTGAAGTAAGTTGCCGTAATTTGTGAAAAAAATTACAAAATGCAGAACTTCATTTCCTGGGAACATGAATGGCTACCAAAACTGAAATAGGACTCAAAACACCAGGATAAAGCCAGTCACATTTTAAGTAAGAACTGTTTCAAGATTTAAATAAAATAACATTATTACCAAACATGGTTGTTGTTTAAATATTATTTAAAGTTCACTCTCCTTTAAAATAAAAAGCAGCCTGAAGTTAAACTTTACCTTAAAAGAAAACTTGACAACATACATGTCGAACAACAGGCAAACATCCTCCAAGCAAAGTTTTTACTCTAACAAAATAAAATTCAATTCATCAATCCAAATCTGTTTTTTATTTATTAGTTCAGTGATACAAAAGCAGATGAAAATTATTTTTTTAAAAAACTGATTATTTTATCTGGGTTTTATTCTTAAAAAATAGGAGAAGAGAGCATTTTGCTATAGGGTAAAAAAACACACAAAAAACCCCCCACAAAAAACAACTATTACAATAACAGAAAATGGATCAACCAGGATGTGCTTTTCAGAGGGACATATCAAAGCATTATTATAGTCTCTCCCCACTTACTGTTTGGTTTCACTAATCTACATCACTAAATTGACCATTCAGTGCCAGAAAATCTGCCATGTAGGTCTCGACTTTTCATAGCAGCTCTTAAATGTGCATTCGGAAACTACAAAGTGCTGAATATATTTCCAGCCTTTTTATACCACGATTTACAACTAATGACCTTAAGCAATGTCATGCATGTAAAACAAAATTATGAGACCACCCTGGTTCAGCGCCGAATAAAGGTATAGAACCCAACGTCATTATCATTCAAATTTAATAGGGGAGAAGAACAGCAGTCCAAAAAAAAAAAAGAGGGAAAAATCCACCGTAGTCTAAATAAATCTACTTTGCAGTTTTACTTTATGAAAATATCCTCTGCTTGTTGTTTTTTTTTTCTTCTATTACCGGCTCAGGGTAAGTAGACAATTATCTAAGCTTAATGCCAAAAGTGAAAATGCGCTGCGCACACACTCAGAACCCTTGTGCCACATCAGCCAGTGCCTGCAGGGATAAAACATTTATCAGTCGCTCCTTAGAGCAATAGCGGGTTTGAAAATTTGGCTGCCCGGGCTGACATTTAGTGAAATCATAGTTTTGGCTTGATTCAGAACCCAACACAGGAAACCCTGATACTGGGATGACTCCGCTGGCAGCCTGCCCCCTGATACCCACTGAGCTGCGGGCTACTTTCTGTCCCACCACTGCCCATGAAAGAGGGCCTTTTACTTCCCTGCTAGGGTTGGCACACTGCCCTTTTCACAGACCCAACGAACCGTCATCTTGGATGTAACAAATTAGTACATTCTCAGAATAATAATAAGTGCAGGCATAAAAACACTATTGTTTTTATTTGGAAATGAAGTAACTCATTTTAGCTGAGTGAATTTTATTTTTTTTGTGTGTGACACTGCAGGCCAAAAGGAAAAAAAAAATTCTTTTCTGAAAAGAATGGTCGATTTCAGGAGAGATATGACACATCATTTTACCGTAAATATCAGGGAAAGGCAAAGAATAGGGGAAAAAATGGCATTTGTTGCAAGGGGTTAAAGAGAAAATAGAAGGTTGGAGGGAAGCACAAATGTGAACCAAGGAATGCGTCCATTTCCAAGTATAATGAGATAAATAAGGTTGGGAATGACTCCAATATAAATTGATTTTTGATATCAGCTTAAGATCTCTTAACTGATTTTTCTGCTTATAATTGCAAAAAAAACACTACAAAATGTGTGTGTTTTAAATGACCTTTAGGTATGTTAGGAAAAAAATAAATATCGAGAATCTTAAAACACTAGAGAATAACATAAATATTTTTTTCATGTGTTAATGAACATGTCAAAATTTACTTGCAGTGCTAAAAAAGATCCCTTTTCTCACTGTGTGTGTGTGTGTGTGTGTGTGCGCGCACACACACATGTGCGTATTTTCATTCTCAGGAATTGTCTACTATGTTTGTAAAGAAAAGAAAAAGGTTAATGTTTACAAATGTGCACATAAGTCAAGTTTCCTTCCATTGGAGCCATAAAATATGTAGGAAACACTTTTCCTCATTATTCTGGAAGGACCATTGCCACTGTTTAATGTCAGAAACCCTGAAACATATGACTATGAAAAAAAAACAGATTGTCGTGATAGTCTTTCTGACAGCTTCAGCGGAGGCTTACCTGAGATGTGAATAGCAAGCATACCTCTAAGCACACAATAAGATCAAATTAGAACTGCCAGGAAGTATAAAATAACAAAGTAAATAAAGATACATTTTAAGTTTTCTAGATTTTATCCAACTTAAAAGGTCAGCTCAAAATGATAATGTAGAAATCAAAACAATCATTCATCTCCTCTCCCTTTGCTCTAGCCCTGATCACTTTGAACAAATCATGATATTTCATGTGAAAATGCACCACAAATTTACTAAACTTTCTGGTTCAAATGAGTTCAAGAATATCTCATTATAAATGGAGACAGTCCTGAAAAGGCAGCCAAGCATGACTAAGAAGATCACTCTTTTACACACACACACACACACACACACACACACACACAAATAGCTTTCTTATTTTACCCTTTGTTGAAAAGACATTTGGCCAGCCACAGGGGAAATACATAATCTACTTTTATATTCAAATAACTTATTTGAAAACACTGTAGCTACAACGACCCTAAGACAATTCTGGATCGAATATACGTCTTACATGGGTTCATGGGATCTTCATCACTGACTTGTTTTTGTGCAATGATTTTGGCAATTCTTCTTTAAAAAGAGGGAAAAAAACCCACATTCAATAAAAGTCACATTATTTCTGAAATAAAATAGATGGTATTAACATGCGATATAGTTTTGTAACTAGTTTCATCCATAAACATCCAGCGTGAATATCGCACACAGCTCGCTTCAATGGCAATCATCCACTTGGTCAATATACATTCCAACACAATCTTCTAGCTGGTAACAACATGGCAGAAGTTATGCCATCATGATCTGCCTGTCTATAAAGACAAGCAGCAACACTTGAACATTTCGAGGTTAAAAACAACAACTTTCTTCCGCCTAGACTGGCTCTTTCCAATTCTGTGAATTTGTGTCTCCAGGTTTTGATAATAAGGTTGCTATTATGAACTTTAACGTATAGTAAATTTCACTATGAATTATCCTCCCCTACCCCCCTTACCCCCTCCCGCCCCCCCGCCCCTGCCCCCCCCCAGGAGCCAAAGAAGATGCCAGCAGCAAATGAAGTCTGCCCATTTACTTTAAGTGAGACACTGCTTCTTTCATTCAGTTGCTCAATACCCAAGATTATATAACAGCAGAGAACAGCGTACACTGAGGAGGAAAAAGCTTAAAGCAATTAGTTTCCCTCTAAGTACTTTAGCCCTCCTGATTTAGGTTTTCAAAAAACAGGCAACCGTATAATGAATTTCAAGCAGCCACACAAAGCATTAAAAAAAAAAAAAGAAGAAGCTGTTTCTCCAGTCTTCCCTTCCTACATCCCTGCACACATAACAGGGAGGAAGTGGCTAGCACATCCACGCGCTAACACCGAACGGATATAGTCTGGAAAGTTTGCCGTGCCTTCCACCTAGGCTTCGCCTCTCGCTTTTCAAGGTGCAAACACGGTGACCTCCAGCTCTGTCTGAGACAGAGGACCCCCCCCCCCCCCCCCACAAATGGAAAATGTCGACTTGTCTTGCGCATTCCGGGGGCTTCCCTCGCCTCTTGCCACTCTTCCCAAGCCGGGCAGAATGAGTGTCTGTGCTAACCACACATTTCAGGACAAAGGGACTAATTCACAGGGGGAGGGGAGACCACACACCATTTATAAGGTTTGTGCAGTTTACAAGAAAACTATTGTCCGTGCTTTGTGGATTCATTATGAATGACCCCGCGTGACAAACAGCAAGCGGCCGCCTCCTTGCCTGCCGAGCCTCCCCAGGATGCTTCCTGCCTCCCAGAGCAGCCCAGGGTCTGCGGGGCTCATGGTGATTTCAGGAAACCGGGGCTGCAGGTACATGAGATGGCTCGGATCACAGACACAGACACAGACACAGACACCGGGCTGAAGATTTGATGCACCGGTGGCTCTGGTACCCAAAAGATCACGCACAATAGCACAGTGCTTGCTGCTGCTGCTGCTGCTGCTACAAACCTCAGATGTGGAGAGCCAGATTCCACTAGAGGGAGTGAAAAGAGCCTGGGATGGGTCATAGAGAAGCTGGCCTTATGCAGGGCCCTACCCCTGGGCCATGTCAGCCACCAGGAAATCTCCTTGTCTCCCCACCTACAAAATGAGACTAAAATACAGATAGATAGATAGATTTTTTTTAAATAAAAGGAAAATCACCTTAAAATCTTTTGTTGGAAAATGCTATAGAGTGCACAAGTATTATCTTCATCATCCATTGAACCTTTGTACTTTTTTGTCCCCCCTCTGTCCCGAGGGAAATAATAAATTGACATATTTTCTATCATCAGAGATCCTTTTAAGACCACAATGTGATTGCACTCCGGTCCACCTCACACTTATCCCCATTAAACACACACAAAGAGGTGGGAGCGGGGGAGAGGGATCGGGAGGCATCAAGGGCCGCTCGGGTAGACTGTGGTACAACATGGGCGCCCATCCTCACCTGCCCCAGCAGCAGTGATGGGCAGGGATGGGGAGGGCAACCACCACCACCACCACCACCGCACAAAGAGGCCGGCCAACGGGGCCCCCGCGTGGATTCCAGCTGAAACCGGCCGCTCGGTGGGTAAGAGCACACAGATTGCTCTCCCGAGTGCCATTTGATTGCAGAGCAGCTATGTGTTCCCCTACCGATCCGACAACCCTGACCGGCGCCCTGTATCTTTTTAAGTGGCTGGTTTAGCTGAAAACACAGGGAAGAAAGCTGTTCCTCTTTGTGGCACCTACATGGCAGCGTGGTAGGGCTTTCTTTCTCTTTCTTCCTTTAAAGAATAAAAGGGCCTTAAAAATAAATGCATGCCCCCCATGAAGAAGAGTCCCTGGGGGGGGGGGCGTGCAGAGAGGAAAGGAATCCTTTTTGCCTTGGCGTCTCCTCTAGTTCCAACAGCGGTGGGATTTCCCTAGGCCACCAAGTGGCTTTAGAGGAGAATAAGGAGAGGATTTCAAGGTGCTGGGGAGACGGGCCCTCCTGTAGGTTGCTGATGGAATGCGGAAGGCAATCAGAAAATCTCTGCCCGAGCCCTGCTCCCAGGAATCTGTCCTATGGCTCTGCTCCCACAGGTGGGAAAGGATATACTAGTATGTATATGGCTGTTCATTGACAAAAAGATCGAAAACACCTTAAATGTCCATTGATAGAGGCTGATGACATGATGGTACAACAACATGAGGGGATAGCAGACAACATTAAAAAGAATGAGCAACTGATGTTAAATGATCTCCAAGACATAGTGTGAAGGGGGCGGGGGGAAGCAAGGTACAAGAGAATATGAACTCTTGAATGTGGGACTCCTTGTGTTTAAGAAGGGGAAAGACCAAAAGATGTGTCTTGTAAACTCCATGACAACAGAATTCATGCTTGTGTTGATTATCCCTGTGACCTTAGAGACAGATAGGTCTTTATTTCAGATGTGGAAAGGTGAATGAGGGAGAGCAAGATATTTAAGGATATATTTAACACACACACACACACACACACACACAAAAACAAAAACAAAAACAAAAAACAAAAAACAAAAAAAACACACACCCAAATCCAGATTCCAAGTTGTATACAGAACTTGATAGAAAATGTCATGAAAAATATTGAAAAATATTAAAAGTACCAGCAAGAGAGATTCCCTCCCCCTTGTTTTTAATCCTTTTATCTGCCTGTCATATTTTTCTATGAGTATATATATATATATATATATATATATATATATAGCCAGTGTCTGTGATGACCAAATGCAAATGACCGGTCACCATGAGGTGCATTGAGCACCTCTCGGTTCCTCCTGCCCCCTACTCTGGCCTGCGAATGGGGAGGGGCAGGACTGGGGATTGGTGAGTGGGCTGAACAACCGACCTTTTGGCCCCGGCCCCCAGCCCACAGGCTCCGATGGATCAGCAATGGTGAACAGGGGATTGGGGTGGGTGGCAGGATGACCAGGCTGGCTGTCAGGCTGTTGGGAACAGTAGCTCATCCGCAGCTGCGTGGGGGCTCAGGCCTGCGGGAAAGCAGGTGCTGGCGACTTCACCTCCATGTGTGTGCACCGGGCTGGCCGCTGATGGAAGTGCTGCCCACTCTGGGCCCCTCATGCTGGGGCGGGTAGGTCACGGATGCACCCCGCAGCTTCTGTCAGTGGCTCAAGCCCCATAGCAGCAGCAGTGGCAGTGGCGGCAGCAGTAGTGAAGTTGCCGGCACCTGCTTTCCCACAGGCCTGAGCCCCTGAGCAGCTGGGGCTGAGCTGGTGATCCCAAAGGCCTGACAACCCTGCTGTGGAAGGAGGTGTTCGGCCTAGCGACCGGGCAGAAGATGGCCCTGATTGCAGGAGGCTAGGCCCTAGGGACCCTACCCGCATGATTTTGTGCACTGGGCTTCTAGGGTACTTAATTTAACAATAAAACAAAGCACTTCATTGGACTTAAAGCATTTATACTTGGTGACTCTTTGTATGTATGGTTTGGGAGAGGGAAGAATCAAATATATTTTGGAGATTTCCAACTTGGGAAACTAAGTAGATGTTCTTAAGAGGAGTCAAATTGTGGCGGTAGACTTCACTATTAAACGTTTCTCAGGGTTCATGTAGTGCGTTGGTCTTAGAGCGCCTAAGAAATCTTTCTGGGCATCACTAACACTGTCTACCAATTTCACTGCAAAGAACATGCAGTTCACCGCACTTCTACTGTGGGATCACCTGGAAGCCAAACAAGTTTTCTAAGGAAGCTTACGAAGCAGTAAGTTGACTCTCACTGGTGTTGCTTCTCTTGACTTGTAAATAAGGGCACTTGTGTAGGACAGAAGTCCCTGCACACACTGCCTCCGGTTACACAGAAACAGCGGAGGGTAAACGGGTGGTGCCTGGCAAAATCAGGACCCTCTGTCTGGCATCCTCAGGATCTTCCCTCTCTGATCCCCCAGGGTTACAAGGACATTTCCCGCCGCCACTGGCGTCCTCTGTAACCTGGAGCCCATTCTGCCTGCACCTGTCCAGCAGGCCTCCACTCCCAGGTGGAGCTCTTCTTCCTCCCCCTCTTGCCTTTCCCAAGGCTACCTTTGACCTCTGCGTTGAGATTCAAATCCATTCTAGTTAGTATAAAATATTATTGGATTCATATCCCACTTCTCCTAAAGCCCTAAATTTTTCTACCATATGGGGTGTTATATAAATCGTTAGACTATACCATTTTTACCATTCTTAGAAAGTCTCTGACATGAAAGTATATATATATAGTTTGCTAATAGAATAATTTCCTATGTTTATGAATAAGTTAAGCTATATTCGGGATTTAGTCTAGTAGAGGGTTTCCCAAAGAGTCTCCAGGTTTAATGGGGTCCCAGAAAAACAATAAATGTTCAAGTGAATTAGGAGAATTGATCTTCCTTATTACCACCTTACAGCTTCAGCAACAATATTGGCCATTAAGGGATTAGAAGCGTTCTATAATAAAAACCTGGTTTAATTTTGTTTAAAACAGTTTCCTACATTTACTTGCTTTTTTTTACCCTCCTCTTCTTTTTTTTTAATAGAGTCCCATTATTATTTCAAGGAATCAGTGATACTGCCAGTGCTTTAGGGGTGAGTTAATTAAATGGTTGACCAAATATAACAAGCTAATTTTTACGTTGATAGTTGTGTATGACCCAGAATAAATGTCATAACTACCCAGATGGCCCTTGGCAGAAAAAAGGTTCCCCACCCTTGATAAACACTGTGCTCATCGGAACACAAAGAATCACCTGGGGAACTTGTGAAGCGTGCAGATGCTTGAGTGCCAACCCCACTTGGAACCAGAAGCTCTGGTGGTGGAGCCTAGGAAGATGCATTTTTCATCAAGTTCCCAGGTCACTATTCAGCAGGATAAAGTTTGGGAACTACTCCTTAAAACCCGAAGTCAGCCAATGAGAGAACAAGGCCATAAAAGGTTAAGCAATTCTCCCTAGATGACAGTGGGGAAAGAGCCTATCTAGTTTGTGGAATGAAAGAATTGCCATATTTCACATCACCAGTGAAACACAAATGATTTCAAGAATGCTTCAGTGATGCTGTGGTTCCAAGCTTTTGTGCTGGGATAAAGGAGGAACGTGAGCTCAGATCAGGCTTAAAATTTGATTCCAGATCTGTAGGCGGGAAGATTGATCAAAGTTCGACCTAATTGTGGTCTCTCGTTTATGCTGAAGATGTGAATCCCAATGCAGAATCGATCTCAGTCACTGGACAGGGAGTGACACCGCCGTAAGCACACATCTACACCCCGCAGAACAAAGCAGCTTGCTCCCAGGAAAGACATTTCTATTTTGTCTCGTCTATTTAATTTGACATTTGTCTTTTGGCAGAAGATGCATTATTGAGACAGGGAACAGAGATGATGTCTCCTTCCTTTTGGAACCACATGAAGAAGTTTCGTTTTATTTTAAGGGTGAGCGGATATGTGATTTGAGGGGAGATTTCCTGTATAATTACTTCTGAGACACATATTTCCATTTGAGGAAAAGCCATACAAGAAAAATGAAACCCATTCTTAATAAATCAGACTATTCATTTCATTCTATTTATAAAAATGAACATAGTTGATTCTAAAGTCAAATGCAACACTTGTATCAAGTCTACCACACCCAATGATTAAATCATGTGATCGGGAGCTCCAATTTTAAATAAACAAAATTAAGACTCTTTTAAAGATGGTAATGGTACTATATTTCCTGGTGAAGCACATGAAGTGTTTTCTAAGTTTAAAAAAAAAAGACACTTATCCACAGTTGCTTGCTTAGATAAATAAGGAATTGTCATATCTACAGGAAACCTCTGAGGCTATTTAATATTGTTGCTATAGTACTACCACTTAAGAGAAAAACAGATTACTAGAATGTACTCAGTGCCAATGGGCCTTCTGCCTCAGGAAGGTTATCTCATGCCTGGTCATTCTTGTCCCAGCACACACAGAGGGTATGGTATATATACATGCACACCGCAGGCTTGGCAAAGTGTCTGTATTGTATAGAGAGTTTCTCAGAAAAGGGAAATTGACCACTTTCCTTTGTACTCACAGGTTCAAAGCAGAATCATGTTGCACCCTCTCCTCAAACTAGAAGTATATGAGTGTGGTATGGACCACAAAATGGTGGCTACAATTGGAATATTCATAGGTGACCAAAGGATTGCATTTTGGGGTACACAACCTTTTGGGGATCACCAAGAATACTCATGTTTTGCATCTCCCTCACTTCCATATCCTCCCTCCATTCCTGCCCTGTCATCATTCCCTACTTACTCTTAATGCCTCACTCCTTTTTCCTGACAGTCTCTGTAGCAACCAGTTTCTGTTTTGGCTTTGGCTTTGAAATGCTAAGGGGCCAAAAGACTGAAATGAGCAAACACCATGGCTCTGTTTCCTCATTCAACAGAATTTTACAATTCCATTTTACTCTCAAAAAGCTCCAAGATACAGTGGTGGTTGTACAGTTTTCACTGGCTGCTAAATTCATCACACCTACTTCCATAGACAAGGTTTTAGGTTCCGTTTCCTTACAGAAAAGGAAACCTCAAGTCACACGGTTCCTTTCTCTGTGTGGTGTACTTCTCAGGCAATGAAGCTACTTTCTGATTTTACATGTGAAGATAATTTCATCAAAGTATGGATCATCTGCATTTCTTATATTCCTTGCACAATAATCACTAGGAGTATTCTGTGGCATAATTTCACCTGATTCAAGACTCTGCCACCAGCAGGATAAAACTGTTCATACTGGAGCCAGGACAAGTAACTCATAGATACTGAAGGGTTTATTGATTTTTAGCCCAAGTAATGCATATACTATGACTTAACAAAATTAGAAACTGATTTTGGTATCTACCACCAGTTTGGGACCAACCAATACTTGGAGTGGTGATTTCTATGTATTAACACTATTATTAGGTTTGGTTAGTTTGAAGCTCCTATTAGCTGATTTTCCATGATGACTCGGTATTGTTCCTGACATACTGGAAATAGACCTCTCCTATTTATCCTCTATGAATAGAATTGCCTTGAATCTGCTAAACCTTATCTTGCTAATGCAACCTATTGTCTTGATCTATCAAAACAAGGTTCAATTCTAGTATTTGCCAACAAATTGTTGAGATTATCAAACATGTTATTCTGACATTAATGTCCTATATACAATGATAATCTTTAGGACAAATTTTGAAGATACTATAGTATTTAATGTGCAAAGATGGGCAATACACCATTGTTAATTTGTTGTTTCAGTCAACATCCTAATAGGCTGTGCTTTCCTTAGATTTTACTATTTTTTACATAACCAAATTACCAAAATATATTGTGTCCTGTACTTTTTAAAAAATATATATTTTATTGATTTTTGTTTACAGAGAGGAAGGAAGAGAGATAGTTAGAAACATCATGAGAGAGAAACCTCCATCAGCTGCCTCCTGCATGCCCCCTACTGGGGATGTGCCCACAAACAAGGTACATGCCCTTGACTAGAATTGAACCTGGGACCTCTCAGTTCGAAGGCTGACCCTCTATCCACTCTGCCAAACCAGTTTTGGTTGTGTCCTTTCCTTTTGACTTTAGTATCAGATTAGATTACTACGAAGGCCAATGAGATAAACCTGATAAGGGTCAGATAATATTTGTTGTTGATACCCCAATAATGTTTGTAAAATATTCTAAATGTTAATAAATTGACATCTTGGTGAAAACTATTTTGCAGATTGTTTGACAAATAATTTCAGGTGATTCATTACATTTTATGTCATATTGCCATATGATATAGGGCTATACTTCAATAATATTTGATTATTAATTTAATGACCATATACCTAATTTTGAAAACCTTAGATAAAATATGCAATCAAGGTTAAGAGAAATATATGATTTCTTGGGTATTTAATAATGAGATATGAAATGCACATGATAAGGAAAAATTAAAACTAACAATTCCAATCCTTTAAAATGTTATGTAATGTATTATGTGTTAGAAATGCTCTACTCTATATTTTAAAAATCCATCAATACTTGAATTATAAATAATAAATTTAGAAATAATTTTATTTTCTTTCAAATATTAAATAATCTGAAGGAAAAAATCTACAGTGATTTATTTTGTATGAAAGAGGTATTTGTAGTTACTTTATCATGTACTTTTTTCAGTAAAAAGGGAATTAAACTATTACAGGACACCTTGTTAAGTAATTATATAGCAACATCACTGTGCAATTAAATAGCCATCAGTCCCTGCAGCTGAGAAATTTCAGGTAATTATTCAAAGATAATTTAATAGGAGAATTACTGTATTCAAGCAAGCTTTAGCTAGTAATCTACTTCAATTAAAGCATCCAATTAATTTCAGAACCTTGATAACAGTTGCCTTTGGCAAAACTATCCTTTCCCCTCATTTGATCCAGCATGTACAATATTCCTTAAACATTGTATACAGTTAATTTACTTCTCCTAAAAGGATAGTCTATTACTACTGAGAAATTAAACAAATGCAAGTATAAAAAATATTCCTTTTTCTTTTTTTCTCTCTCTCATTTATAACATACCCAGCCTCTTAGGTCCTAACAGAACAAGGAGGGTTTGGATTCTGGAGCATTGACTTCCTTGGTTTTCATCACAAAGAGCAGAGAACTTCCCAGCAATGGAAGCTTCCAGAAGGAACTTTTTTTTTTTTTTTTCCAGATGGATTACCTCTCTGGACAAACTATCCTTGGGAAATGTGCCCCTATGAACTTGGTGGTGATGGTGGTGGTGGAGGTAGCAATAAGTATGCAGGGACTCTTTCTAGCAGAATTTCCTTGTCTGTGTTCTCACTTGAGTGTTCGTGCATGGTAGAAAAAGCCTCAGCTCTAGAGTCAGGTGGGTCTGGAAATGCAGGACCACTAATTGTGATTGGCCTCCCCATGTGGTGTCCCACAGTAAGGGCCTTTCAGAAAGGAAAGCATATGGCTAGTATCTTGAGCTTAACATTGAATTAAAGGTAGTATCATCTTGGTGATAATGGGGAAAGTATGTAAGTTTGGCTGCGTGTATATTGTCAGATGACTGGAAAAGCCAACACACAAAAAACGGTTTGCCTCTGGCCATCAGTTTCAAAGCTCCTGGAACTCCCATAGCAGCTGTGGAATGTGGGTAAGCAAAGTCCAAGCAGATGTCCACACATGACCAGGAATTGCAGGCTCATCTCCCCTACATTCACATTCACATTCACATTCAGCAGCAACCTTTGTTTCTGTCTCTTTAACTTTATACTCTGGCTGTCTTTCCATCTTTAATTCCATTTGGAAAAATGACCCAGCATGGACTGTTTATTCTGGTTCTGGCCTACTTTTCTCTAAGACTCTACTTTCAGTATTCCCTTGGGTTGGAACATATTGTATCTCTAGACAGTGCTTGTAAGTTCCCAACCAGCTCAGGTTCCTGGGACCCCACCCAACACCACCACCCTCATTTGTTGGAGGACCAGGATAGAATGGTTGCCAGAGGTTTGTGGGCTAGAAATGTGTTGTTCAGGCTTGGATTAGGATGAGGTGAGTGAAGCTGAGTCATACAAGTGATAGGTCAGATCCTGTCTGTGTTTTACATAATTTTTATGTTGTTGCTGCATTTGTATCTAGTTTATGACCATATAATAGATAACTGAATCTAGTCACTCCATTCCTCATCTTCATTTCTCCAAATTCCTGATAAATCTAAAGTTTAAATTTTTTTCCTTTAAAAGGTGAATCATCACATGTTTCAACTTTGGTCATTTTTTCTAGGAGGTAAAGAGCAAGTCACTTTTCTACTACAAAATTATAATATCTGCATTATAACTAGCAAAGCTTTTAAAATACTGTTTATTTTAAGGTAGTTTAATTCTCCACACAGTTAATGTTTTCTTGATAAAGTTTAAGCGTGGGGATACACATATGAGAAAAAAATGTTTTGATCATCCACTTAATCTTAATTAACATAAAACCCAACAAAAACACTCCTGAATTTTGTGGCTTCCCAGTGAAGACTAAGATTTGAATTTAGCAACTTCTGGTGTTTAGCATATAACAAGGTAAGAGAATACACCCAGGGTATCTGGCACCATTGTCTGGCATATGCTAGGCCATATCAAACCATATCTATTACATAAATGAATCCTGCCTTTCTATTCAGCATTAGCTCTATCTATCTATCTATCTATCATCTATCTATGTAATTCTCACTCAAGGATATGTTTTCATTTTTTTTTGAGAGAGAGAGGGAGAGAGAGAGAGAAACATGAACCAGTTGCCTCTTCTATGTGCCCTGACCAGGGATTGAACCCACTACATAAGTATGTGCCCTAATTGGGAAATGAACCCATAAGGCTTTGAGGGGATGATGCTCCAACCAACTAAACCACCTGGTTATGGCTTCAGTCTAGGCTTTACCTTGTATGTATCTTGAATGGTCTAATCAGTGTGCAATTATACTGTTAATTTACTAAGTTTGTGTTAATCACTACACCAACACACTATTTCCCTATTATATTGAAATGAATCAACAGGAAAGACTAGCCTCTTTCAAGCAAATAAGCAGGCAAACAAAAATACTAGTTTGAATATTCTACATCTCAGTTCAGTTGCTCTGGGAAGAATTAAAAATTTAAAAAATAATAAAAAATAAGAAAGACAAAACTAAATAAACTCCTAAAGAGAAATCAGTGATGTTCTCTCCCATAAAGGATTTAATCAGCAAAAATATATTGACCAGGTCACAACTTGTAAGATTTTTCCACTTTGTTATGCAGGTATCACCAGTAACTGGCAATATTAACTATCTAGTGTTGTGATCCTGTTGATATCCAGAATCAAATTGTACATCTATAAAACCCCTAATCTCCAGTGTATTCCCAGCACTTGGAATCTGAATGATTAAAGCAGGTAATGATTTCTCCAAAATAACCACAAGATGCCCAAAGGATTTAATTTGTTTTTATCTTGGTACCCCTTGCTATTCTAATTATTACTGCTCTTGGAGTTAAGTTACCTGTAATTTTCTTTTAGAATTACAAATGGTATACTTTGCTTTCTTATCATGTCCTAGAACTATTCTATTAATCACATTTGGGGAAAAACTTTCAGGAGATTTAATAAAAAAATTTGAGCCCCAGTGGATTTTCTACTGCTGTTAACTTCCTACATCCTCTAAGTAAAGCAGTCCATAATTGATTAATAAAAAAGCTAAGTAATTTCGGTATTAATATGATCCCCCGGGAAGCCTCCATAATCACAACTAGCAGGTCGGTCATAGTATTGCTCAATTACATATCCAGGTAAATAATCTGCAAATTGAAAAATCCTGTAAGGGGATTTTCAGTATTTCCAATTTGTTAATCCATGATAATGCCTGTCAGAGGCTAGACAAAGCTCAGGCCCTTCTATAATTTGATGCTCCTGATTTGTTAAAATGCTTTAAGACAGGATTACCAAAATTGTTTTATATTTAAAGTATAGCATTTAAAATGCTATATTTATAACACTAATGCCTAACATATTAGTGCTATCAACACACACAGTATACAATGGTATATGATTGTCTATATGAAAATATATATTTGTAAGACTATTCATTTGCAGTGCATTCCATGGCATGACTTGGTCCCAGGCACTATAGTTCCCTGGCCTCTGAGCTGTTAGACTATCTCTATGACTGAACAAGTTAGGCTACTGGCACCTTTGGTGAGCATGAGGCCTGAGCGGGGGGCCCAATGTCCTCCCTCATCTCCATGGGGCTCAGGAGTATCCAGCCGCTGCTGACAAAAAATGAAAAAAAAAATCTTGTCTCTACCCTCTTCTCATTGCTCTTGTTAAAAACGACTAAGAAAGGTGCATTGAGATTACCTAGAAGAATCCAACTCACTGTTTACATCCCTCCTCTGCAAAAGTGTTCTTTTCTAAAGCACATTTTTTTAAAGTTCTCTTTTCAACCTGACCTCATCAAAGATTAGTGATTTCATCTTGTAAAATTTTGAAGGTGTATTGTCACTAACCCCTAACCTCACTTTCTTGTTGTTAAGTGTCTCTCATTCCTTTACGTTTCTACTATGGGTCTTGGGCTATTTTTATCCTCTGAAACATTGAAGTTATCACATTCTGTGCTTGTCATGAAAGACAAATAATGAAATAATGTTATTTCCACATTATCTTAACCAGGGAATACATATGATTGATTTCATCACACAGCAGTGTGCAGTAGTTCTCCTGTAAAGAAATATTACCATTTGCCTATCTCTTGACCAGATATTGCAGAAGATACAATGTATAAGAAATGGGCCTTCCTATAATATTCTTAATATAAAAAGAGCTCTTATAAATCAATGAGAAATAGCTTAACATGAGAAGAAATGAACAAAGGGCAAGAAGAGGAAATTTCTGAAAGAACAATTATAAGTAAGTGCCTAATTATCATACAAAAAAGTTCACCTTAAAAAAATATTCTTCAGTAGTAGTCAACGAAATGCATGTCAAACAATAATGACATACTATTTTTCTTCTATCAATCTGGCTTTTTTAAAAAATTAATAGCAGTGATGGAGAGAGTGCTGGGAAATCAGTTCTCTATACTACTGGTGGGAGTGCAAATTGATAATACCTTTCTTGAGAGCAATTTTACAATATGAATTAAAAGCATTAACATTCATATGTTTAACATAGTAATTCCACTCCCAGGAATTTATCCTAAGGAAATAACCATGGATGTGTAGAAATACAGAAATGTTTATGACAACTTTGTTCATAATGGTAGAAATGAAAACAATCTCAATGTCTGAAAATATGGGGACTGGGCGAGTCAAGTATAATATGCCCAAGTAAAGGAAGCCATATTCTCTTAAAAATCATGTTGTAAAGAATATTTAATGACACAGAACTACTTTCTAAAAGTGTTACTAAGTTACAAATACAGGTTACAAACAATTAGTAATAACCTGATACTTTTTTTAAAAGTGTAGAATAAATCATATTCCACAACATTTATATAGAAAAAAATCTGAAAGGACATATTCTACAACATTTACAGCAGTATATCTGGGTGGAGGAAATGCTAATAATTTTGAAACTTATTTTTACCTATATTTCCTAAAGTGCTTAAACAAATATTACTTTTTGTAATTAGAAAAATAAGATTTACAACAACAACAAAAAAATACACCTTGAGCTCAAAGAGTTTGCAATTTCACAGCATATGGTAGCACAAACCCTCAAATGGGGTGTTTGATTTATTTACTTAAAATTAAATTTCATTGGGGGTGACATTGGTCAACATGAACATATAGATTTCATGTGTGGATCTCTAAGTTATAAAATCTCTATATAGCACTATGTGTCCACCTCCCAATAAACTTTATTTTCTGCTGATGACCATAAATCTAGTGTGTTTTTTTTAATGAAAGCCACACATTTTTATTTAAAGGTATTCATTAAATGTAGACCTAAGTGTGATGTAACTTTTGCATATTTGTAAGGCTTTCCACTTAAATAAGTTCTCAAGTTTTTGAAGAAAATCTTTATTGTTTACTTTTTATTCAAAATACAATGATTACAAGTATACAGAATCTGATGGAATTAATTTGATTTAAGTACAGCTCAGGAAGGTATATAAGTATCAAAGAAACAAGAATAAACACTTTCGTCTCACCTGGTAATGGGCAATTGTAGGTGCAGGGCTTTAATGAAGGTGACCAGTAGAATCAATAGACTAATTTTCTTTAAATTTTAATCCAGATGTCCAACTAAGGCTGCTGTGGTCTTTGGTGTGTGGGCGGGCCCCCCAGGCTCCCTGCTATCTGCAGGCCCTCCTCCCGGCTCTGAGAGAGACCACCAAGTCCCATGGGGGCAGAGGGACTGCTCTGATTCTTGTTTTCCCTAACTCATGCTCAATACTCTTCCCGGCTAAATATGGCCTTGGGTGCCTCTGAGCACACTAGTTTTTGTTTTATTAATATTTATTTTCATGTAGCATTTTTTGTTGCTCATACATTTTCACTGTAGGAAATGATATATAAAAGACAGAAAAGACAATACAAATAATTCATGATCTCAATATGCTAAAAGTATCACTCACACTTTGGTGTATTTCTTTTCTCACTCAACAACATATTATGAACCTATAGCCTTACTGAAATAAAAATATTTCTTCATTTCACTGGAATCTAAGACGATTCCTTAGAAAAATTATACAGCTCCCAACAGTGACCTGACTTAATCTTGTAGACACATCAAATGTTGGGGCTATTGGAACTAAATGAGAAATTGATGTCTTACTAAAAGACTGAACGTCAAGTGCCTCTCAGAACACTGAGAATTGTTTTGGCTCCAATTCTACTAATGCAAAGCCCAGGAAACACAAATAACAGGAGAAGCAGAAGAGTGAAGTGAAGATAGTCAGAGTCAAATGATGCAATATCTTTCTTTGCGGGTGTAATTAAAAGAACACCTGACGTGGCTCGAGAAGACCTGTCTGTGTTTGAATTCCATCTCCATCATATACTTCTTGTGAGACCTTAAACAGGTCCCCTTACTTTCCTGAGCCTCAGTTTCTTTTTTGTAAAATAAGGATTAAAAAAAAAAAAAAAACCCTGGCAGAGTTGTTGAGGAGATCCAAATGTTTTCATATTGGAAAACTCTTTCCCAGTGGTTCTCAAATGAAGGCAGTTTTGTTCCTCAGAAGGCGTTTGGCAAAGTCTGGAAACATTTTTAGTTGTTTCAGTTGGGAGAAGGTGGACTTCTGGCATCTAACCGGTAGAGGCCAGGGGTGCTGCTAACCCCTAATACACAGACCAGCCTCTGATAACAAAGAATCATCTTGTCTACAGCATCAACAATCCTAAAGCTGAGAAACCTGCTTCACACTTTTTTTTTTTTACAAAAATAATAATTGTTTATTTGATGCAGTGAGCTACCGGGGCCTTCGACTTCGCTGCTGTGTTCTTTGTTGATAGTCCAGGGTAATACTAAAAGCTTTCTTTTCCAATCAAACCCCAAGTAATGGACCCATAATGACTGCCTCTCAAAGTACACAGCTTTCTCTAGCATATCACTCTTCTCTAACCAACAGGTCTATAAAGACTAGTAACCTATGACTTGAATGTGCTAAAATCATGACCCCTGACTCTAACTATATCATCTACTTCACATGCAATGGTGAAGAGTTGCAGGTATACACAGGAAGACAGTAGCCTGGCATTCAAGCAATGATTGGCAGAATGTTTCTGTTTGGATTGGGTTGAATACCCACGCAGCTGTTCTGTGAGAAGCCATTAATGGAGCGCATCAGAGAATATCTTAGAAAAATCACAGAATCAAAATAGCTATATGAATAAGCTAATGTTTAAAATATTAATATCGGTTTTTTACCCCCATGTCTCAGTTTCTCACTCTGAAAAAAAAATGAGACTTAGGAAGGGGAGCCACTGTTGTGAAGGAGGATGGAAGCTCTGATACCAGCTCTAATCAGTGCTATTTATACTGAGGGGACAGCATGTCACTAATTGTTGTCCAAGTAAAGAAACACAAAGAAGAGTGAACATACATGTTTTCTTCATATGTTCTTGACATGTGATTTCATTGTACATATACAGAAACAAAATAGAAAAATAGACCAACTCTGATTTACCACTGTAAAGTCCAGTTATTTTAGTCAAATCTGCTAAAAGAATGGAATAGCTAATTTGATTATTAAAAACACAGACACACAACCTATCCACACTAGCCATTTGACTCTGACTAGCACCTATGAGTCTAAACCCATAAATTAATCTGACTGAGTAAGTCAATCAATGGTTTAAGAGGCAGGTGAACAGAGATTGCTTGAAGAGACGATGCTCTTTTAGTCTCTTGGAGATTTAACCTTGATATGACTCTAAGTGAATCACAAAATTACATATGCATCTCTCTAAAATTATACAAGCAATTATGAATATGCCAATTAATTTATTTGCTTAGTTGACAGACATATGAAAAACAAGGAAAAGTACACTTGCCTCTCACTAAACATATGACTAATTCTTTTTTTTTACATTTTTTGAATTTAAATAAACCTTTATTGTTCAGATTATTACAAATGTTCCTCTTTCCCCCCCTCCATTGCTCCCCTCCACCAGGTTCCCACCCCATCCTCTGCCCTTTCCTCACCCCCCTTTGTCCTCATCCATAGGTGCACATTTTTTGTTCAGTCTCTTCCCGCACCCACTACTCTCCTTTTCTTGAGAATCGTCAGTCCAACCCCTTCCATACCTCTGATTCTATTATATTTACTAGTTAATATTGTTCATCAGATTTTTTAATTACCTTGGTTTTTAGTTTATTTATTTTTTAAATAAATATTTATTGTTCATATCATTATAAATGTTCCTCATTCTCCCCCCCCTGCTCCCCTCCACCAAGTTTCCATCCCACCCTCTACCCTTTCCCCATCCCCCATTGTCCTCATTCATAGGTGCAGTTTATGTTTAGTCTCTTCCCTCCCCACCCACTCTCCATTTCCCTGAGAATCATCACTCCACTCCCCTTCAATACCTCTGATTCTATTATATTCACCAGTTGATATTGTTCATCATGATTTTTACTTCCCTTGGTTTTTAAATTCACTTGTTGATAGTTATATATTTGTTGTTCATAATTTTTATCTTTATCTTCTTCCTCTTCCTAAAGAACTCCCTTCAGAAATTCATATAATTCTGGTTTGGCAGTGATGAACTCCTTTAGCTTTTTAAAAATTTGTGAAGCTCTTTATCTGGCTTTTGATTCTGAGTGATAGCTTTGCTGGGTAGAGTACTTTTGGCTGTAGGTTCTTGCTATTCATTACATTGAATATTTTTTGCCATTCCCATCCGGCCTCCATAGTTTCTGTTGAGAAATCAGCTGACAATCGTATGGGTGCTCCTTTATAGGTAACTACCTTCTTTTGTCTTGCTGCTTTTAATATTCTCTCTTTGTCTTTTACTCTTGGAATTTTAATTATGATGTGTTTTGGTGTGGTCCTCTTTGGATTCCTTTTATTTGGGGTTCTGTGTGCTTCCTGGACTTGTAAGTCTATTTCTTTCCCCAGGTGGGGAAAGTTTTCTGTGACTATTTCTTTCAATATGTTTTCAGTATCTTGCTCTCTGTCATCTTCTGGGATCCCCATAATTCTGATGTTGGTTTGCTTGAAGTTGTCCCAGAGGTTTCTTACACTATCTTCAACTTTCTGGATTCTCTTGTCTTCTTGCTTCTGCGGAGGAGTATCCTCTGGCTCTTTGTGTTCCAAATCTTTGACTTGATTCTTGCAATCTTCCATTCTCTTTTTACGACTCTATATAATTTTTTTTTATTTCAGGGAATGTATTCTTTATTTCTAGTTGATCCTTTATTATTTTTTATTGATCCTTTATTATTTATAGTTGATCCCTATTCATATCCTCATAGGTCTCATTTATTTTATTGGCCTTTTCTAGGAGATTCTTGAATAACCTTATAAGCGTGATTTTGAACTCTATATCCAGTTGCTTTTTGTCCTCCATTTCTTTTGTTTGTGATCTGTTTCCTGGTCTCGGCATTTTCACTGCTTCCCTGAGTTGGTAGGTTGGGAGGATCAGCTGTGTCTATGCCAGGAGACAACCTTATTCCACTAGACTTGGAAACCTGCAAAAGCCTCTGTGTTCAGCTTGGATGGGGTGGAGTTTCAGGATGGAGCCTACAGCCTTGGCTTCCAGTTAGCCCCACCCTCTGAGATTCCTGAATCTCAGTGTACCTCAGTGTCCTTTGGTATTCACTGCAAGCACCTCTGAGAGAAAGGCGCCCCAAGTTTCGCCCGCTACCAGACAGTCTAGTCTCACCCACAATGAGCCTGCAACTGGGGTTCAGTGCAGTTAGAAGTGGGGTTAAGAGCAGTCCAGAGCTTATGTCTCCTTCCTGCTAGTGCAATCCCAGGGCCCAATCAACCATCTGTCCTCTGGGCACAAATGTGCGCGATTTAGGGGCTCTGCCTTTCTCCACTCCCCTGAGCTTCCACCTTTTAGCGCAGATTCCCTCTGTATGAACCTGGGACCCCAGGGTCTTGCCCAGACCGGGGTTCAGTGCAGTCAGAGTTGGGGTTCAGCACAGTCTGGAGCTTTTATCTCCTTCCTGCTAGGGAACACCAGCCAGGCACTCAGCTGCCCCTCATCTCCACTCCATCCTCTCCCTAGCACGCACTGTGTCTCTCCATACCTTAAGCTTTTACAGCTCCTCTGATTTTCCTTCTGGTTTTCTCTTTCCTTTTAGTTGTAGAATTTCCAGTCAGTCCACTTTCCTGTAGTTCTGGATAATGTCCACTTTATATTTTAGTTGTATTTTTTGAAATTGTTGAGTGAGGCTGCTGTTAGGCATTTACCTCTGTCGCCATCTTGGTTTTTTTTTCTCCTTGGTTTTTAGTTTCACTTGTTGATAGTTACATATTTGTTGTTCATAATTTTTATCTTTATCTTCTTCCTTTTCTTAAAGAACTCCCTTCAGCTATTCATATAATTCTGGTTTGGCAGTGATGAAGTCCTTCAGCTTTTTTTGTGTGTGAATCTTTTTATCTGGCCTTTGATTCTGAGTGATAGCTTTGCTGGGTAGAGTATTTTTGGCTGTAGGTTCTTGCTTTTCATCACCTTGAATATTTCTTGCCATTCCCATCTGGCCTGCATGGTTTCTGTTGAGAAATCAGCTGACAATCATATGGGTGCTCCTTTATAGGTAACTACCTGCTTTTCTCTTACTGCTTTTAATATTCTCTCTTTGTCTTTTACTCTTGGAATTTTAATTATGATGTGTTTTGGTGTGGTTCTCTTGGATTCCTTTTGCTTGGGATTGTGTGCTTCCTGGACTTGTAAGTCTATTTCTTTCCCCAGGTGGGGAAAGTTTCTGTTACTATTTCTTCCAATATGTTTTCGGTATCTTTCTCTCTCTCTTCTTCTGGGATCCCCATAATTCTGATATCGGTTCACTTGAAATTATCCCAGAGGTTTCTTTCACTATCTTCAACTTTCTGGATTCTCTTGTCTTCTTGCTTCTACGGAGGAGTATCCTCTGGCTCTTTGTGGTCCAAATCTTTGTCTTGATTCCTTCAATCTTCCAGTCTGTTTTTAGGACTCTTATAATATTTTTTACAATGTATTCTTTATTTCTAGTTGATCCCTTTTCATATCCTCATAGGTCTTGTTTATTTTATCGGCCTTTTCTAGGAAATTCTTGAAAATCCTTGTAACTGTAGTTTTGAACTCAATGTCCATTCTTTTCTTTTCCTCTGTTGTGTCCAGCCTCTTTTCTGCATCTTAGCTGCTTCCCTGATTTGATTGAATAGTTTTTTGTGCTAGGTGTTCTGGTAGAGCCCAGTAGCACAGCCTTCCAAGTTACCTGAGGTGTACAGTCTTGGTGCAGCCCTTTGTGGGCTGTGTGTTCAATCTTGTTATTAAGCCTTGCTTGTTGTTGGTATCACTAGGAAGCATTGTTCTCCAAGCCAATGGGCTGTGAGGATCAGCATGTCTCAGCTAGGATGGCTTCTGTGCTCCGCTTGGATGGGACGGAATCTCGGGTTGCACAGACAAGCTTTGGTTGCCCGTCAGTCTCGCCTTAGGAAAGTCCTATTTGTGGCGAGTCCCACAAGATTGGTTGCTGGCACGTGTACCTCTTGGGTAAAAGCTGTTCTAGAGTTTTGCCTGATCCCCTGACAGCCAGTTTTTTCCCAACTCAGAGTTGTCACTCAGTGCAGTTGGGAGTTTTTTTGGTTTTTGTTTCCCAAACGAGAAAGCCAGCCTCCTGGAAGGCTTCTGTGTTCCGCTTGAATGGGGTGGAGTCTTGGGGTGGTGCAGACAAGCTTTGGTTTCCCATCAGCCCCTCCCTACGAGGTTCTGTTTCCTGACTCCCACAGTAATGGCTGCTGGCTTCACCCACCTCCAAGAGATCTCTGCCCACTGCCTGACAGTCCAGCCTCTCCCTGACTGTCTATCAGAGCAATAGGGATGTTTTGTTTTCCTCCTGAACAAGAAAGCCAGCCGTGCATTAGCTGCCTGCCCTCTCCTCGTGCTGCGCTGGGAGTAAGCCAGCAGTGATCTCTGCCTGCCCTCTCTGTGTGCCACAAGCAAGCCAGCAGCGAACTCGACAGCTGCCTTTCGTGTGCACAGTTCTTCACACCTGTACAGTTCCTGATGCTCAGCATTCCTTCTCTCCCCTTCCCAGATGGTAGAGCTTCCTCTTAGCCAGCCATCTGGTGCTTCAGGGCAATGTTTCCCCTGTTTTCCAATTGTAAATTCAAAATTGTTGTGGTAGGCTGCATTCAGGTGTCTACCATATGCCACCATCTTGGTTTTTCCTTAATCTTGATAATTCAGTAAGAAATCCTTACTCAAAGAGAAAGCTCTTTATCCAAGGAAATTACCCTCTGTGTTTAATTGATGCAGAAGTTGCTTTAATTTTTCTGCGATATTAAGAAGATAGATCTTGATGCCGAAATATATATAGAATATAGGCATTTTCACACATTGTTGCCAGATAAGGACTCGGAGCACATTTTTAAAGACTCTTGGGAGGCCACTGAACTTGGATCATTCTTAGCTAAGTTATCTAAAACACTTCAAATACTTTAAAATAAAACTAATCCCTGCACTGGTGGGTTGAAAACTTTTCCTATCCCCAGGGCACTAAAATAATACCCTTTTGAACAGTAGGTGAAGTATTTTAGCCGACAGTTCTCTGGTTTTAACAAGGCAAGTCAATTTTTAGGAATTAGGGATGCTAATCACAGTATTTCAAGATGTGCATTGCTGGGGAGTGAAATGCATGGCCACAAACTGACACGATGGCAATGTGCTACACTCCCTCGAAGGAGATGTAAATGGGAGGGAGACTGGGCTTCCTGGTCCCGCCACAGCTTGATCTATCATAAAGGTCAACATAATTGGCCACATACGGCAAAATCAACACCACTTGCTCTCTCCTAGACGAGCAGATAAGCGCGGAAACTCAGCTTCCTGCAGGGCTAAGTGGTGGCTAGCTCAGATGGAGGAGGAGAAGGTCTGAAAATATGCATGCAAGAACACAAGGCACTGCAATGTTGCTATCATACTTAGCATTAAATATATTTTACAATACATGGCGATACCATAGGTTGCCTCCAAACATGCACAAAATACTTCCAGTGTTTTACTAGACTGCATATCCTTTTATGTTTCTACCTTCCTAGTGTTTTTGGACTTTAAGAGCTTTCAACATTACAAATGTACTTGTGTTAACAAATGAAATTGCAACAAATGCAGTTTGTGGTTCAATGCCATTATTCAAGTATGAGTATTTGAGAATTCAACTTCCCTGAAATGGCCCAATTAATCTTCAAGCTAAGGTAGGACTATAAATTCAATAAAAAGAATTATAGAGAAAATAAAAACAAAGCTAAGGCAAGCAATGACTGAAATTTTGGGGGGGGGGGCGGAGAGGGGTGTCAGAAAATTCGCATAAAAGTAAATAACTCAGTTGTCAAAAATTGCCAAATAGATTAAAAGCTTCATATCTAATAGGAACCTATGACAGATGATAAAAGGCAGGTATTTTTAAAAATGTGAAGTCCATGGTTAATCTACAAAGGGAACAAGACTGTCAATTTGTATCACCCACAATGATTGTATAGGGATCTCCGAGTGTGTGCCTAGGGCCCTTTTCTGCTGTTTGTGCTGTGAAATTCTAGATAATTTTTATAAACAAAGATCCCTGAATTTTCCTTTTTACTGGGACCCACGGATGATACAGCTGTTCCTGGCTTGTATGGGCAGTTTAATCCCCACAGAAGTGTTCCTGTTTTAGACTTTCTGGTGAGACTCTTCAGGGGAAATATGAGGATAACCTACCCAGAACAGGCGGCAGCTTCAATGGAAAGGGGAAACATTTGGGGGAAGTTGAAAATGTAAAGACAAAAAATAATTATGGATTTTGAAGAAATGACTGAATCTTTCCATTCCCAGAGCACAGAGTTAAAATCATAATGTAGGAAAGCAGCCCTTTGATTGCTAACCAGAAGTCACTATGGGGGGAAAAAAAATCCAATGTCTGAACCATAGGACATTGAGAAGCAAATTAATTTGAGTTCTTTTGTGAAGTTCATTTAAAAGGACTAACTGGAACCGTTTCAAAGAGAACAGTTAAAGGGCTGCTGACATATGTTCAAGTTGGTCCTAATTAGCACTCGGAGTAGGTTTGTCCTAGTGTTCCGGAGAGTAAGTAGAAGCATAAAACTATGCTCAAGTATTAGCCGCGATTAAAAGTATGCCAGTGGGTGGGAGTGGGTGAGATTATTTATTCTATAAAATGGAAGAGCTAAGCATGGGGAAAGAGCTTGCAGGAGAATAAGTGGCCACTTTTTTGGGGAAAATAACGGAAAACACTTTGCGAAGAGTATCATACTGAACAAACGCTCAAAAGGTCCAGTGATAACAAACCACAAGGGCACTAATGAGCACTCATAAGCAGTCCAGGATTGAGACCTAAAGCTATTAGTGCATTAAAAGTTCTCACATTTGTTCAAACTAGGTTACATCCAGGCAATCCTCCTTCCAGGAAGATAAATGGTACTCATATGTAAAACATACTAACTAATGTATGTACTGTACATCATACTTTACATACATGATCTTTTATAGAAAAGATTGATTACATTTATAACATCCCTGTAGTATGTGTGCAGTATAATACCACTGGACAGATGAGGTGAGACTCAGAAAAGGAAAGCGAATTCCCTAAAAACACAAGCTAGAAGGTAATAGTCATCTTATTGCAAATCCTGTGCTTTCCCCACCATCAATGCAATGAATGGCATGTAACATGTTCTAATGTTAAAAACAAGGCCGTCAACAACATTAATAATCACAGGGCCTCTTCTGACTCCCTCCCTCCCTCCCTCCCTTTCCTCTTTCCTTCCATCTTTCTCATCACCCTTATATCCATCCATCTGTCCATCATACAAACTTCAGGTTGAATTCTAGTTTTAAAAAGATGATCAGTGTGCTCAAAGTTTTTTTCGAGATCTACCATTATTACATAGTGTTTCTTCAGGAATGGCCCTTGGAACATGTCCATTCATCAGATTGATACTTTTCTCCACCTACACATTCTGGACTAGGGCAATAGGGGTAATTGAGCATGTAACAGAAATGGCTCTCATAGAACATTCAATGAGTATGACTGGTATAACAGTGAGGCTGATAGGCAACCAACATTAAGTAAAAGTGAGGTAAACAAAAGTCATGTTTTATACCCATTTGCTTCTGACTTTGCCCCTTTCCTCCCTCAGTCTGTAGTCCATTTCCCAATCACTCTAATACAACTCAACCTTTAATTGAGATCCTAAAAACTTTCAAAGACCTTTCATTTTAACAGGGCATTTTATAAAGGAAAAAAATAAAAGGAGGGAACAAAAGAAGGAAGGGGGAAATGCAGGGAGAGGGGAAAGTACTGGGAATTTCTCTACTGCGCATTTCTACTCTCCATTTCCAATCTAGGGTTTGCAAGAACCTAAATCACTACCAATCCTTGGAAAATCCCCAACTAGTTTGTTCAGAAGAGAATGCCTGAACAAAGGCTTGAGACCCTATCCTAGACAGACTGCTAATGACAGCTCTAGACTGTAGTACTTGAGTACAGAAACTGAGGTCAGAAATGTGATACTATGAGTTGTTGTGGCCATTTGCATAAGAAACAATATTCTCGCCCAAACCGGTTTGGCTCAGTGGATAGAGCATTGGTCTGTGGACTGAAAGGTCCCAGGTTTGATTCCAGTAAAGGGCATGTATATTGGTTGCCTCTCATCGATGTTTCTGGCTCTCTTTCTCCCTTCCTCTCTGTAAAAAATCAATAACATATATTTTGAAAAAGAAAGGAAAAAAAAAAGAAACAATATTCTCCTTTCCTACACTGTATTTTGGTTGAAAATTAAGATGAGAAATTTAGGCAAGAAGTCAAAGAATGCAACCCTTACTTTTCCATCAGCTGACTACATTATGGTGTCTGTCCCTACCACACCCATGAAATTGGTCTCACCAAACATCAAAGTCAAAACAAAGTCACCAACAATCTTGTTACCTCTGACACCATTAACCACTCCTTTGTTTTTGAAGTATTTTGGCCTTTTACTTTCTTGACACTCTATGTTACTGATTATCCACCTACTTGTTTGGCTATCCATCTCCTTTGCCCACTTTGCTTCCTCTGTCTGTCCCTTAACATTGGCATCCCATAGGGATTTACCCGGGCATTTTATTTCTTCCTCATCTATGAAGTTCCCAGGGGTGTCTTCACAGACTACCAGTCTCAGTTACTCTCTACATGCTATTTCCAAGAATCCCATCTCAATTTGATTTTTACATGCATTTTAAAACTTGCAGCTATACCCACCAATTGGAAACCTAATAGTTTATCCCAAAGATATCTCAACATAACATGCCTAAATCTGGACTGTTATTCCTAAACTATTCAATTTTCTTTCCCTCCTGACCTAATAAATAGAAATACCACCAATTTAGAAAATTGGGCATAATTCTTGACTCTATTATGCCTCCCCTCATCTATGACTATCTTGTAAATTCTACCTTCTAAATTTCTCTCCAGTCCATCCACTTCTCTTTGTTCCCACTGCTAAATCTCTGGTCTAGTCCTCATCTCTCGCCTAGATTACTGTGTGATGGTCTCTTACCAAGCCCCATTACCGACTTGTCCTGTTTACTTCCATCTTTTACATCTCATCAAGAGTGATGGTTTTAAGTGTAAAAATGATCATACTATTCTACAGCTCTTCTTTAGCCCTCCACTGCACTCATAAGGTTCTGGGTAACCTGACTACTGCTCAGTCTAATCACTCTGACTCAGCCCTAATTCTGATAGTTGAGCCTCACTGAATTTTCCTTGCACATTCCTCTCTTTGCCTTTCCCCCAGATCTCCCCACATTCTACCCTTTTTCCCGACATTTCTTCCTTGGATTATTCTTCATCATTCTTCCTCTATGTAGACATTATTTCCTTCTTGAAGTCTTTTCTGACTCCCTCTTCTAATGCTTTGCTTTGGGCTTAGCCACATCCTCTTTTTGTTTCTTAGTCTCTCTATTGCCCTTATTGCCTAACTATACCACCTTGAGACACACTTGTCCATTTACTACCTCTGTAGTCCATCTCCCTATCATGCCCCTGCTCAGACTTCCCTGCATTCCAACACTGCAGCTGAAAATGCTACTCAGCTTCAGATTGCTGAGAACATGCTGTCTAAATTGGGAGGCACTAGCCATAAGAGGCTATTGAGAATTTGAAATGTGGCTAGTGGGACAGAAGACCTGAGTTTTACATTTATGTCTGAGAAAGGTAAAGTGAACTCATGAAGCTATCTTAAAGTAAAAACCAGCTGAAACTGGTTTGTCTTAGTGGATAGAGCATTGGTCTATGGGCTAAAGGGTCCCGGGTTTGATTCTGGTCAAGGGCATGTACATTGGTTGCGGGCACATCCCCAGTAGGGGGTGTGCAAGAGGTAGCTGGTTGATGTTTCTCTCTCATCGACGTTTCTGGCTCTCTATCCCCCTCCCTTCCTCTCTGTGGAAAATCAATAAAATATTTTTAAAATAATAATAATAAAATAAAATAAAAACCAAGGCCCTGGGGTGTGGCTCAGTTGGTTGGAGGGTTGTCCTGTAAACCAAAAGGCCACAGGTTTGATTCTGGGTCAGAGCACATACTTAGGTTGTTAGTTCAGTTCCTGGATGGGGTGCATATGGGAAGCAACCAATCAATGTTTTTCTGTCTTTCTTCCTTTTTCTCTTCCTCTATCTAAAATCAATAAACATATCGTAGGGTGAGTATTTTTAAAAAGTGACTTACAATGAACACCTCAGATAATTGGTTTGATGCAAACAAAAATGTTAAGGAATCCCAACTTCCTTGTGGTAGAAATGGAATTCATTTTCTCTATAGTCAATTCATTAGCAAAATATTTTCCACTAGTATGCATTTACTATGCTTCTATCTGTACCTTTAAATGATCATTAATTCATCAATTCCTGTTATTAATCAAGTGCCAATGTTCCAAGAACCTGCTATGAAATGGATACAAGAACACACAGTCCAAGAAGAGATTTTGTGCCTGAAGAAAGTAGACCCTAGAGAAGGGTAAGTGGAGACTTGCTGTATATACATCCAACACTCTTGTGACTCTAGCTTTTAAAGTTTATATTTGTATGACATATGTTTTGGGTATCAATTAGGCATTTAAAAATTGGCATAACAAAAGATTCAAAACTTGACCTCAGCTATTCTATTAAAAAGAGAAGAAGAAACTTCTAGTGAAAACAGATGCTAGGAAGAATCACACTGAGGATAAAGGAAGGCGACTGTAGAAACACAACTTTATAACAACTTGAGATATCCCATCTAATGACATTATAATTTGGCTCTCACATATTGGATAAGGCACCAGACAGCTTTGGCTATCATTTGTCTAGCATCCATTAAGTATTGTCTTCCTTATAATAGTTGGCTTTGTGTATTGGACAATGAATGAGGCGGGGGAAAACCATCTAAGGCATATGGGAAAGAAACCTTAATGACAACAAACAATTTGTCAGACATTCTTTTCCTTCAGCTTTAACATGTGGGTGCCATATAGTGAATTAAATGATCTAACCCATCTCATTCATCATCCAAACCCCGGAACAAATGGTTAGAGTCAAGCTTCTCTAAAAGATTACCTGACATGTGATATATGAATCCATGGAGGGATTGCATGATGAAGGAACATTAAAGATGGCAGTGATGTGTCAGCTTTCCAGGCTAGCTGCTTTCATTGTGTAATAGGCACACACATATTTCTGGCTAAATGGTGGAGGATAACTAAGTTTGGTTTTACATAGTCTACAGGTTTAAGGAACATTGTAAGAGTACACAGAACAAATACATGGAAACTACTTGATGTCACTTTCTGTCCCGTATATTTATTCAACAAAAATGGGCTAGCACTGCTGAGGTGTCAGATGTTTCTTTGGGGGACTCAGAGAGTTGATGAATCCTTTTCAGGCTCAACAAGCTAATAAGCAGGAGACTGGGGGCTCCGGGAGAGTTTTTCTGACTGTAAAACCAGCAGTCTAAACAGTGTAGCATGCTGCTTCTCAGCTCCCAGTGACAAATGGTTTGGCCCCTGCTGCATTTAACTCCTATGGTCCTTCAGCTGCCTCTTCCCACAGTGGAGTCTGCTCCATCACTCCAGGACAAATTTATCAACCTGAACAGAGAATTTGATGGAAAAGAATCTACCTCTGAGCTGTAAACTTGACCTTTAATTCTCTTTCAGTTTGAAAACAGAACAGAGAAGGCAGAATGAATGGATAAGTCACCTTAAGCATTTCACAGAAGAAGATTCCAAAACTTTAATTTTCAAGGCTTGATGTCTGCAGATGAAACTATTTTGGTGTCACTAAAATAGTTTATAAACTATTTTGGTGTCACATACTTGTTAGGTGGTCATTTCATTTAAATATTTGCCTCCAGATTTTGGGATGCACACAAAGAGCCTATGTGGTGCCAATGACCAGGTATCTTCCTGCAAAGGGGCAAACTCAACACCTAAAGCAGGCAAAGGGAGGGCAGGGGGAAACGGGTTTCCAAAATACCTGTTTTAAATTCTGTGGTAGTCCCCTTGACCTATGTATATTTTTATCTATCACAAACAGCCTACAGAGTATTATCTTCATTTTACTAAAGAAACAGACTTACTTAGTACATTTATCTAGTATGTCCCAAATTACCAGCTAGTTCATGAGAGCACTGAGGGGAAAGCCCACATCTAGCTGACACCAAAGCTCATTCGGCATGGCCCTCTGCCTCATGTCTGCGATTTGTCTCTGATAGCGCTACTCCACAAATTACTTTGCAGGTAGATGGAAACAAAGCTCCTTATCGCGTATTTAAACCCTCCTCATGCTCAGTCTCTTCATCCTAATGAGGCTGTGTTTCCTGGTCACTCAAGATAGCACTCTTGTAAAAATCTTATCTCTACATCCTTCAGTGGCTAAGACTTCACAGTCCTTCCTATGTTACCTTTTATATGGAGAAAACTCCTCTTTTCCTACACTGGGTTTAGGATAAGCAGATCTGATTAATTCTATTTCTGAAAGATTATTTAGAATCTACTTTATATTCAGAGATCACCAATTTTGAGAGGACTAGTATACATTAAAGTATACTCAATTCTATAAGTATACTGAGCACCATGTAATTTTTCATATCTGTATGCCACAATACTGGCCACCATTGAAAGCTAGTTTATTATTTTCCCTACGAGGTTTTCCCTGATCTTGCTATAGAACTCTGGATCCTTCCCTTTCGTATGGCACTTGCCATTTTTACTTGTATTTGCAGAGCATGCACTATATGACAGCCATACCTCAGTAAATGTACCAACATCATCCTTGCCTTCATGGGATGTAAAATCTACCAAGGTAAACCCATAACTACATAACTGTAGAGGTATAATTTTATTTATCATAAGTGCTATAAAAACTTCCTGCTATTATGCAGTGTGTAGAGGAAAATAAAAATACAGCCAAACCGGTTTTGCTCAGTGGATAGAGTGTCGGTCTGTGGACTGAAAGGTCTCGGGTTTGATTCCAGTTAAGGGCATGTACCTTGGTTGTGGGCACATCCCCAGTAGGGAGTGTGCAGGAGGCAGCTGATCGATGTTTCTCTCTCATCGATGTTTCTAACTCTCTATTCCTCTCTCTACCTCTCTGTAAAAAATCAATAGAATATATTTTTAAAAAATACAATAAGTGAAGATGTATACTTTCCCCCCCTGTTTACAAAATTCTAGGTAATGGCGTTCCCTCTCTACACTAACACATTTCTCATACTTATATGATGTTCAAAGAACCCAAGTTGTAAAAAGAAAGTTTATCTTTTTCAAAAGTTTGCCATCAACAAAATATGTTCAAGGAAAAGTACAAAATTCTGATTCATTAAATCAAAGGAGAACTAAATAAAAGGATAGATAGATATTCCAAGGCAATGCAATGGAATAAAGATAGTCACTTCAGCAAAAGGTACTGAATATCTACATACAAAAAAATATCCATATACACAGACCCTATACCATTCACAGAAATGAATTAAAAATGGCTCACAGACCTAAATTTAAAAAAATCCATAGACACAGACCCTATGCCATTCACAGAAATGAATTAAAAATGGCTCACAGACCTAAATTTAAAATGCAAGACTAAAACTCCTAGAAGATAACATAGGAAAAAACCTTGGGTATGGTGATGACTTAAAAAAAAAGTTTTTAATTGATTTTTTAGAGAGAGAGAGGAAGGGAGAGGGAGAGAAACATGGATGTGAAAGCGAAACATCAATCAACTTCCTCCTGCACGCCCCCTACTGGGGATTGAGCCTGCAAACCAGGCATGTGCCCTGACTAGAAATTGAACTGGTGACCTCTGGGTATATGGTATGAGGCTCAACCAACTAAGCCACATCAACCAGGGCTGGTGATGCCTTTTGGTCATGACACCAAAGGCAAAATCCATAAAAGAAGTAATAAGCTGGGTTTTATTGAAATTAAAATTTCTGCTTCGTGAAAGACAACATCAAGAGAATTAGAAGACAAACCACAGACAGGGAGAAAATATTTGCAAAAGATTTATCTGATAATGGACTGTTACCCAAAATATGAAAAATAAAAACAACCTTTCTCTTAAAACTCAACAGTAAGGAAATAGGTAATTCATTAAAATTAGACCAAAGACCTTAACAGACACTCACCAAATATGATGTACAGATGTCAAATAAGCATATGAAAAGATGCTCAACATCATATGTCATCAGGAAAATGTAAATTAAAACAAGACATGTACATACTTTTTAGAATAGCCAAAATCCAGAACATTGACAAGACCAAATTCTGATGAAGATGTGGAGCAATGAGAATTCTCATTCATTGATGATCTATAATAATAAAAGCGTAATATGCTAATTAGACTGGATGTCCTTCTAGATGTCCTTCCAGATGACCTTCCAGATGAAGCCGGGCTGCAAGGGCCGAGGCAAGGCGCCACAGCTGCGAGGGCCAAGCCCCTTGCACAGATTTTGTGCATTGGGCCTCTAGTGGGATAATAAAATGGCACATACACTTTAGGAGGCAATTTGGCAATTTCTTACAAAACTCAACATATTCATATTCAATAATTGTGCTCCTGTGTATTTACTCAAAGGAATTGAAAACTTATGTCCACAAAAACCTGTACATGAATATTTATAGCAGATTTATTCATAATTGCCAAAAGTTAAAACCAATCATGATCTTCAGTATATAAATGGATAAAGTATGGTACCTGTAGACAACAGAATATTATTCAGTGCTAAAAAAGTATATGAGTTATTAAGCCATGAAAAGACAGGAAAGAAACTTAAATGCATATTACTAAGTGAAAAAAGCCAATCAGTAAAGGCTACATACTGTATGACTCAAGCTATATGACATTATAACACTCAGGAAAAGGCAAAGCTATGGAGACAAGTACAATGGTCAGGGGTTTTCAGAGGTAGATTTTTAGTGCAGCAAAAATACTCTGCATGCCATATATATGAAGATTTTTAATTGATTTTGAGAGAGAGAGAAAAAAATAAACATGATCTTATGGGGGATCAAGCCCACAACCTGGGCATGTGTGCTGACTAAGAGTCAAACCAGCAACTTTTGGCTCATGGGACAATGACCAAGGCTCTGGATGATATTTTAATGATATATGTAAGTATATATGCCATTATACATTTGTCTAAATTCATAGAATGTACAGCACTAAGAGAAAAGAGGAAACCCTAGGGTAAACCATGGACTTCGGTTGATTATGATATATCAATGTAAATCAACCTTAGCAAAAAATATATGTACCCTTCTAATAAATAATGTTGATAATGGAGAAGGCTATGCATGTGTGAGTTCAGAGGGAATTCGGGAAATCTTCTATGCCATCCCTATAATTTTGTTGTAAACCTAAAAGTACTCAAAAAAGTCTTAAAAATAAAAGAGGTCTATGCTTCTTCACTAGTAAAGCAAAGATGTCTTGGGAGTAAAACCTGAACAATTAATTGCAAAGGTCATTAAGACTGCTTCTCTAATCCTGAAGCCAAGGAACCATATAAGGGTCCATAATTTTGGTGAGTTATAATTTGAATAATTGAGTGTCAGATTGAGAAAAATCTCTAGAATTAACTAATCCAAAATGTTTAGAATTTACAGTTTTAATGGGGAAATATGGAGGTTGTCAGCTTTTAATTTTGCATAAAACCTACCATCTATTCATCTGTGATTCCATAAATGAATAGGCATTTAGGAACACAGAAGGAAGAAGAGCATTATCTCCTAAGCAAGGACAGGTACAACTTTATAGAAACACTAGCAGCCTGGTGCATGAATTCATGCACAGGTGGGGTCCCTCAGTCTGGCTGGTAATTGGGGCCATATTGCCCAATCCTGTTTCTTCTAATCACTGTCTGCTTGGACTTGGGAGCATGACAAAGGGCCGTAGGTGTAACGTGAGGTGAATCCTGCCTTGTGTAATAGGATTAGGGGTGACACTGGAGTCAGGGGGAAAGGTAGGACAAAGAATAAAAGTGGGGAAAATATTCTGAGGAAAGGAGATGAGTGCATTTTTAGTTCCAAGGAACATTCTCCTCTTACTGCACTCTTCCTTAGATCAACAACTTGGAGGGGAAAGGGGGATCATGCAAACAGTAAGATCATGGTTAGGGTAATTTGTTGAGCATTTAATATGTTCTGAGAACTAGGTAAGGAGCTTTATGTCTAAGATAACACTTAATCCTTATAATTGTTTGAAGCAGCTCTTCTCAGATGAGACTAGTGAGAAGTAATCTACCTAAAATGGGTAGCTAGAATTCACATCTAACTCAGCTAACTATGGCCGTTAACTATGCAATACTGTCACATATTGTGTTATCCAGGAGAGGAAGCATATTTGTTGAGGCCCTGGGTTTACTGTTTTTCATAATTTATTTCATGCACTGTTGACCTCAATTTTACTTGTCATGTTCATTCCAAAGGTAAGGAAACTAAGGCTAAAGATCATATAGCCAGAAATTTGAGGAGCCAGAAATCAAATACAACAGAATGATTTATATCAGCCCAAGAAGCTAAAAAAAAGTCTACTTTTGTATCAAATTCAAATATACATGTATATAATAGAAAATCAATAAACCAACTTCTATGCATGGGCCATGAAGTTTCAATCACACTGTATGTGCACGCCCACACATGGTATTTTGTGGAAGAGCCACACTCAAGGAGCCAAAGAGCCGCATGTGGCTCTCAAGCCGCAGTTTGCCGACCATTGGGCTATACTATACTAAAAAACAGATAAACTTCCTACATAAATACTATTGGCTTGGTGCCATCCAAGAGCTTTATATGTATCATGCATGAACAAGTCAATATATATATATATATATATATATATATATATATATTAAACTTGTTTAATTAGATCTGCTTTCTGATTTAGCTAAACTTTTTCTAGTCCAGTGAGGCACCCCAACTTCTCTTTCAGGTAATTGTCAGAAACACAGCAGTAAATATCAACATGAAGCAGATTATTATTGTAGATCATGCAGGGAGAACAAAGGGTAAAATATTTAACCGAAGCAGTGTTTGACTATAGCCTGTGCAGTGAGAAAACCTATTGTCATTTTCAAGGTCCATCATTTCTAACTCCTTTCCAGTTGGGTCAAGTTTCTAAGCTTTCTAAATCTCCATTTTCTGGCTAATGAAGACAAAACAGGATTCCACCAAGTCTTCTATCTCCCCACTCCAGGACTTCTGTGAAGATCAAATGAGATGAGATTCAGGAAAACACTTCACAGATATTTGGTTGAAGTGTAAATGTTTCCACCTGCCTTTAAAGCAAGTCGTGTTCCTGGGTTGAAGAAACTCCAAGGAGGCCAGTCGCTAAAGAGGAGCCGAGCATTACTACATGATGCCATTACCCAGCGCCCACAGTGACCATTTCTGGGCTGGGCTGGGTTATGGGCAGATGTTGCACCATGGTAGTGTCGGCTGTGATTTGGTGGGCTATCGCTCTGGGGTGGTGGTGGGGCCTTTTGGGGGAAGTCAGGTCTTCACCATCATTTCTCTGTAAATGGCCGGTGTGCATCACAGCAGCTCCTGTGTTGAGCATCTGCCCCCTGGCAATCAGTGCATGTCATAGCAACTGGTCAGGTGGGCAGAGAGACACAGAATTGAAAAAACTGGAGTGGGAGAATGTTGTCATTAATTGTAAGACTGACAACATTCTATTCTGGAATACCATTGAGAAACATTTTTTTAAATTGAACCCTGAAGGAAACAGGATGGTTTAAAATGGGTTAAAATGTTAGATGGGATGTTGTTGAGTGCTTTGCTTAGAGTTGGCAGATAAACAAGAGAAACTGAGTGTGGAAGAATAAATGAAACCTTTGTATTTGTAGTACTTGCAAAAGGATGGCCAATCATTAGTTTGGAGAAAACAGAAGCTTTGTATGCTCACTTCAACCTCTTATTTTTATAGAAAGGCAAAATTGGATAAAACATTTATACTATAGATGTTGTCATTCACAAACCAAATAAACAGAATTGAGATAGTGACAAAATATATGCGTGAAAGAGCATCCTTATCTTTATATTGTTGAAATGGGATTTACTTTCAAACTGAGGTCATATGTATATATGTATATATATATGAAAATTTAAAAGAAGATTACATAAGTAATTCTTCCTTGAAGAAACAAATTTAGTAAAATTGATAAGCATATTAAAAAGATAGTCATACAGCCCTGGTTGGTGTGGTTCAGTGTTCAGAGCATTGGCCTTCATTGGTTCAATTCCTGGTCAAGGGCACATACCTGGGTTGAAGGTTCGGCCTGGACCCTGGTTGGGACACATGTTAGAGGCAACCAATCAATGTGTCTCTCTCACATTGATGTTTCTCTCTCTCTTTTTCTCACTCCCCTCCCTTCCACTCTCTCTAAAAATCAATGGGAAAAATACACTGAGTGGCCAGATTATTATGATCTCTGAACACATAATAATCTGGCCACTCAGTATATGCACCAGGATATAATTTCCCAGTGCATGAATTAGTGCATGAATTCGTGCATGGTTGGGTCTAACCAGCCAGGCCAGGGGGAAAAGACATGGGTGGTTGGCCCGCCAGCCTGTTGGTCAAACTCCTGTTCCAGGGGACAATTTGCATTTTATTATATGGGATATAGACTAAGGCCAGATTATTATGCGTTCAGAGATCATAATAATCTGGCCACTCAGTGTACTCTCAGGTAAGAATTAATAAAAACAAGTAAAAAATATAGTCAAACCAAATATGTATTTAAACTATTAAGTATGAATTTCTAAACTAATAAAACAATGTTAGATTTATAGAGAATATTAAAAATTACATGTATTTTTACTTTAGTTCCCTCAACTCTCTGAATGAATACCTTGCTACTAGTTTTATCTTTTCACTGAAACTCTCCTAACAAAATCTTTTCTGTTAATGCATGAAACTTTTTGGAAACTTAATATCTCCGGGCCCCAATATATAAGAAACTTTCTTTAGATATTTTGCCTGAACTTGAGTTTCAAGACCACCAAATACTTGATGTGTGGATTTTGTGGAAAATCTGATGTCCAAATCTGATTTCAGTGAACTTGATCTTATAAGATTTGTCAAACCTCTCTTTTTTTTTCTCCTTTTCTGAAATGGAATTTTATCCAGTTCAATTCGATAAAAATCAATCTGTCACCATTGAAGGACAAAAGACTGGATGAATCATGAATCTTAATTTTCACCTACAACCCTCTAAAGTAGTGTTTTAGGACATTTGAACAGCCGTAGGATTTCAGTGGACCCTTAGAGATCATTGAACCCATTCCTTCCATTTACAGAGAAAGAAGGTAAGCAAGTTCCCCAGAGATAACATGCATTAGGGTTGCAGGGAAAACCCAAACACAGCTTTCTAAGAACCTCCTAAGTCAAGGCCCACACTGTTAACCTTCCTCATGCTCTTATTTAGATCCTAGGCAATGTAAGTTTCCAAATGAATCAATGAAATGGTACTTTTTTTTTTTTTTGAGGAAGAAAGCTCCAGAATAGTGAAGTAAAATACTAGTGCTTTCTGCTGAAACCGGTTTGGCTCAATGGATAGAGCGTTGGTCTTCGGACTGAAAGGTCCCAGGTTCGATTCCGGTCAAGGGCATGTACATTGGCTGCGGGCACATCCCTGTGGGGGTTGTGCAGGAGGCAGCTGGTCGATGATTCTCTCTCATCGATGTTTCTGGCTCTCTGTCCCTCTCTCTTCCTCTCCGTAAAAAAATTAATAAAATATATTTAACAAAAAAAATACTACTGCTTCCTGTACCTAAAACCCAACTGTACACAAAGGGGAACTGCCGCTGCCTCAGCACTGGCACTGGCACTGGCACTGGCACAGTGGCAGGAGCACCGAAGCACCGTATCCCAAACTTGTCATGGTAAGCTGGCCGAGTCATTTAATGGCTCAGTCTGCAAAATGGGAATAACACGCCTTCCGTGGAGCTGGGAGGATGGACCTCGACAAAGAATGCAAAAGGACGTGCAGGCTCCACACTGCCTGGCACGGGCCCAGCCGTGATTTATGCACAGGCCTGCTTTTTGTAGGTATGTCCTACTTGCACCAACAATAAAGGACCTTGAGACACAGATTAAGGGACTGTGCAGCACAAACCCAAGGAAACTCAGGAAAAAAATAAATAAAAGGCAAGCCCACTATGAGGCGTGGAATAAAAGGGAGAAACACACCCTGGGCACATTTGATGCGAGGGAGAAATAATGTCATTTTGAAATTACAGGTAGATGTATTTCCCTTTTTTTCCTCCACCCCCTCGTACTCCTTTCTAGCTCATTTTGGGGAGCTAGGGAAAATGAATAGAAGAGACAAAAAAGTACTTTGCCCGGCAGGAATACAAAATTGTAAAAGCGCAGACAGCACTGCAGAGGCGCGCTGCCATTCACTCACAAAGAATCTTGTGCATGTAGATGGCTGATTAATTGCCGGCCTGCCTAGACGAAGCTGCAACAAGCCAGATACTGTCAGCATGCCACCGGTTACCATGGAAATGCACAAGGTTCCTGTTTCTGACAAACCCTTGAATACTGGATAGATTGTGCCATATGTAAATAAGGCAAATTAGTTTTCCTATATCTTCCAGACAAGGTTAGACGAAAAGAAAATATATCTGTTTAAACATACTCTCTAACCTCTTAGATGTGACAAATGAGGAAAGAGGGGCTTGTTAGGAAACTGAACTCGGATTGTTACAGCTGAAAGGCACTTGGGGAGAATGACCAAAAAAAAAAAAAAAAAAAGAATGCAAAATGTATTGCTCATGTATAAGGACTTCCAAGTCAGCCATGCAAAGGTACATTTATTAGACTTTTGTTTTATAACCAGGAGATGTGTTTTGTGCCCTGTTCTTTACAAAGCCGTGAAATGTTGAACAGTTCTTTCTGTGGGGCTAGTTTAAAAGCGTTTTTGGTCATACAATTTTTACTTATTGCACAATCCCTAGATTGCATGGGCTAAAACTGAGTCATAAACCAGCATAATTTAAAATATTTAACCCCATTACTAGGAACATTTATTTGGGCACTACATTGGTTGTGGCTTCTTCTTCTTTCTTTCTTTTTCCTTTTTTTTTTTTTTTTTTTAAAAAAACAGTTTGGAGCATGGGGCGACTTTATGACTTCTTTCCACATTGTAATAATAATTTACAATTAATTAAATCTACTGTGATTAAAAAATCTTATGACTAGAATATTTTATAAGTATAGAATGAGTCAAATTACTTGTATATTTCATGACACAGGACTATCCTGATGGTTATGTATAATTATATATATTTTTCAAATTTAATCTATTTACTTTAACAGTAAAATTACAAAAAGTGCTGGTGTACTAATTATAATATAGATTATCTGAATAGTTTTAAATGTTCATTTCTCAAAATAAGATGTTATTTCATCTCTATTAATTCCTCTATTAATTAAATACATGCATTTTTCTTTGTTTTTAGTCAGTTTTTCTATGGATACTTATATATGACATTTCCACATTTAAACCTGAATACTCATATGCTATTCAAGTAATCCACAACATATGAACACCGAAGAGATCTATAATTATCCAAATTAATGTTCTCTCTCCTTTCTAGGCAAAGGCAAAAAAAATTATTTTCTATCAAATGATCAGATATGCCCAGAATTCCAATTTGAATATAATAGGATATGTTATTCCATATTTTATAATTCTATCTATAGAGATAAAATCTAGCTAATGGCTCCCAAATTTTAACATACTCCTATACTTGAATATGATTCAAGAAAAGTAAAAATAAGGTATTATATATATATTTTCACTTAGTGTAAATAATATATACTACATGAAACTATCTTAGTATTACTCTATTTGACATTTTTTCATGCAAGAAATATTCTTCAATAACAATGTGACAAAGTGAATGGTTTTCATAAAAATTTCTAAACAAATTAAAAAATCATATTATGTTTGCACAGCAGTAAATAAGGAATCAAAGAAAACTAACTGAAGCATTCTGGCCAGAACAAGCACCTGTACCTAAAATAAACATGATTTTTGTTCTCTTCATTTTTTTTTACATATGAAGACCCAAACAGGTTGTCACACTTTTTAAGTAATTCCAATTCTTTTGCACTGAAAAGCAGGACTTAGAGATAACATTTCATTTTGCTCTTTCCCATCCTGTAAACCAGAATGATTATATTTAAAAGCATTAGGTTTTTTTTGCATGGTCATATCAAATGTCCATTTTTTTATATTAGAAATCTTTACAGGTTCTTTAATTTTTGTGAACATATATGTGTGAGGGTTTAAATGGTAATCTGTGTCTTAGAAGCCAAAAGTTTCACAATGGAAAGTGCTCCATTTTTTAAAAGTGTTATTATATTTAAAAACCCATCTTCCCGGTTACAAGACACATGTGTGATACATGCTGGGACTATGTTAGAAACAATGATATTTGCTCTGTGCATGTTTTTCATTCTATAATTTAGAATGCATGAGTTGCAAACCATACACTTTAAACTGAAAGATAAATATGAGAGTTATTTTTTTTTACTTTATTACTTAAATATGGTAGAATAGAAATATTATATCTGGCAGATAATCAGAGTAGTATTAAACACAAGATAGTCAGCAAGAGAGCAACCTAATAATTATGAGGAAAATAAATGCTTTCTAGGTAAAACATATGCATTTGCAACTATAAAGAGGCAGTACTACAGTATGGGAAGAACATTCATTTGTTTAGTCATTGAGCATTTACTGTATTCCAAGCACTTTGTCAGGCATGAGAAGGTTTTGCTTTCATGGAGTTTATACTCTAGTCTGGGTAGAGAAAAACCAGGAAAATAAACAACATTTGAGTTCTAAATTTTGCCTTTTCCCCAATCCCATAACTCTTATTACTTGTATCACTCTTATGATATAAATCATATTCTCTTTATAGTTATTTCCAGGTGTCTTTCTACTCAACTTCCCTATAAATTTCTTATGAGCATCAAATATAGTCTGGATCTTTTTCATATTTGCATCTTACACCATATCCAACATCTATTAGGTTATCCAACAATATTTGTTGAATAATAAATAGATAACTACCCTGGTCACTTGTATAATTTTAGGCAAGGCACCAAACTCTAAGAGTCTTTGTTTTTATTTTCTATAAGTAGGGGTGTTAAAATAAATCATTTTTAGGGTTAAATTTTATAATTCTATAATATTCCTTACTGTTATATGTCAGTAAATAAATTTACTCTTACTATTCTACTGGTTTACCAAATTCTCATCCTAAAAATTTTGTTAGCCTAAAAATTTGTTTTTGCTATTCTGACTATCCTTTTTCAAGAATGACTTTTAAAACATAATCATTTTATTTTTCATGGAACATTATGCCCTGATCTGATATTAAATCTCAATTTAAGACATTACTTGTTATGTGCTAGATGTATGAAACAGGCAGGAAAACCATGCACAGGGGAAAAAATCAGGTTTTGAAGTGTTAATCAAGGGAATGAAGTGAGACAGAAGCAGCAGTTTCTACAATAAAAAAAAATGAGAACCTCCTCTAATTTCTCTACACATGTGGCTATTTGTCCCAAGTTTGTGTGTATCAAAGATAATTTACAAACAGTGGATGATGTACTACAAAGAAAATGATGACTCAATGGTCCATCAGTAACTTAAATATGTGACAAAATGTTTAAATGTTTCAAACAATGGTAAAATACTGGAGACTTAAGAGTTTGAAAGCAAGTGTAGAACATTTTTTTTCTAGTTTATTGGCTTGGATTTGCACCAAACCAAATGGACTTCCAGTGTTTGATTCCTCCTGAGATGCAATATGTGATCTTCTCTTGGGCATATCACTGGAAAATTAGGAGGAAAGTGTCCATTGTTTGAGAATAGCCTGACCAATATCAATGCACCCAATGTTAATGTTTATAACTGAAAAAAAATCAGAAATTTAAGGTCTTGCTTAAGATTTTCATCTATCATGGGAAATACTTCATTTATTTTTCTTATGAGTAGAATGACAACCCCAATCTCCATACATCAATATTTTGAAATAAAACTTCAAATTATCTTCATGCTGACATTTATGCAACCTATAGCTTTGTTGACACAAAACAAAGATATTTTAGTGCACAATAGTGATAAATAAGGCATTTCCATCCAATCTCTAGTTAAAATATTATTTTAATGATTCTATCAAAAACAAAGAGAAAAGAAAAACGAATAAATGTTAGCTGCCTTTCTAATTGCTCAAAACAAGAGCTGAAGAGTGAAAAATGCATTTAGTTAACTGGCTGTTGAGTTTATATAAATTCAACCAAACAGACCCTTAACAAATAGAGGGTAGATTTTGGAGAGAGGCAGGGACTGATCACTAACATACAGAATTTAAATAAAGTTAATTATTTAATCAAGGTGAAAATAATAAAACAAGGATTTAGGGTATAATGACAAGAAAATGAAATGCTAAGTAAAAATTGGTACTATTTTCCCACTCTAAAAAACAACAACTGATTTCCAAAACCACATGTTTATCTAAAACTAGAGGCTCAATGCACGAAGATTCATGCAAGAATGGGCCTTCCTTCCCCTGGCTGCCAGCACGAGTTTTGCTCTGGCCAGAGCCACTTTTCTGCCTTCCCACACTGCCCAGAGGCAGGGAGCGGCTGGAGTGGTGCAGAACACCATGAACACAATGCAGGCGTCCCACCCTGACCCCAGCCAATTGGTGCCTGTATATGCAAATCAACCCACCAGGTTTGGGGGGGGGGGTTAATTTGCATACCCACTCCTGATTGGCTGGTGGGCATCACAAAGGTACGGTCATTTATCATGTTACTCTTTTATTAGGTAGGTAAATGAAATGTTTTGCTGATATGTGTAGTTGGATTTTGCAAGCTGCTTCAGATTGAAATGTATGTTGAAACCTAAAACTGATTTGTTCCATGTAAATCCCATTTAAAACTTTTTTGGTTAAAGACATTTCCAGTAAAGCTATTAACTTGAGGATGAACTCTTTTTTAGACCTCTGAATCTGTTAAATCTTTGATAATATTAAGAAGTTTTTCCTTTCTTTTTATGTAAAATATAAAAAAGTAGGAACCACTTTTTTTTCCATTTGAAAGGGATGCAAACTCTATTCAAAATTTATTTTGTTATTAATTTGAATTTAAATTAACTTTCCTCCTTTCTTCCTCTGCTTACTCTTGAACCACATACCAGCAGGAGTTGACTAAGTAGGAAGATATGCTTCAAGAGTTTTTTAATTGGACATTTTCTAAATATACTTAGCTATATTTAATGGCAAAAGTAACATGTTAATATTTTTAAACCCTTGGACTTGAAAATAACCTAACAGAGTTAGTGTCATAAAAAAGCTAAACGCTTTTATCCCTTTCTTATTATGTAGAATATATTTACTATAACTCTGTATCCTAAAGTTAACTTATAAGGTTAGCTTGGTTTAATTTATTATTATAAATAAATATTGTTTCTTGTTGGTTGAAATCACATTTGGATGGTTAGAATCTGTAATCTGTATCATTATCCCTTATATATCTGGGAAATCTCATATCCCTTCATGTTAAAAATAAAAGCTTCTTATTGGTAGGCCTGTTGCTCTGCATATTTTAATCATGTTGGAACTACTCCCTCCAGTTGTGTTATCCATTCTGCATATTACAATTACTTGGAAACCTGAAAAACATCTTGGAGAAGAACTACATTTTTTTTTTAACCAGAGTGTAAGTTAAATGCATAATTACTGGGGTTTATATTTTGATATATATTAAAAATATCTCAGCATTTCCAGAACATTCATACTCAAATGTTTTTCCTTCCAAATTACGCATCACTGATGTCTGCAAAACCAAAAATAACATTTGGAACTGATCAGTTCCGTCAACAAGTGAAGCATATCACATTTAAACATTCTGACTCCATTAGAGTTTGCCCTGCCAGCAAACTATAGTTGTAAACCTATTTGGTGGTAGAGAGGAGAAAAGGACCTCATTTATAACTATTGTGCAATAAACAAATTCTTTTTTAAAATCCTCACTATAATACAGGTAACTAAGGAGGCATTTCAATATTTTTCTTATCCATATCCTAAGATCTTTGATAAGTACTCAGTTTATGAACTCTGTTCAACAATAAAGTATGTTGCTGGGCCCTTAGCTTGGGTCACTCCCTTATGGCAAGGGTCAAATTCATAGAAGACACTCCATAATCATTGACTTATTTACCTCTCAAGACATTCTTAAGTAATTACAAAATACTTTAACTCATTAAGACACAGTAAATCTGTAAGTATAAAATTCTACTATATGGAATCAGGAAATAATTGTATTATTCACACTTTAAAGGTCCATGAAGACATTCCTAGATCATATAGCATAGTATAAAGGATATTTCCTATTCATGAATCAGATATAAAATAGATTTTTAAGGGGTAAAATTTATAATAGTTAATCTTCTGACCTCATGTTTTAATATTGATGATATTAGAAAATAATATGTTTTATTTCAATAGCTTTGAAATAAATTTCCTGATACGATAAGTCCCAGTATCCTCCATTCTAAATTAATTTCAACCCATGGTATGTTTCAAAGGCCATACGGGTGGTCATGCTCTCTTTCAAATAGCTTAGTCTCCTTTAGCCACCACTGGCTTGGATGACCATTTCCATTTTTTTGTGTGTGAGATAGTGCCTGTGTTTTGAACAAAGGTGTCATGTACTTTGGAAGACATACAAGTGAGTCACAAAACACAAAAACATTTTACAGCAGTCAGGCATTCACCAAACAGGCACCGTGTCTTTTAGTTTCCTCTTCTTCTTCCTTCTCCCCTCTCCCATCACTGAGCAAATCACTCTATCACAGAGGCCATGACCTTCAAATATCAGGAGGGATGATAATAATCACATGCCCTACCTGCACCCATACCCAGGCCCTACACTTTTCGAAATCATCAGAAGACAGATTATGCCACTTGTATTATGTGTGATTTTAGGTTAATACACTTCCTTGAACCTTCTAAAACTCAGTATTCTCCTCTGTAGAATGGAGCTAATGATATTTGTCTCATCTGCTTCATAGAATTGTGGAAGAAATTAAAAAATGTATAATATGAAAGCTTGTTTTGAAAGTACAACTATCCAAATATTATAATACAGACACACAATGAGGCAAAAGTTACTCTGAAGTTGAAGAATGCAGAGTAACATTTAGGGCCCTGTTATATTTTAAAGATATTATTTTATATTTCATAAAACATTTTATTAATAAAACTTCAACCCTGTATGATTACACTCCATTTTATGTATGTTGGAATGTATATTGACTTATTCAATATTTATGGACTGATTAAATAATTTTACTTTTGATAATCTATATATATAAAAGGCACTTGATAATCTATATATATAAAAAGCTAATATGCAAAGTGTCCCTGTGGGAGTTTGACCAGGAGACCAGGATTTCTATCACTTGCTATGACGTGTGCTGACCACCAGAGGGTTGCACGGAATGAAGGAAAGCCCCAGCCAGTAGCCAGAAGGGAGGCCACAGCCGGCTCTGATTGATGGCCAGGCCTAGGGACGTTACTGGTGCACAAATTTTGTGCACTGGGTCTCTAGTTTAAAATATTTGTAGTTGTCAATGAGATAAAGGAGAAAACCTTGATAGAATGTGTCAAGAATCTGCCAAGTCATTATTATGAAACTAGAGGCCCATTGCGGGAAGTTTCCTGCAATAGGTTTCCCTGCTGCGGTCACTGCCCCACCTGCTTTCCTCCCTTCTCCCTGCCCTGCCTGCTTCCCTCCCTTTTACCTACCCACCTGCTTTCCTCCCTTCTCTCCACTCCTCCTGCTTCCCTCCCTTCTCCCCTACCCCGCTTGCTTACTTCGCAGCTAAGGTCCCTTCTGCAGCACTTGGCTTCTTTCCACATTGTCTTCAGTCTTTGCTCTGGCCTGGAGCCTCATCCACAGTTTCACATCTCTCCTTGACATCCTTGACTCCAGCTGATCCTACCCTCAGATTATGGCAGTACCTCTATTTATTATTAGAAAATTTCCCTCCATAAAAGACCAGTTAATTACCAGTCAGAACACCTTTACCCAGCTGCAATGAAGAGCTTTGCAACAACTAGAGGCAAAGCCATCAGCTGCTGCTTTCAACAAACAAACACAGGGGATTTCATATAATTTCAGGTATTTGACCCATTTTACTCTAGCTAGGTATGTATGTGCATGTGTGTGTGCGTGTGTGTGTGTGTGTGTGTGTGTGTGTTGCATGGTGGCTATTAGATTATGCATTGCAAAATATACCTCTAAGAGTTTGTACAGGAGAACTTTCATGATCCCTCCAGAGCAAAGTGCAGGAATTGACACATGTGTCCATTACTAGCCAAAGAACACTGTGCTTTACCTAGCAGGTAAAGTGTAAGGGCAACTAACCTTTCAAAAATCTGTGAATTCCTTTTTGTTGAGTTGATGTTGTACTTACTTAGAGGCATCTTTTGTTTTCTTTATTAAAGCTAATATTTACTTCATGAGAATATATACAAATATTTAGCTTCCATTCCTATTAACTAAACAAACACAAACATACCAGGGAATAATAATAATACTTTGCATCTCAAGCTTTAACTAAAACATAAATATATCTGACCATTTCTCCAGTTTTGCTTATATGCCACTATGTTCAATATTTTTCTTTTAAGAATCAATGATCCAGTTGAGTCTTGATTTCAACTTAAGGCCATCCATTAGAGAAAGTTAAGAACCAGAAAGGGTCAGCCTTTTCTGTCTCTATTAGTCTAGGTAGCTTCCGTCTCTAATGGAATCCTTTCGATAATTATTTCATACTTGTGGCAAACCTTGATGGACTCCATTCACCTTAATGCCATCTCTGCACAGCATTCAAAAGCTTCTATTAGGACATCTTTGAGAATCCTCCTTTTTGCTTTATACTCAAATAAAGGAAGTAAAAAACGAAACTTCAAGAGGGGCCATGCTTTTCAGTGCAATCACAATACTTTCCAGCCTGAACAAGAGGCATCTGATATTCCACCTCCTTTGAAAGCATTTTGACCAGGTGGAAATATTTTAAAAACATACATAGTACACACATATTCTGATTCCACTCCAAACCACAGAAAATATTTCTACTTATTTGCATATGGTTTCCTTTTCATTCTTGAAGTTTAGAAAATATGAATTTTACCTCTTGATGACAGTGCTTTGCAATAGGGGGAAAAAAAAGGTCTGACCAATAAGTTGACAATCTATACTGTATATATCATATATATATATATCTCCAGCGACTGTTAAAGTGGGACAACCAGAATGATCAGTCGCTATGATGGGCCAGCTGTTGGGGCTGCCACCAGCGCCATTGCTGAGCCTGAGAGCCCCAGGGCCAGTTGCATGGCCATCGCCAAGGCCCAGGTAAAGAAGAATGCGGAGGTGGCCACTGTGAACATGCAGCTGGAGATGAAAGCTCTGTGGGACGAGTTCAATCAGCGGAGCACCAAGATGATCATCACCAAGGCTGGCAGGTCCGGGCACCCCTCTCCCCACTGTGACCTTCTCCAGTCTCGGGCAGCGGGCTTGGGCCAATTCACGCGAGCGAGATTGAGAAGTAGGGTGGCGTGTGTGGCCTGGCCACCTGCAGGTCCCTTTCTGCGTGGGCCAGCTCTTTCACGCTCCAAGTCCCAGCTCTAGTGACAGCCGCCTGGCGTGCCAGGCCAGAGGGTGCTGCTTGGGAGGCCAGGAAGGAGGCAATGAGAAATCCTGTGGAACTGCTGCCCTGTGGGCAGCCCAGAACCTGGCACTGCCAGACCTGGACCTGTTCAGAGCACACCAAGCTTGGGGGAAAGGCAGTCACCTGTGAGGGTCCTTGCCACCAGCCGGCTTCTGGTGGATCCCACCTCAAATGAAACTGTGTTTGGTACCTTAGTTCAGCCTGTCTCAGCGAAAGAAGAGCAGCTGGGCACATTTTAGGGGAGAACTGAGACTCTCAAACAGTGTGTTCTGTTGCATGGAGATTGCTACTCAGTCGTCTTGGGCCTAAATTCCGGGTGATTGTGGGGCCTGGGTTTGCCACTGGGGCTCATGTCTTCCAATTGGTCTGTATTTGTTGTGAGGGCCCAAAGAGAAGAAGGGGAACAAGTGTTTGATGCAATGGATTTGACCTACAGGGAAAGGCAAGTGCCAGGCTGTGTCTGATGTACACACAGAGACACCAGCTCTGAGTCCGCCTGACCAAAGGGAGCTCAGAGCCTTCTGGTGGTTTCTGTTTCCTTGCTGAGGCTCTTGTATCTGGGAAGCCCAGGGCCCAAGCTCAGCTCCAGCTCAGTGAGTCTTCTCCAGGTCCCTCCCCACACCCACCCTGTGACCTGGCCCTGATTGGCCCCCATCGGGGCGGGCCGGCTGGACCCCACCTATGTACAAATTTGTGCACCAGGCCTCTAGTATACTATAGTTAACTTCTAAGATTAAACAAAACAACAAAAAAATCAGGTTATAAAATGGAACACTATTTTTGAAATGCATCATACACTTCCTTTAAAATACAATTTTTCTTCCTAATTGTATTTTGCTTTAATGACTTACATACACCAATCCCAATATCCCTAAGCAGAAAACAGCTGGATGACAGGTAAAGTCTGGCTGAAGATTAAGAATTTACAGTGAGCTTCCCACGGAGCAGCTAATAGTCACTTGAGGAATCAAGCGCTGAACACGTTCGACGATTCCGGCTGTCACTTCCTCACCAGACTCACTCTAAAAAGAACCCTATGGGTCTCCTTAGAGCAGGTTTGGCTCTTATAATAATTCCAGAGAAATCTGCCCACTGCCAAGAGGAGGGGGGTGGCATGAGGAGCTCTCTTTTGGTGTCTAGTCACAGTGAAGAAGAAAAGAACAAGCCAATACTTATTCAGTATCTTCCAGCCTAACACTTTTCACAAAGGACTTAAGGGGGCTGCAAACATAAATATAATCGTAATGTGAGAGATCCATTTACCAGAGGAAAGGAAGGCACAGGGAAAACAAAGCTGAAGAACAGTCTTACCAACGCTGAGATGCACACATAGCAATGCATTATCATTCTACCAGCTTCACCAGGGGTATTGCTCCAAGCCACAGGCATGGGAAAAGCATGATCAGAGATTCATGACAGCCTCAAGGGGAAGGGGGAAAACGGGTGGGGCTTTCATGAAGTGCCTATTGTGTAACAAACACTTTTACATGGGCAGGTATTATTGTTCTCCTTTTACATAAAAGGAAACAGGTGTTCTGAGCAGGTTGAATGACTTTCCATCAAGTGATTGTGGCTGGTAAGATTCAGAGCCAGATTTCAAACTCAGTTCTGACACCAAACTCATGCTCACTTCATTTCAGGAGGAAGGGAGGGAACAGAGCATCCTTTCCAAAACTGTGTTTCTAGGCCTTCATACCCTCTTATTAAAAAGAGTTGAGAAGGCATCCTTCTGGGGTTTTAGACACTGCCGTGGAGTGTGTTGGTATCAATACAGAACAGTTCATACCAAGCAAAATAGAGACAGAGTGTAGATAGCTGTGGGGAGGAGATTAGGGGAAGGAGTTGAGCAAAAAGAGAAAAAGAGAGAACTATGGAGATGGACAAGGGTGGTGATTGCAGGGAATGAGGGGTGGAGGGGAAGAGGGCATAAAAAGAGACTAACTAAAGAACTTACATGCATATATGCATAACTCATGGACAGACAATAGTGTGGTGAAGGCCTGGGGGGTGAGGGAATCAATGGGAGAATGAAGCAGGATGTCTGTAATACTCTAAACAATAAATGGAAACAAAGATGATGGGAAAACTAAATTGAATTTAAATATATATATATATATATATATATATATATATATATATATTGAATAGTTCAAATGAAGAAGGTTTTTACCTAATCTGCTATAGTCAAATTTAAACTATATTGTTGTGTTTCATGCTTTTTATTACTATTTTTTTCATGATAATATACAGATTCATAATTTTTTGGAAATGTTTACATAATAATGAAATGAGTATATATATATCCCATAGTATAAACATGACATTTGGGTATTTTTGAGGACACATAAAAGGAAATATTCTAGGATTACTTTTTAAAAAATATTTTTATTCCATTTATTAAAGTCAAACATTCATGAACCCAATTTTTCTTAAGCTTATAAGTTTGACTTCAAATCTTATTATTCTACTGATATATTTTTATCACTTTTAAATGTATTTAATGAATGAAATTAAATTTCCTTAAGCTTTATGATACATTTATAAATGTACTATATGTTATACATTAGATAAAATTAATATTTTTATTATATATTTTATTGATTTTTTACATAGAGGAAGGGAGAAAGATAGAGAGTTAGAAACATCGATGAGAGAGATACATCGATCAGCTGCCCACTGGGAATGTGTCCGCAACCAAGGTACATGCCCTTGACCGGAATCGAACCCAGGACCTTTCAGTCTGCAGGCCAACGCTCTATCCACTGAGCCAAACCAGTTTCGGCTAAAATTAATATTTTAAGTACTTTAATTGTTTAACAAATCTTCCCTAATGCTTAAGTTAACTTTTGTTGTAAATCTATTATATTAAAAATGTAAACATGATGAATCTTAAGTTTTCTTATACATTTCAATAATATTTATAATCTTAATAAAATTATTTTACTTTCAACTCAAAATTAAAATATTAAATCATTTAATCTATCATATTTTAAATTAGAAACTTAAGCTAATCTTCTAGATATACTCAATTGGTAAATAAACTTATAATATTTCAAATTAACCTAATATTATATGAAGGCAAACTATCAAATTTTTACAGTTGATGCCCAGATTTAGAGAAAAACACTAACACTATAGGTTAAATTTATACTACATTAAAATTATCTCTATATTACTGAAATTGAAGCCTAAATCCTGGTCAAATGTAATTTTAGTCAAGTCTAAATTTAAATTAAAAGATACTTTGCCCCTATCATCCCACATAATGATATCATCCCAGATGATTTTGGCATTTCTTCCTAAACTTTTATATTGATCAACAATCAGGGCTTGAAATTTTAAGTTGTAGATATCAATTTAAAATAATACATATGTGGTTGTATTATACATATTGTCTTGTAGACTTTTTAAATTTTGAAATAATTATAAACTACAGGAAGCTGCAAAAATAGTACAGAGTCCAGCTCATCCTTTCCCCAGCTTCCCCCAATGGTTACATTTTACATAAATATAGTACAGCAGCAAAAGCAGAAAATTAACATTTTTGTACTACTGCTAACTATATTTTGTCTTGTCTTGAATTCACAGGGTTGTACCTTTGCCCGTGTGTATGTGGCATGTGCGTGCACATACACACACACACACACACACACACACACACACTCACAATTTGATCCCATCTATAGATTTGGGTATCCATCACCACAATCTCTATATAAAACTATTGCATTAAACAAAATCTCCTTATGGAAATTCTTTATAGTCTACCCCTTCATCTCACCCTCTTTGTTCCTTTCCCTTGGCGGCTACTACTTTGCTCTCTATCTCTATAATTCTGCTCTTGTGATAATTACACATAGTAATTCATAGTAGTTACATTTCATAAAGTCCCTAAAAACACTGAATTAACCAAATACAGAATCGTTCCTCCTAGGGGAAATTCAGAGTTAAGTTCCTGTGACCCTCTGGTAACATTTTTCATAAACTAATCCATTCACAGATCCTTGTAAATGCAATCAGACAGTATGTAACTGTTCGAGGTGGAATTTCTTCACTCAGCATAATGCCCTTGAAATCCAACCAAGTTATCACATGCACATAGTTTTTTTAAACTTTTTATTTAAAAATAAAGATAGACCCACGGAATAGTACAAAATAGTACACAGAGGTATCATATACCTTTCCCCCATTTTCCCCCAATGGTGAGATCTTAGATAACTATAGTATCAAAACCAGCAAATTGATATTGGTACAATCCTCAGACCTTATTCAGACCTTATTTCACCCATTTTATATGTACTCATTCACATTTATGTGTTTGTGTCTGTGAATAGTTCCAAGTAATTACAACACACGTAGATTCGTGTGGCCAACACCACAATCAAGACTCAGAACTATTCCGTCATCACAAGGATCCCTGTATTACTCCTTTACAGTCACACCCATTCCCCTTCCCTCTTCCACCCCATTTCTCACCGCTGACAACCATGAACTTATTCCCACCTCTATAATTTTGTCCCCTTGAAGGTGTATATAGATGGAATCAAGCATGAGTAACCTCTTGGGATTGACTTTTATCCTTCAGCATAATTCCCTTGAGATTCAAGCAATTGTTGCATGCATCAATAATGCATTCCTTTATATTACTGAGCAATATCCCAGTATGGATGTACCACAATTTTTTTTTAACATTCCTTCATTGAAGGAAATTTGTTTTCCAGTTTGTGACTATTGCAAATAAACAATAGTATATAGGTGTTTGTATGGACATAAGTTTTCATTTCGGTAGAATAAGTGACTAGAAATGTAATTGCTAGGCTGTACATTAAGTGCATGTTGTTTTTGTTTTGTTTTTTAAAGAAACTGCCAAACTAGTTTTTAAAATGATTGCACCATTTTACATTCTAGCCAGTATTGTTCAAGTGATTTAGTTTATGACCTCACCAGCGTTGGGTATTATCAATTTTTATTTACCCATTCTGCTAGATATGAAGTAATATCTCATTGTGGGTTCAATTTGCATGTCCTTAATGGCTGATGATATTGAACATCTTTTCATATTCTCATTTGCCATCTCTGACTCCCCATTAAGGAACTGTTTCTCCATGTCTTTTGCCCATTTTCTAATTAGAGTTTTATCTCTTTTATTCTTTGTTTCTTGCTGAGTTTTAGAATTCTTTATATATTCTAGATTCAAGTACTTTGTTAGTTATGTGGTTTGAAATACTTTCTCCCAGTCTTTTGTTGTCTTTTCAATCCTCTTACTAGGGATTTTTTATTGAGCAAAAGTTTTTGATTTTGAAAAGTCCAAACTATCAGTTTTTTCCTTTTGTGGATCATCTGTACAGTTGCCTATATAAGAATTATTTGCCTATTCCTATGTCCTAATGGTTTTTTTTGTTTTACATTTAAATCTACAATTCATTATGAGATATTTTTTAATGAAGTGTGAGGTGTATGTCAAAATTTATCTATTTTATTTTATCTTTTGCCTTATGGATGTTCAATTGCTCCAGGATCATTTGTTGAAAAGACCATTCTTCCTCCATTGAATTGCTTTTACACCTTTGTCAAAAATCAGTTGGGCATATTTGTGTGGGTCTATTTTTGGGTTCTCCATTCTTTCATATACTTTTGTTCAGTTAAAAATATATCATGAAACTGTTTCCACAAACATTTTAGTATCATTTTACCTAAAGAATGCCACCGATTGGACATACTATGATGTATTTAATCACTACCATTCTGGACATTTAACTTATTTTAAAATTTTTGCTAATATAAAACACCCTGCAGTGAACATCCTTGTAGCATAATCTTTGCATGCATTCACGACAATATCTTAGGATTTATAAAAGTAATCTGTCTTGTCGAAGGGTACACATATATTTAGAAAATAAACTCCTTTGGGCAATGGTTAGAGATAAAAATATTTTTTAAATGTATGTTTAAAAATGCAGTATGTAAAACAAACTTAGTTGTAAAGGAAAAAATAGATAAATGGGGTAGGATTGTCATGAAGCTATTCATTGCTGTTCAAACTAGAATCATTGCTTTTTCACATCTGTTGAAAGTCAATAAGTGAGTCAGATTTCTCAGAGCAATATGCTACAAGGCAAAGAGGGGCTTCTGTCAACTTTCCCTAATGTATCAACATATAATTTCCCTTTTAAAAATATATTTGTATTGATTTCAGAGGGGAAGGGAGAGGGAGAGAGATAGACACACCAATGATGAGAGAGAATCATTGACTGGCTTCTTCCTGCACGCCCCCCACTGGGGATCAAGCCCACAACCCAGGCATGTGCCCTGCCTAGGAATCAAACTATGACCTCATAGGTCAATGCTCAACCACTGAGCCATGCCGGCCGGGCATCATATAATTTCTTAAATGCCAGATTCACCATAGAGAAACCTGGATACTTGTGCCTCAGAATGCCATGTCTGGAAGTAGATCGAATAGAAAGTTGCGTTACCACTTGTCTTAGTTTTTCAATCTGTTTTTCCCAAAACAATTTTCTAAGTTTTAGTTTTTCACATATTCCCTTAACAATTCTTCTCAGGTCTATAAATGCTGAGTACCCCCTTCATGTTTTGTTTTGTTTTTGTTTTTTTGCCTTTGTGATATCTATTTTTTCACCCATTTTATAATTTCAATAGTTTTCCATTAATTATACTTGTTTCTTTTTTAGTTAAATAAATTATTTTTAAAAGACACCCTTATATCACTCCCATGATTGAGAAACCATAATCATTGGGCAGTGTGTGAAAATAAACAAGTTATAAATGAAATTAAAATGTAATCCACACATCATCTAAACTCACTTTCTGGGAGATTTCTTACTTTGAGAAAAGCTGCTCTGGAGAGCATGGCCCAAGGCAAACTCCATGTTTTTTCTCTGTCTTCGACATTTCCTAACTCCCTCGTCTCCATTTAATGATGAGTTAGTGAAGACAAACATGCACCGTATGCATTAATGTGGGTAGGCAGTGCTTTGGCTGGGGGCAGTCAGGGGTGATTTTCATGGGGAATGTAACACTTGAGCCACATCTTTGATTCTGAAAAGCAACTGGACAAGGGACAAAGAGATGTAAGAACATTCCAAATGTCTCCTGTTGAGATAGAGAAGTGGGAAAATTTATGGAAAGTCCCGAGATATTTTGAATATGTAATTTTACAGGGTCAGATTCAGTGGGTCTTAAAGGGCCACGTCTCCCAGGGACAGGGGTCTCCATGACCAGAGAAGTTACTCGCTGTGGCCAGGATCTCTTTGGGAGCTCTTTTTCCAGGGATGTTGAGACTGAGTTTGCCTACATACACAGACACCTCAAAATCTCCTCACTCATAACTAATGTTAACTCCACAGAGACCTGGAATTCCATTTTCAGACTTTGCAGACCCCTCTTTGGCTCTCAAGTGTGGCAATACTTATGCAAAGGAGGCTCTATCTCTAAGGCAGCTATATTTTACTTCTCTTAAATATTATCCCTAATTGCATCTTTGCAACTTTTTATATAACTCTATTAAAAAGGTATCCTGAATTTATACAAATGGCATATTCTTTATTATATCTTCTAGGTTTAGATAAGTATTTCTCAGAAAAAATCAAACAAAAAGCCCACAAAACACAAAAACACACATATCACTCCACACAACAACAACAAAACAACAATCTAAGAAATTGTCTCCAATTACATTGAACTGATTATCTGTCTCCATTTGGCCAAGCCACTACCTAGACGATGATTCCTTAGAAGGTTTATGATAATGAACCTGCAGTATATAGGTTTAATACATGTTCTTTTGTTTTAGCCACAGGCACATGTTCTTGCAAAGCAATCACATAAAAATAAAGTGGCAATCCTTCTGGTAGTCTTGGTTAGCCTTTGAATGATACAAACTTCCCACCCACCACAGGCTCATCACACAAGCTTCGATTTTTCCATCCATGGGCCTTGATATGAACAATGTGGAACAGCCAACAAAAATCTATTATTATAATGCTGCCTAATAATGGTGGAGGTAGAGGTAGAGAACTGGTTTAGATAAGTACTTCTCAAAAAAAAAATTCACAGGGTACAATTAAAAATTTAAAAAAGAATAAAATGTACCTAGGGGAAAAAACTGAACCAGGGCGATGTAGTTAGTTAAAGGCACAGGAGCTCTCCACTGGAGAGAGGATGCAAAGAAGCCTTCCCGTGCTGCATGGGGACTGGAGTGTATGACACAATGAGTCCGGGATGCCTCTAATTCAGGGGTAACTTCCCCTTCTGCACAGACAAGTGCAGAAGGAGCTAGGGTACCCAACAAGTCAAGTGCTTGCAGATGCCTCAGAATTAGCCACCATTTAGGAAACCCGCCATCTTTCAGAATGAATTCTTCACATGTCACAATAAGTTCAATTGAAAAGAAAAGAGATTTTTCTGTGACTTCTTTGCCATCCGCATCCTCCCACCTGTATGTTGGATGTTTCAAACTACCAAGTGCTGAGGCAATGTACCCAGGCATGTCATTAATGCCAGCCCACCACTGTATGAACACAAATAAGCAAGATTTGGAGCACTTCAGAACTGACTGCCTAATTTAAAATTGCTTGAGTGCAGTTAATCAATATTTATTTGCTTTTTTTCTAAGAGATGGGGAAAGTATATTATAGTGCTGATTTCATCATTCACATGTTAAGAAAGAGTACAAAAGCAGTGTAATGGTTCCAACGATGGGCTTTGAAGGCAGAAATATCTGGATTATAAATACTTGTGAACTGTAGCCTTGGACAAATTACCCACCATTTAAACTATGGTTTTTTCAGCTATGAGATGGTAACAAGACTAGTTTCTGATGCATAGAGTACACTGAAAGGATATGTAAAATAGCATGGTCCATACAAGTGGCAAAAGCTCAGAATTTTTATTATTATTATTACTTCTTAAAAGTTATCTTCTTTGATCACTTTCTCTTCTTTACTGTGGGATAGAAGCTGTGGCACTGGCTGAAGCCAAAGTGGTAAACTCTGAAGCGTAATGGGACCAAGCAGGTAACGTAAGCAAGAAATATGAGTCAGGATGCTTAAACGTTTGAACATGAGATTCCATCAAGACATCATATGTAGATACATACAGTAATTGAATCCTCCCATAGCCACATCAAAATTATAACTAAACTACAGCACAACCACCTAGCTGAATGGAGGTCTTCAACTAAGAATTTAAAGAAGATCACACAGAGACTGGTAGGAGGAGCTGGTCGCACACTTATGCATGGTGGATAAAAATCAGGAGGAATACCTTGGCTGTGGAGGTCCCCACTGAGAAGTAAGGGGTCCTAGCCCCTCAACAGGCTCACCAGCCCAGGGTCCAGTGCCAGGAAGAGAAGTCCCCATAACTTCTGGTTGTAAAAGCCAATGGGCATTGTGGCTGCTGGAGTCCCAAATAGTTCCTTTTTTATTTTAAATATATATTTTATTGATTTTTTACAGAGAGGAAGAGAGAGGGATAAAGAGTTAGAAACATTGATGAGAGAGAAACATCGATCAGCTGCCTCTTGCACACCCCCCCCCCCATGGGGATGTGCCCTCAACCGAGGTACATGCCCTTGACCGGAATCAAACTTGGGACCTTTCAGTCTACAGGCTGATGCTCTATCCACTGAGCCAAACCGGTTCGGCCCAAATAGTTCCTTTTAAATGGACTTACTTGAGCTCACTTCCTCTGAGCACCCACACTGGGGCAACAGCTCAAAACACCAGAGATATACGGGGAGGAAGTGAATTATCTGGCATCAGGGCAAGAACTGGTGCCCTGAAGCACAAATTAGTAGTTACAGAATAGTCATGGGGATGTAACGTACAGCAGAGGGAATATAATCAATAATATTCTAATAACTCTGCATGGTGTCAGATAGGCACAAGACTTACCAGGAGGACCACTTAGTTATATAATGTCTAAACACTGGGGTGCACACCTGAAGCTCATACAATATTGTACATCAACTGCAATTGAAAAGTAAAAAATGGTTTAAATAAGAAATAATAAAAATAAAACTTAATTGAAAAAGAAAAAAGTAAACCTCCAAAATGAGCATCCACCCACTTAAGTAATATTTCATCTTTACGGCATGTAAAGCATCATGCAAAATTCTGTGGAATAAGCATTTAGGGTCAAGATTCACTTTTAAGATCATGAAATTTAAGTCCAGTGTGAACAAGACAGCCACCATAAAAATTAGAAACAAAATAAAACACGTCGTTGCACAGAGAATATGAAAACAGGTTCAAACCACACTCACACTTAAAAAAATTTAAGAGGCTGAAGAACTTATTTCTGATTGGGGTTATTAGAGGAAATCTCAAGGAAAATAGAGTATTTAAACTGGATCTTAAAGAACAGCTAGGATCTTAACAGGTAGAGATTAAAGATGGAAGAAAGAAAAGGTTACCGTAAGTTAGAAGTAAACAGCATTAGCCAAGAAACAGAAAATAACATTAACCTGGAATAGCAAGCTGTTCAGGAAAGCTATGAAGTAGGATATGTTTCTGGGAATGTTATAGGAGGGTAATAGCACAGAGGCCAAGAGAAGAGTGTTAAGGAGTCAGTGTATCAAATGACAGTTGTATTGTGGAGGATGGAGACAGAGAAAAAGATAACTTGGGTTTGTTACTTGGAGGTAATTTTAGTGGAGTGATAGAGGCAGAAGGGAAATTATATAAAGTTAAGAAGTGAGTGATGAGAATAACAGACCTCAAAAACAAGCCAGTATCTTTAAAAATGAGAAACTGGGCTAAATTAAGAGACTTAAAATAACATAATAGCCTGATGCAAATGTGATCCTAGATTGGATATAATTTTGGGCAAATCATCTATAAAATATATCTTTGGGACATTTGGGAAAAAAGTGAATAAAGATAGAATATTCCTTAAGGTACAATGTTACTGTATAATGTGGAGACCGGTAACTGAAAAAGAAAAAGAAAAAGAAAAAGAAAGCAGTTTATAAAACAACATGCATGTACACTCACGTTCACAGAAGCTAAAAGGTGGAAGCAACTCGAATGTCCACCGACAGATGAATCAGTAAACAAAATGGGCTCTACACATCCAATGGAATGTTATTCAATCTTAATAAGGAAGGAAACTCTGACCCATCTACAACATGGATGAATCCAAAGGACATTATATTAGGTGAAATAAGCTAGTCACAAAAAAGAGGATGAATGCAGTATGGTTCTATTTGTATGGCAGTCAATTGCATAGAAACAGAAAACAAGGTGGTAGTTCCCAGGGTCTGGGGGGATAGAAGTGGAGAGTTATTGTCTAAAAGGTATAGAGTTTTAGTTTTGCAAGGTGAAAGAGTCCTGGATTTTGCTCAACAATGTGAATATATTTAACACTACTGAACTGTATACTTAAAATGGTTAAGATGGCAAATTTTATGTTGTACGTACTTTATCACAATTAAAAATATTAAAAACAAAAAAATAAAAGTTTGAACATGAGTGATAAATGGCAACTATTACCTATGTTAGTGAATATTACTGTGGCACATGAGTCATCTTAAGCGTCTGACCTTATTAACCAAAGGAAATGGAAATGAGTCCACTGTTGCTGAGTTTTCCAGAAAAATCTGGATTCAAATATACTGTAATGTGAATTTATCTGTTTGTTTGTTGTCTTTTTGTTTTGTTTTTTGTTTGTTTGTTTGTTTGTTTGTTTGTTTGGTTGTTTTTTTTTTGTGGTTTTTTTTTTTTTTACTTACCAGTGGTCCAATATGGAAAGGGCAAACAAATATGTGCCTAGGTTGAGTTTAGTTCGGGGGCACCACCATCTGGTAATCTCTGTCTTGAAGGATGCTAAAATAAAACGAACCCAAGCTATCTCTGAGAAGTTTTTCTAAAAGGTGCTTGAACCCTGGCAGCAGAGGAGTACGTTAATATGCTTTTCTTCCTTATCCCCTCTGGATTTTTATCAGTATTTATTCCCTTTTTTTAAATCATTCATCAGTCAGTCATCCATTCATTGTCATGAAGCCTGTATAAAGAATGACTGGGTGTCCAAGGAAGATTCAAAGATGTAGATGATAGAATCCCTCACCTCAGAGAACTCCCAGTGTCTGAGGGGAGTTAGTGATGGTGGTACATATGCCTGTTCTACACAGTTGGGTTGGAGAAGGAGGATGAAGATAGAGTCAATATGATAATGACAGGAGTGGCTTTCAAGAAGTGGAAACAAACCCTCCCAGTTTAAGGATGTCTGCCCCACCCCTTCTCTCTCTCTACTCTAGTCCAAGGTGTGTGATCCCACTTGTTTGCCCTTCACCAGTTATAATATAAACCCACCTCTTCTCTAGAGCACTCAGGCACAAAACCACAGGGATTACTGTTCCCTGCAGAAGAAAGAAAATACTTAACAGAAAAGTGGTGCTATTATTATTTCAATTTCTTCCACTGTATTTAAGAAAACTTTCCATTAATTTCCTTAACTACATTACAAAGTTTTGGATTAACTTGAACATTAATAATATCTAAATGTGTACCTTCTTTCATTTATGACATCATAAAGAAATAAAAAGTCAATAGAGAAGGATGGAAAGAAAAACCCGAGAAACTGGATATAGATCTGAGTTCAACTGTTGAATCTTTTTGTGACCCTGGGTATGACTTTAGGTGAAGGAGAGATCAAGCAATAAAACAAACAATTTATAAAATCTCTCCTAACTCTTTTTAAATTAAATTAAATTTTTAAAATTGATTTCAGAGAGAACAGGAGAGGGAGAGAAAGAGAGAGAGATAGGAACACCAATGATAAGAGAGAATCATTGATTGACTGCCTCCTGCATGCCCCACCCTGGGGACTGAGCCCGCAACCGGGACATGTGCCCTGACTGGGAATTGAACTGTGATCTGCTGGCTCATAGGTTGAAACTCAACCACTGAGCCATGTGTGCTATGCTCTTCCTTAAATCTTTAGATTCATATACAAAGTTTTGCTCAAAATTGTATGTAAAGATTGTATATACAGTTATAGATTGAGCATACTTATCCACATAGTCGACGAGGCCCTGAGGGGAATAAGAGATACATGAAAACCCTGCCATCCATGTGCTTATGCTGATGGTGCCACCTTACCTTTACATAGCCTGCCTATTCTACAAGAGCATCTTCTTATCCATTGTGCTAGTAGATCCTTTTATTAGAAAGGAAAACAAGGTTCAGAACTTGTTAAAGGCTTTGAAGCTTATAAGTGGCAGAGCCTGGCATACAACCTTCTCCCTGGACACTTTCCCAGCTAGGAGAATAAATAAAAACCACGGCCATCCCCTCAGCAGTAGCTGCCACATCCACCACTACAATTAGTGTATGCGGAGCATTTATGATGTGCAGGGAACCATGCTAATTGTGTTATATCACATTTATGATCTTGTTTAATCTTCCCTGCACTTTGTGGGAATGGGTAATATTATCTCCATTTTACAGGCAGATGAGGCTTAGAGAAGTGACGTAACTTGTCCAAGGTCATGGAGATAGTGCTCAAATGAGGAAGGATTAAACATCATTTCTGTCCGATTCTGACCTATCTCAGTACATGAACTTAACAAAATGTAATTAGAGTAATACCAGGAGAAAGGAAAAGGGTTGGGAAAAACCTAGAAAGGCTTCCAAGAGAAGGAATATTAATAAGTGGGCAAGACTTGGTAGACAAAGATGGTCCAAGGATGCAGCGGCTGAAGGGGCCTTTTCAGAGAAGGGGGTTTGCCAAGCTGATACAGAAAAGAACAAGGCTACAGAGCCCCGTGTTGCCAGCTCCAGGAGCACCATTCACACTGTGTTGGATGGTTACGCCTTTCTGGGGGTACAGTCTGCAGATGTATTCTATCATGTAAGCGGGGCCCTCAGAGTTGTGAGAGAGAAGCTAAGTAGATTGACTCTACATTACGGAGAGCTTTAAATGCTGCAGCTGATTTAACCCAGTTGGTAAGGAGGAATGTATCCAAAATTTGGGGGATATCCTGGGAGTTGGATGACCACTCTAAATATCCTATCTAATAAAAACAGAATTGACTGTAACTCCATGACAAAAGATGGAGGCACCCACAGGAGGGAATATGAAAATTGACGCAACAAGGCAAGAGGCGGAAGGTGGCTCTGGGCTAGAGTGAAGGTGGTGCCAGTAGCCAGGGGAAGGAAGGCCTGTTCTTGCATGAATCTTCATACATCGGGCCTCTCATCTTCATATAGCAGTGGTATTAAACAGAGAAGAGGAGGCAGAGAGACTCATTAGGAGGCTTCTGAAATAGTGGTAAATCCTAAGTAAGCATGGAGGAAGGGAAAAGCAAAGAGGAGGGTTTTGATGTGAGCAGCATTATCAAAACAGACTGGCTTTATGTGAAAGCGAGCAATAAATCATTAATTTTCTGACTTGGGAGTTTAAATTACTTCAAAAGTGGATACCAAGGTGAGACATATGAAAGTCAGGAGAAGATTCAGTTGGGGCCAATTTAGGTTTTTCATTTTCATTAAATGTATTGAGGTGACATTGTTTAATGAAATTATGTAGGTTTCAAATATCCAATTCTGTGATACATCATCTGTATATCGCATTGAGTTTTGATTAAAGCAAATCATGCCAGCAGAAATATAACTGGAGGTGTGTGATTGGACCTTGTGTAAGTACTAGTGGCCGAAAGCAAGATTTTGGAGTCTTCTAACCCCCGGAAAGAGTTGAAATCAGTGGGAATTTATCATAAGTCTTGCCCTAGTGGTTTTCCTTGGCCATTTGTCCAGTACTGGGATGAAATCCCTGTCCATATTGCAGCTCCTTAAATGGAATACGTGAATCCAATCTGGCATAGAGCTTCACCACCAACAACATAAATTATCCCTGCAAAGGGCAATAAGTACCAATGATGCTCACATGATAACTTAATTTAAAAACAAAAAATCTTCTATAAGATAAAATGACATAAACCCCTGCAAAGCATATTCATAAATATTGATTAAAGAGATGGCATAGACCAGATGGTAGAACACCATGATTCCCAGATTCTGTAATGTAAGAGCAATTACTGTAAGAGGTCAATCTCAGGTGGAGAATTAAATTGAAAGCCAGCCTCAAAATTACTTGTATGATGCTATATTTTTAAATGGTATTATATGGTACACATTATTTTGTTTGTCTTCTAAAAATTCTACTTAAATTATAAAAATATAAAATCCATAATTCTCTGTAATTATTTTCACATTTACATTTTTTATTGCTGTCACCATTGGGTGCATATGATATGTGCCCCTAATTTTCTCTCTCAATATTTGCTTTTCCATATTTTTTCTATGATGAACTTCATAACTATTAAATGGCCATGTGACACTTTAGTGAATAGATGCACCAAAACTAAGTGAGCCAAGTTCCTGGTGATGGGCATCTAACTTATTATACTTTTCAAAACAAATAATGCCACACTCAATGTTCTTGTGCATTTTTTCTATGAGTTAGGCTGCCAGAAATGAAATTACTGGATCAAAGAAACCCTGTATTATTTTGTATTTCTTAAAACATGTATCAGCGTTCATCTCACAAATTTCACCTCAACTTTCCCAGGCACCAGCAATAAATAAATGTTACTCTACAATACATTTACTCACTCGAGATAGCATAATTTTTAAGTTGCTAAAAAGTGAAAGAACTTGTTTCATTTTTATTAAAACCTAAATCTCTTTTTAAGTAAGACATTTTCTCTAGTAGCTTTGAATCTGATTATGCAGTTCCATAGAAGCCATTATTTTCTTTCATAAAAACAGCAACATGGATACATTCCTATCTAAAAGTCCCATCAGGCCCAGTGGATGTGGCTCTGTGGTTGAACACTGAGGTATGAACCAGAAGGTCACTGTTTAATTCCTGGTCAGGGCATATGCCAGGGTTGTGGGCTCAATCCCCAGGGTAGGGTGTGCAGGAGGCAGCAGATCAATAGTTCTCATCATTGAAGTTTCTATCTCTCTCTCACTCCCCTCTCCTCTCTGAAATCAATAAAAAATATATTTTAAAATAAAATAAAATCCCAATCAGAGCAATGGTGAATTTAGTTGACATCTTTGGAGGGTTTGTGGCAAATTTTGCATGCATTTTACATGCATTCATTTAGCCCTGACTGAACACTAGTACAGGGCAGCCTCCATGGTATACACCCAGATGCAAAGCAGAATAGACAAGGGGGAAGGGCATTACAAGCACAAGGACAGCATTTGCAAAGGAATACAGTGTGTAATCAATATGATGTTTTCCTAGAACTATAGTTGGAGACAAAAGGCACCATATCACTTATCTATTGCTGTGTAAGAACCTATTCTGAAACACGGTTCCAAACAACACTGCTGTGATATTTCCTGTGATTGTGTGGGTTGGCTAGACACGTTTTCTTCTAGCTTTGGCCAGGTACCTGGAGCTACCGTTATCCAAAAGATTGGTTTGGGCTAGGTTCAGATGGGATATCTAGGACGCCTGGGCATCTCTCTCTAAGAAGTCATTCATTCTCTAGAGACTGGACCAGGCTACACTTCTTCAAGGTGCCAGCAAAGATTTAAGAGGGGATGCCCAATGTATAAACACTTAACACACTTCTGCGTGGGTCACATGTGATGATGTCCTTAGCGGTCAAAGCAAGTCGCATGGCCAAGCCCAGCCTTAACAGGGAAGGGAACTATTTATGGGCCCTCGGAGGTATGGTTCTTTGGGATTCCTTAGATAAATCGTCTCTCACAGTTACAATTAGATGAACAATGAGCACTGAGCCCGAATACAGATGCCAGATTGCTGCAGCCTTCATGCGCTAACTTAGTTTAAGATTCTTTTCTTGCATAGTCTCAAGAATGACGGGAAAGTTTTTTTTTTAATGGTTTTGAAGGTATGGAAGGGGTGTAGGTGAAGGTGCCATGCTCTGCTCTCTAGTTTTAGAAAGCTGACTAAGGAGGAACTGCATGGACTCAGACTTAAGATCATTGGGACACAACCGAGACCGTCATGGTGGAAAGATCATGGAGAGATGGAAAAAGAATTGAGAAATATTTATCAGTAATAACCATTATAAGATTTACTGAGCACCAGTTATATGCCTTTACAACCCTATCTCACCCATCCTTATAACAATCACTTTACAAAGGTGCACTTAACTCTATTAGATGGGGAAACAGATTAAATGGCTAACAGTCTTAAGTACTTAAGGCAAGTTTATGGGGGAAAGGAGGGTTCAATCCTCCATTTGTTTGAAGTAATGGATTTTCCCAATCTTGCTGAAGAATGAAAGGTTAGAAACAGCATGGGTGGTGGAGCGATCAACGTGGCTGATGAACCAGGAGAGAAAAAAGCGCATGCTCTCCTCCCATATTTAGTACTTGTGGGACTACACTTTGAGGGAAGAGCAGGTGTCTGATTGGTGGGTGGTAAGGACAAGTGAGGAAGAAGAAATGAGAAGGGGAGAGAAGGACTGAATGGCTTGGCATCTTTGGCAATAACACTGAGGGTTTCTGATCAGTGCTCCAGTAGAAGCAAGCTCTGAGCAGTCAGGACTTACCCTGGGAAGGTAGCAAGTCAAGAGAGTTATTGGTATGATGCAGGGAAGAAGGGCAATTTAAATTCTTCATTCGTTTGGTAATTTTTTTTTTAAACACCAACTCCCTCCTCCCCTCCCCATTTCTTCCTTTCAACTGGCTCTTTGTGGGTGGGTTACTCTTCTGAAATGCCTACTTCCTTCCGCTTTTGTCTTTCTGTCTTGGTCCCCAGGGAGAATGGAAATTAGCTAAATGTGATGGGTGTTCAGGAGGCAGGCTTTGGTCCTTGGCCAAGAGAGAACTAATTCCCCCGAGAGTAGCCAAAAGTATCAGCTTCACAACTGCCCCTTTTTAGAGCTGAAAGGGTTTCTTTGTTGTTGTTGTTTTTTTCAATATTCCAAACCAGGGCAGTTGCAATTGGTTTCAAGAAATACTCTGTCACACCCAAACAAATCTTTCAAATCAATTCAAATATCAGTTAATGTGTATTGAGCTGTGAAGAGGGAAGTCAGATTAGAGACACATAGCGAAATAAAACAAAGCCTTTATTAAGAATGTATAGCCTTTGGGGGGGGGGGGGTGAACCGTAGAGTCAGAAATTATGCCATATAAACAATAATAATGTAAAGCAGACTAAAATAACTACTAAGTAAAAGTTTGTACCTGATGCTGTGAGGAGACAGAGAAAGGAAGGGAAGACATTTGAGCTGATCTTTAAAAAATGAAGAGAAGGGACTCAGAAGAGGGTTCAAAGAGTACAAACGAGCAAGAATGAAACCCTGACAAGTAACTGATGTGGCTGAAGAATGGCTGGATTGTGGGAGTTAAAAATACACATTTTTGGCCAATGTAAGAAATCTCAGGATTTTCTTAAGTGAGCCCATATTTTTTCCCCTCTAATAAATTGTCCTCTGAAATAGTCAGCCAATAAAAAAATGTCAAAAATCTGACAAATCTTAGGATATTTTTTTTACCTTGATTAGTTATATTAAAGCAGTGAACACTTCGAGCCTTAGTACTCACCTAGCCCTCCGGGATTCAGCAAAGAGGTAACAAAGGGTGATAGGTCAAACTACATTCATCAATTATTTGTCACCCACATGAACTACGCCTGGCACATAATATATACTTAATAAGTCATTGTTGCCCAGATGAATGAAGGCCTATGAGCCACGATTGATGCCTTACTCCATACCATTTCACATTACTCAAGGCCTAAGGGAACTACTAAGTTATTCAGTGTCACTGGATGCATCTGTCTGCATAGGCTGGGCTATGGTGCAGTAACAAACAGGTCTAACAATCTCTGTGGCGTAATGTAATGCAGGCTTATTTCTTGTTCACAAGGCATGTCCAGGGTAGGTCAGCAGGAAGGTCTGCTCACAATAAGGACTCGGGGGTCCAGGTTGAAGGAGGTTCCCCCGTGACTCGTGCTTCCATAGTCCTCAAGAGAGGAAAACAAGCATGTGGCGAATCCTCCACTAGCTTTCAAAGCTTCCATCCAGATATGACAGGGGCCACGTTGTCTCACATTGTATTGTCCAAAGCAAATCATATGGCCCGGATCTGACTTCCAGGAAACAGAGGAAAGGAAAAGGGTCACACTGACCACCACGCTGGGTAGCTCACATGGTTGGTCCCTTTTACTCAGCGTTCACCTCAGAAGGAAACAAAACAAATGCAGTTTTGTGAATGAATAATGTAAAAGTATTGTTGCTTGTGTGTGTACAAGCAAGCATCCAACTCCTATACCGGATATTGGGTATAAATAACATTATTCAAAAATTGTCTCAACAGAATTATCTACCAGTTTAGCAAATCACAGTATTTACCTTAAACGACTTAAAACTCCAGCATTATTTCCATGCCATTGGCAGTCCATTTGGTACTTCTTGCCTCTTATGAAATGAGAGCATTTACTCTAAAAAACATTGTTCAGCCATTGACCATCTTGCAGAACATTTAGCTAGCGTAGGCATATGCCTCGGGCTTGTACTAACATTTTTTCTATCTTCTATTCTGACACTTATTAGATGATTGCTTTAAAGCTATTTTTGAAGAGAGGACTTGAAAGAGGAGAATGGATCAATCACTGTTTAGCCGGCTAGACCCTCTTTGATGTCCGGTAACCAAAAGTCATTCTCATCACATCACAGAAGGTTTAGGTGAGGCGAGCTTGTGATCTCAGCTGAATTCTTAATACACGATACGCTGTCTAGTGTCCCCACACCGGGGATGTAATTCAATTTGTAATAAAAGCGCAGTGCCCTTATTGCTGTTACTATACACAGCCAACTTACTCTATACCATCTATTATATATTTTGGGATGAAAGAAAAAGTATTAAATTATGCCCTGACTGCCTGGCAAAGTCTCCTTAACCAATTCGCTGCTGCTAATTAGCACCCGGGGGCCCTACCAGGGCTGTCCCTAGCCTTCCTCCATAAGACTACTGTCCCCTTGTGGTGATGAGCAACTCAACGTCCACTCCACGGTAAACACGAGGTCGTTTTCAAAGGACCTGGTACACACACTGGCCATCTCATTGTATTACCCATCAATTGGAATCACAAGAATAAGGTAAAGTAAGGTTCAAAGACGGCTTTGTGGATTGACACTTGCTGGAAGAAATGCTCAATGGCTGAGAGAGTTCATAAATAACCTAGTTTCTCATCCTCTTGGCCTCTTGCAACAATAATGTACTTGCCACCTCAGCAGACATATTATATAATCAATACTTGATGGCCATTATTGCTGTTGGGCATAAAAAAAGGGGGGAGGGGGCAGGAGAATCTTCTGGAGACACTCATCCTGTCAGCCGGGGAAGTCCTTAGGGAGGGTTTTCCTCCCGACGCAGACAGCCAGAGGAAATGTTGACAATGTCAAATGTCAGGCAGAGTTTCTAGGGCAGCAATGCACCGTGGGTTTCTTCACTCCTTCAGCAGGCTACTGGACGCAGGACTGACTCCCACAGATGAATTAAAGGAGCCATGTAGGGTGCCCAAATATTTCCTTTATTGTTTTGTTTCAGAACTTTCCCCAACCCCTTAAAGGCAATGAAGAACAGATATTGAGTTTTCCTATTGCCATAACCACACTAATGAATAACTGGACATAGGAAGTTAAAAACACCAAGTCAAAAAATACAGTATTCTGGCATTGACTATGAAGGGATATTTTCTATTGTAAATGTGCGTAAGAGAATTTTACATTGCTTGGCTTATCTCGCTTAAGGCTATAAGCTATACTGCCAAATGGAAACGCAGTAAGAAAAAACAGTTTGTTAAAGGATTATTTATGCTTCAAATCTCAAGAGACATTCTCTGAATTTGATTTTTTATTCTTATTTGAGAAAGTAGGGATATAGTTGATTTTCCCAGAGATTTTATGTTTCTTTTCTGGAGGTTCCAAGGGGCTTTGTACAAAGCCAGAAATAGGCCATGCTTTCCATGACCAATAGAGCTCTATATTAAAAGCTTTAGAAATAGATATTGATAGAATATATCTCATTTATGCTGTGAAAACTACAAGCATAATGGAATAGGGAAGGAATATGGAACGAGAACAGGCATGTTAAGATGCTAACAAAGAAACCTTGCAACTCCTACCTCCTCCCATACCCCCCCCCCCAAAAAATATTCAAGTAAGCATGTGGGATTTGTAATCAGGCTGCAACGGGGAGGGGGGGGGGTCAGAGATCAAAAATAAATGGTGGGCCACAACATGCAGAGCTTTTAAAAAAATAATGTCACATTCTTTCATTCTCAGCATAAGAAATGGGCAACTTGTTCAGGGCAAATAATTGTTTGAACTGAGGATTTTATTATTAATCTCTGAAGACTGCTGAATTTAGGGTCACAGTAAGGGTTGATTAGGTACAAGGTGCATAAAGCTCTCCTCTGTCGATGCTATTGAAAGAAGCAAGTAATTTAGATTCAGAATTGGTCTTGGATTGAAGCTCACTCCATTACCGACCATTTTCAATTTCAGCTATACAATAAACATCAAGCTCGGCAAGGAAATTAGTACATTTGGTAATGTATTGGAAGAGATGGGTGGGTCTTTGACAAGATGACACTTATCACCAAAGCTTCAGTTAATGAAACCCTTGAGTGGTATCTGCGTTTGACATATTTTGACATTTTCTGAAATCACATCCAGCATTCGCCCCCCCCCCCAATGTTCTTCTTTATGAGAGAAAAAAAAATCCATCTATCTTTAAAATGAGTACTAGAGAACCGCAATATTATTGGGGGGGGGGGTTGGAGATTAAAGAAATGCTGCCTGCACTGACAGGAAGAACAGGGTACTTTTTCTCAAAATCCGGGAGAAGCAACAGATTCACAGGATAAATTTTATTCAAATAAAGCTCACTATGCATTTGCAGGAGAAGCTTCAGGTTTAAATGGAGCATGTTTTTTTTTTTGTGTGTGTGTGTATGTTGTGTGTGTGTGTGTGTATTGTTTTTAATAATTCGTTCCCTGAAAGTACCTTTCACTGTAGGATGTGATCTCAGTGTGACTGCGATTTACATTGCTGAAAAAAATTCCCAATTGAGGGTAATTATTTTTTGAACAAAATAATTTTCTTTCTCTCTCTCTCTCTCTCTTTTCTTTTTTTTTGGGGGGGGGTGTTGTTTTTTGTTTCCTACAAGGAAAACTGCTTAGCAAAGATGGGACTTTTAAAAGAGAAAATAATGCAAGGGAACAGGAAAGGAAGATGATATACCACAAGTAAAAAGAAGAAAAAGCACACAAAAAAAAGTCAAGAAAGGAAAGCTGCAGGGGAAAATAAAGGTACAAAATAAATAAAGGGGAAGGCAGATAAAAATGAAGGCATCAAGAATGAACAATTTCTGGCCCCACACTAGTTACGACCAGATCACAACCCATATTCTCTCACCAGAGTTCTCACGTTTATGTATAATTAAATGCTGTTTTATTGCCAACTGGCCTAGATAATGAAGAAAAAACGAGAAAAAGAAGAGAATGCCTCCAAAGTGACTGAAAATTTAGGTTCACACATTCTGAGGAGTGGCCTTTGTTATTTACTTTTTAGTTTTCTCTGAAAGCTGGGTGAAATTATTATGCATTCAGATATTTTAAATCTCACACAGCTCTATTGTTCATGCCGTGTTTTTTATCCAGGGCTGGGAGAACAATGTAACAAAAAAATACAAAGCGTTCTGAATGGGGGGGCTTCCTGAACCTTCCTGGACCCAGGGTGGCACACGCAGTGTGGTAGGCCCAGCCGGGTGGTCTCTCCCATACATCCCTTACCCACCACGAGGAGGAGGTCACCTTGAAGTTTGAAATGGGGAATAGGAGAGAGAAAGCGCATGAGGGAGGCAGAAAGAGCTGAGTAAGGAAAGAAAAAAGGCTGCTTTGTACAAGATAGATACTCTCGAAGAATTCAAAACACATCAAGAGGACTCTTTTTTAACTTCCTCTCTGTAGGTGATTTCTTTAAACCCTTTAGACTCCTACCCTTTCTGACTTCCATAATCCAAATTTAAGACCCCAGATCCTACAGTTAAGGGGGGAGGGGGACGAAAAATGAACTTCTATGATAACTCCAAGTTGCCATCTGAAAAAGGCTGCATTCGACATTTCATGGACTACTGCTCTCACCCTTATCCCCTAAAATAACGATTTTAACATCAGGTGAAAACACAGTGAACAGCCATCTAATAATCCAGGATCTTGTGATTATTTCTCCTGCTCCTCACTTGTCCTACGGGTGTGGAAAACCAGGTGTGTTTACAAAGAATGGCATGTCACCTGACCCTCAAAAATGGAATTATAGTTCAATCGTTTTTAATATCACGGGTATGGCCTTTGGACAAGTGTGCATCATAAGAGTTTTGCTTTTATTTTGCCAGTTTCAATAATTGAGAAATATCCAAACTTTGAGTGAGAGGCTATATTTATTCACATATATATTAAGAAATATATGTACTATGAATATTACTATATTTAGTGATGCCATCTAACTGAGAGGCATTGGAACTGTTCACCACTGGCGTCCATTTTGAGAAACTGGTATTAACGCCATAGCAGTTAATGTTTTAAAGTCTATAAAATATTTACCAGAATTGTTGGTCACCAATGACTCCTTTACTATAACAATGGTTAATTATTTGTTTCAGTATTTGTTTACTCTCTCCTTATCCCCTCCAACACTCATCTCCTGGTAGAGCAAGGGATAATTTCTTTCTTTTTAAAAGTATTTATTTATTTTTCTTTTTTATGAGTTTTTTTAAAATTTCTTTATTGATTAAGGTATTACAACTGTCCTTATCCCCGCAACCCCCCTCTTCCCACTCCCCTGCACTCATGCCCTCATCCGCCTGCTGTCTGTGTCCATTGGTTAGCCTTATATGCATGCATACAAGTCCTTTGGTTGATCTCTCCCCCTTAACCCCACCCTTTCCTGTCTTTCCTCTGATGTTTATGGCCTGATCATTGTATCTGTCTCTGGATCTGTTTTTGTTCACCAGTTTATGTTGTTCATTATATTCCACAAATGAGTGAGATCACATGATATTTATCTTTCTCCAACTGACTTATTTCACTTAGCATAATGCTCTCCAGGTCCATCAATGCTGTTGCAAATGGTAGAAGTTCCTTCCTTTATACAGCAGTGTAGTATTTCATTGTGTAGATGTACCACAATTTTTTAATCAACTCATCTGCTGATGGACACTTGGGCTGTTTCCAAATCTTAGCTATGGGGAATTGTGCTGCTATAAACATAGGGGTGTATCTATCCTTTCTGACTGGAGTTTCTAGTTTCTTGGGATATATTCCTAGAAGTGGAATCACTGGGTCAAACGGGAATTCCATTTTTTAGCTTTTTGAGGAAACTCCATAGGTAATTTCTTTCTTGCATTTATTCTGCTTAGGAAAGTTCTTGCCACATAGTAGTTACTCAAGAAATATACTTTTAAATTACTGAATTGAGGATTCCCCACATATCCACATTTTAGGAGCTGTAGTCATCCTAGAAGAATGATCACTTTAATCTCTTGGTAGCATTAACTGCTTATTATCTCAGAGCAATTCTGCATTAAATACAGGAGTAACTGGAGAGACATTTCCCACTATGGATGGCTATTTCAGCTCCCTGTTCTTTAGGAATAGTTTTGTCCTCAGCTTTGCCTGGTGTCCTGAAGTCCAGCATCTTCAGAATTAAATCTCTAGCCTTCCACAGGGAAGAGAATAAGCAGTGACTCAGCTACTTGTGGTGGGAATGTGGATCTGGGTCTAACTGCAGATGACAGGATTTTAAGGTGAATTGTTTTCAGCATTAACTGAACACCCATCTTCAGATGGACATTATGCCAACAGCTCCTGGACTTTCTGGAGTAATTTGACTTAAATCATTTTGAGTCTGGGCTTCTCAAACTGCAAGTCTAGTTTCCAACTTTCCCTAGTCTGCTAAGTCAACGTTCTGTCGCTATTTCTCCTCTCCCAGTTTCATTTTCCTTGTCTTTATGCTCTTTTAGTCCTTATACTGTCATTTTAGTGTGGTTTGAAGAAGAAGCCCAAGTCAAAGCATATATTCAGTTTACTGTTTCACAGGTTTAATATATTTTCCCATTTTATAATTAGGAAATATGTAATATGAACACTAGAATATATAATTACAAATACATAAGAATTTATATATACATATAAAAGTAATATTTTATAGACTATATATATGTACACATGTACACACATATCTATCTATGTACTATGTAATACGCTTGCTCTATTAATTTATCACTCATAATTGAAAAGTAAAAGAATGATAAAATAAACACCCACACACTCACCACCTAAATACCCATGTGATTCTCCCTGTATTCTCCTGCCTCCCCACTAAGAATAATATTATTTCAACATTTATGCTTAAAGTTCTCTTGTTTTTCCTTTCAGTTTTTCTCACTGATGTCAATTCTATATTTGTCTCTAAGTTATACTAGTACTGAGTAGTAACTTATACAAAGAAAGGTTAAGCCCTCAAGCATGGTTTGGTGGTTGAGCATCAACCTGTGAACCAGGAGGTCACAGTTGGATACATACATACCCAGGTTGAGGGCTGGTCCCCAGTAGGAGTATATGGGAGATAATCTGATGAATGATTCCTCTCTCTCATCATAGATGTTTCTTTCTCCCTCTCCCTTCTTCTCTGAAATCAATAAAAAAATGTTCTCCTCATTCCAGGGCTCAGGCTAAAAGGAAGAAGTAGCTCCTATTTCAGTCTCATAGCAAAGCAAAAGGAGCAGTAGTAAACATGTGATGGCTCTTAAAATTTCTACTAGAAGGTGACACAGATCACACTTTATGGGACAAATCTGTTACCAGTGAGGAGGCTGTATCACAGGGAGGGACACTACAAGACACATGGCAAACAACAGGGATGTATTGTCCCCTACAGGAAATGATAGTGAATAGTGAGAAACAACAATAAAATTGGCCACCATTTGCTCTCTTGGACATTTCTCACTCTTCATAATAATATACCCCCCCCATCCTCAAGAAAAACAGCTTAAATGATGTACCATCAGATTCTAATTTCAGGGTGTGTGTTTTTTAATCACCTTGACATCAGGTCCAGATACAGCTCTTCTTCATAGAGCCTTCTTTTTAATTCTAATATTTTATTTATTACCTTCCCATTTTCTTTTTTCTTGACCAATACTCCTAGAGGCAGTTCTATTTTATTCATCTTTTCAGATCATCAACTCTGTGCTTTTTTGGCCATCTGTCATTGTTTTGTTTTGTTATTTCCTATGATACAACTTCTATGATTCTTTTAAACATTAAAATTATTCATAGGCTTCTGGGATGGACAAAGCTTTGATGCAACTGTTTCCAAAGGTGATTGTGAACAAAGTCATAAGGAAAACCACTTGGTTGCATCAAAACAAACAATTTAACTTAGGACAAGAAAATTCTTATCCTTGTTTTTCAAATGGCTTGGATCCCTTTGGTACTTTTCTTACTGATTCCTCTTTTTAATAGAATTTGAGTATGAACCCTATAGAGCTCTCTAATTCAAGATTTAAAAAAAATAGTTCTCTTCACCTAAATTTTCTCTTTTTTAAAAAACAACACTATAGGTTTTATTTCTCTTCAATAGGAGAGAAAAGCAGATTTAATTAACAAAAAGGAAAAGCAGATTTAATTAACAAAAAGATTTGGAGATAAATGTAGAAGTATTGAAAGGGCCTACTAGGTACTTTCATGAGCGTAAAAATAGAAAGAGAAATTTCCTAAAGGAAACTGGAGTAGCGATGAAGTAAAAAAGTAACATGCAAAACCTAAAATTAGCTCTGAATGACAAAAGGCATGAGAATAAAGGATGGCATGATATGTAATGTTGTGATGGGAGGAATTTTTCTCTTTTTTTTCTTTACAATGTCTTCTGCACTGTTTGTGCGACTTTACTGATTAACTTATGGCAGAAAGTGGTTGGAGCCAACCTATTGTAATTCCTTTTTTTAATTAAAAAATGTTTAACTTTATTTGTCCATTAAATTTATTGGAATGACACTGGTTAAAAGAGTCATATAGGTCTTGAGAGTATATTTCTATTATATATAAATTATATATTGTACTGTGTATCTGCCTCTCAAAGTTCAAATTATCTTCTGTCACCAAATATTTGGCTCCCTTTATACCCAGCACTGAAATATAAAAATAATTTTAATTATATTTGGCATACAGTATTATGTCAGTTTCAGGAATATACTGCAGTGATTAGATATAACTTACTAAGTGATCATCCCAATAAATCTTGTACCCATCTGACATAGTTATTAGAATACTAGAGGCCTAGTGCACAAAATTCGTGCATGAGGCATGGGATGGGGGGACTAGCCCTTCCTACCAGGCTCAATGTATATCTTTAGTAGTAAAACTGCCATTCAGCTAGATTTCAGGCAGTTCTGAATGGCGGTTGTTCTGTAATTTAGTTGTAAATTTGATGTGGTTGTGGGAAGATGTGAATACTGCATTTAACTACCATCACTATTTTGACCAGAAGCCTCCATCTAAATTTTCTAACATCAAGATTTTTAGTGAAGGTGGCAAAATAAACAAATGGCTTAGGATTCTAAGTTATACTGTTTTTCTGTATTTAAGAAAAAATGTGTAGTCAAAAGTAAAATGCAAAAGATTGTTAAACTGTATGCATAGCATAATAAAGCACTAGGTATATACCTGGAGAAAAGTCAGTGGAAGTAAAGTTAGACTATGTAACTTTTATATACCCATGACAAAAATAGGATTCCATGGGGGCTCCAATGGCATTTTATGGCTGATTACAGCATCAGTTACATAAGGTGAAGAGCCAATGGATGAAAATAAGATTATTTTTTATTATATAGTTTTAGCATAGATTCAAATGAACAGGTAGTTAATTTTCACCACAATATCCACAAAATTATTAACTCAAAGTTGCAGAAAGACTTTTTTCCATCATTAGTCTTGACAACTGAACCAAATTTGGGGTGAGGAGCTATCCTATTTCTGAAGAGTAGCTATAATAGCTAAACAAGTGAGCAAATTAAAATAATCATTAGTGGCATAATAGTGTTTTGTTGGAATAGACTATATTATGTACATGTAATAGAATGGTAGATTTAAATTCATGTAGATCAGTAATTACATTAAATATAAGTAGACTAAATATTTCAATTTAAAAATAAAGACAAATGTTATCAGACTGTAGAAAAACTATATCCTTTTTATAAGAGACATGCCTAAAATCTATAAAAAGAAGACAGAAAGTAAAAAGATGAAAAAATATTTACCAAATGAAAGTTTATATAACCATAATATCAGATAAAATAGAATTTAAGCTAAAAAGTAAGGATATTTTGCAACAATAAATTTGTATATATCTAATAACATAGCTTTAAAATAAAGTAGCAATTAACAGTTAAAAGAGATCAACAAACCCAATATCATAGTGCCTGGACTGCAGGTTTGGTCCCCAGTGTGGGGCATGCAGGAGGCAGCCAAACAAAGATTCTCTTTCATCATTGATGTTTCTGTCTCACTCTTTCCCTCTCCCTTCCTCTCTGAAATGTATTGACTAGCTTATCTAGGATTTGAGATTGGTATAATATTAAAAGGGTAATTAATGTAATTCACTACATTTGCATAAAAACAAAAAAGAATACATCCTAAGTATATTGAGAAAGGCTTTTGATAAAATTTAGCAACTATTCATAATTAAAAGCCTTTAGCAAACTAAGACTAGGAGGAAACTTTTATAATTTAATAAGTGATGTCCAAAAACAAACAAGAACTAATAGAACAACAACAACAACAACACCTATATCAAAACATCACATTTAACAGTAAAGCTTTTACTCCGAAATCTGAAATAAAATAAGAATGCCAATAGTCAATAATTTATTCAACATTGTACTGGAATATAATTCATCAAGACAAGAAGAAGAAATATAAGGCATAAGGATTAAAACTGATGAGATAAAATTGTCCTTCACACACAAAAAATGTCTAGACACACAGAAACTGAAAAAAAATTACAGATAAATTTTAAAATGTATATATAGGTTAAGGAATGTTGCTGGGTACAAGATAACCATTTTAAAAATTACATTTCTTTATATTAGCAACAAACATTTAAAACACAAAACATAAACTTTTTTTTCATCCTCACATGAGGATATGTTTTTATTGATTTTTAGCATAAGAGAGAGAGAGAGGTGAAGAGAGAGAGAATCAATTGGTTGCCTATAGAACTTGTCCTGACCGAGGACTGAACCTGCAACCTTTTGGTGTACAGGATGGTGCTCTAACCAACTGAGCCACAGAAGATCATTTTTATTCATATTTAAGCATTATATTCTATATGTAAATATATTATATTTATATCATAAAAGTACAAAGTTTCTAATAATTAATGCTTTTAACTGAAGAAGATGAGTAGAATCTCTATGAAGAAAAAAAAGGAAAAAGAAGAAAATCATAAAGAATTATAGGAAGAAACTAAAGAAGATCTACTAGTAAATAAATGGAAGAATATATTATATTCACACAATAGACAACTCCCTGTTATAAGTGTGTCATTTTCCCCTTTAGATATATAGATTCAATATAATCAAATCAAAATAATTATAGTGGCATTTGTGGTGGTTTGAAACTACTTATTGTGGAAGTATTTACTCTATGCTAATTGGCAAACATGATAAATTAGAGATTTTTCCCCCCTTAAGAGCCATTTGGCCAGCACATCACTAAACTTATTTTAAAATTGATATAGAAAGCACAAAAAAGAACAAAATTAAAATAAACATGAAGAATAAAAACAAAATGGAAAGGCATGTTTTACTTAAAAAGCAATATGAACCCAGCCAGCATGGCTCAGTGGTTGAACATAGACCTATGAACCAGGAGGTCAGGGTTCGATTCCAGGGCAGAGCACATGCCCAGTTTGTGGGCTCATTCCTGGTGTGGGGCATGCAGGAAGCAGCCAATCAATGATTCTCTCTCATCATTGATGTTTCTGCCTCTCTCTCCCTTCTCCTCTAAAGTAAATAAAAATATATTAAAAAAATAAAAAGCAACATGAATTAAAATAGTATATCATTGATGAGGAATAGACAAAGCAGTGGGATAGAACAGATCTCAGGCACAGACTTCTGCATAGTAAGGAATGATTTATGAAAAGATGGCACTGTAGACAGGTAAAGAATATTGTTTTCCACACATTGTGATGGAAAAATAGTGGAAATTTGTGCCCTATCAACAGTTTATTCAAAGTTAAGTTCCAGGTGGATTATAGATTTAAATATGTCAAGCTAAACAACAAAGTTATTGGAAAATAATTCAGAAGTATATTTTCATGACCCTATGTCAGGAAATACTACTTAGAAGATAAAAAGCACTTTTCTTAAGCAATTGAGAAATTGGTTATGTTAAAACTAAGAACTTCTTCTCATCGAAAGACTAAGAAATGTATCTTACTAAGATACTTAGTATCTTACTAAGAAAAGAGTAGTATCCAGAACATGTAAAGAAATTAATATGAAAAAGAAAAATGGCCAAATATAAAAATATGCAAGAGATTTAAACAGATACTTTATAAAATAGAATGGTCAATACATATATGAAAAGGTATTTATTTGCATTAAGAATCAGGAATATGCACATTAAAGCTAAAATGAGATAATGCTACACAAACACACCAGAATGGCTAAAATTTTAAAAGACTGACAAGTATTGATGAGAATGTGGAGCAATCATATTCTGCTGGTAATAGAAATTGGTACAGTTTTTAAAACAGTTTTCGCTATCTAGTAAAGTTGAATTTATACATATCCTACTATTTTACTAAATATCCAACAGGTGGTGGCTGCTTTATCAGCCTTATCCTGGAGTGAGGACCACAGGCAGTGGAGATCCCAACCCACCTGTCATGGACATGTAGCTTGAGGGAAATACAGAGATTCCTATTCCTGTAAAACAGCTTCCAACAACTCGAAATGTTCTTATGGCTTTAAAAGTGTTCTTGATCCCCATGCCTGAGTCATACTCTTGATAACCATCCCAGCCTCCAGACCTGCTACCTGCTGTTACTTAACTACTGGCTGCCTTTTCAGCATGTTATTCTGCGTAATTTGTCGCACAGCTTCTAAATCCTTATTGTTTGTATTGTCATCCTGTTGTTTGTATTGTACTTATCTGGCTCGCCCCATCATCTGTTACTTGCTACTGTTGAATCCAGAGGTCCTCTTCCCTTTGGGAGCCTGGACTCCCCAAACCCTACAGCTGACTCCATCCTCTCAGCATCTGGCCTACTCCAGGGCTCTCCCTTCTCCAGTTTCTATGGAATCAGTAATGTCCATCAATGTTTCATGATGTGATGAATCCAAATGACTCTAATTAAGGATGGAATGATGTCAGATCTAGCATTGCAATACCTTCAGTCTTAGAACAGGCTTCTACATACATTAAGTGAATAAAAGCACACTTGTAGCAAATTTTATTAAAATGTATTCAAGTTTACTCAAATTTGAGAAAGATTCGCTTCCATTTCAAATTAAACTACAAATTAAAATTAAGAAAGAGTGTCTTTCAGTAAATTTCATAAAAATTGGTCCATTTTTTTATTTTTTTTAAATATATTTTATTGATATTTTACAGAGAGAAAGGGAGAGAGATAGAGAGCTAGAAATGTCAATGAGAGAGAAACATCTACTAGCTGCCTCTTGCACACCCCTCACTGGGGATATGCCCGCAACCAATGTACATGCCCTTGACCGGAATCGAACCTGGGACCTTTTAGTCCGCAGACCGACGCTCTACCACTGAGCCAAACCGGTTTTGGCCTGGTCCAATTTTTTTTTTTTGAGAACCAGGGGAATTACCAGATGTCATGATGGAGATGGTGGTGGTGGTGGAGAGAAGCAGGATGATTTACACACTAGGCCTTAAGCCTTCAGTCTGCAAGCGACATATTACTTTTTCCCATATTCAATTGGCCAATGTGAGTCACACGGCCAAATCTAACTTCAAAAAGACTGGGAAAACATATCTCTTCACAAGATGTTCATGGAAATATGGAGGACTAGCATGCAAGTCTCATTCCTAGAAAAGCAACAGGTAAATAAATGCCCATACATATACAACTAATGTAAGTTTTAATCAACAATAACATAACTTGGAGATAGGTTCCAAATGTGATCTAAACTGAATGATGTTCTAAAACACATTTTTAAAAAGATTTGAGAAGTGAGAAAGATACATTTATCAGCAGTATCTTTTAACATGAGCTCCTTGCCTTTTAAAGACTATGTCCTTTATACGTTTATATTCAGAAAGTACCACACCCAACCCAAAATATCATCCTAGAATCTGTCAACTGTACGTCAACATATCAGGAAGGAACAGCTATGTTCCTTGAAGGGAAGGGAACTGAGAAATAGCTTGAAGAGCTTAGCTGGTGGAAATGGTGGGAAGGAACTTAGATAAAATTAGCAGTTGAACACAAACTAAGTGACCACCTTGAAAGGGATACTTCTAAAGGTTTTTTTTCTCTCTTCTGATTCTTCCACTGTTCAGCACCTTCAAATATGTAGGTGCAGAGAAGTTAAGGGAATTAAGTCTTAGGCTCATACTTAGGCTGGGATATGATCATAAGAGGCAAAGATATCAAAATTAGACAATTTCTTCTCCTTTTAACCTACACACACACACACACACACACACATATATATATATATATTTAATCTGCACACATACATTCACAATTCAAACAAAATAGAATGGGGCCTGCAAAAGAACAAACACTGCCTCACAAATGTTTTCTTCTAGACCAGTATCGTCTTACCTACTGCTTCTTACTGATTTTGAGCAGTTTAAGTACCCTTTCCCCCAAAAAAAATCTAAATTATAAGTATGTTTAAAAATGTTTTCTCTACAAGTAGATCAAGTAGGGCCTTTCCTGCTTAAAAAACTAACACATTGACCGCTTCCCAGTCCTTACAGAAGCAGCACAAGACCTGGGCTCATCAAAGTCTATGGCTCTCTGTGATCCTTGTACTCATCATACATTTTGGACTTATAGGTGTTATGCCCCACAAATTCTTAAAAGTCATCTTAATTCCCACTGTGGCTGTTAGAATGGTTAAGCACATCCTGTTTCTTAAAACTTTCTGTTACTTGGCTCCTATGGCAATGTGTCTTCGGATTCTTTTCCTACTTCTGTTTTCATCAATGGCTTGTTTTCTTATCATAATTACCTAAAAGGCAATAAGCATTCTTAGAGGTTCCATTCTAAGTGATCTCTTCTTTCCTTATATTTTCCTTCTGGACCATATCATCTCTCCCAAATTTGATCTCTACATAAAAGCCATTGTAATTGGTTTCATTAATCTTGACCTCTTTCCAGAGTATGAGACACTTCCACTCACCCTTGAGTAGCTCATAAATACACCAAAAAAGTAGCAATGCTAGAAGCTATCCATTGTCTATACTATCATTTTCAAATTCGCTCATACTTCACCTCCAGCTCAGCCTTTCTCTACTATTTCCCAGAAAATAATCAACCTTTCTCTGTCTGAAGGGCTTATGGGAGGCTGTTGCTTCTGTCTCCCCCTTTGTGGGCAACATTTTCTTCCTCCCCCCTTTTCCTCTGCCTCCCTCAGCTCTAATCCTATTCATCATTTGAATTGATACAGAAAACATGATCACACATCAGCAGCCATCTGTAGCAACAACTTTCATCGTTGCTTCCCTATCTTGTTTTTTTCTTTTCTTTTCTGTCCTATAAGACTCAGATTGGATATCAGAGGCACCCTATAACATAATACACATATGGGCACACTCAATGTTTAGAACTTTTAAGTTACTAGCTAATTCTAGACTTATATTTTTACTCTAGATGTGCTCTCCCCAAATTAGCTAATTCATGACCCATAAGACCACTCTGAACAGGGCTGCCAGGGGAAGTTATCTTGATTTTATTGCTGTGTCTTGGGAGAAAACCAGAGTGTATGGGAGAAGGGCCAAAGGTCCAGGAAGTGAAAAAGAAGTCACTATAGAAATGTCTCCAAAGGAGAGAATGGGGTGATCACGCCACCTCAGTTTTTCATTCCTTTGTTGATATCCTTTGGACCTGTCCAAGAAGGTGCTGAGATGAGCTCACCAAAGTGAAGATGCCACAAACACCCTCGGGATAAAGAGAATAGAACCCAATGGGGACAATGTAAGGAGGAAAGTACTGCGGTGTTTATTGAATCCATTACTGGATAGGACCCAACTTGGACAATGAATCACGCTTTATCACCACAATAGCAATCTCCTTTTTCTAACCTCTGGATGAAGAAAGGCTTTGAGCCCGGATTTCTGCAAAGTGAGTTAAACAAGGCTATCTGCACTCCTGTTGACTTGTTTTAAATCTGTGTTTAAGAGTTAAAATAGGTGTGCAGCAAACCATAATCATGGCCCCTGATTATAATCGAATGTGTTATCATCTACATCTCTGAAAAGTGGGGGAGGGGATCATAATACAGTAGGGTGTGATAGAAAACAGGAACTGGGAAGTCAGGCCATTCTAGATTTCAACCCTACCCTTGCCACCTAAGAACTTAAGAACCTTAGACAATTTAATTAACAACTCTGAGTTTCAGTTTCCTCATTTAGAAAAATTAGAGGTATGAACACATTTCATGTAGTCATGAGGGTGAAATTAGGTGGCATAAATGAAAGTGTCTGGTACAGTACAAGGAACATGCTAGTGCTTACAAGCTGTTTCTCCTCCCCTCTTTACACTATCTTCCAGCATCCTGCACATTGTGCTATTTCTATCATGTGTAGTGAAGCAGAGTGGGGCAGGCAGACAGTCTCCATAAGGATCTGCTGAGGCTTAAAAAGATAACGTAAGTATCTAGCATGGGGGTTGGCCCTGATCACTCAGTAAATATTTGTTCTTGTTCTCCTTCAATTGAGGGATAATTTTGGCCAAGATCCCCTGGGGAAACATAATGATAAAGACCTCTAAAACTAGTCCATACACCTAGTTTCTTCTGCCAGAAAGCAGTGCATCGTGTTGGAGGCTTCTCTCATTCATCCTCCTATCTAATACCTCATAACTGCCTAGAACAGGCGTGGGCAAACTACGGCCCATGGGCCGGATGGCTGTTCTAAACTATTGAAATAAAAAATAAAAATAAAAAGATGGTACCCTTTTATGGAATGATGTTTACTTTGAATTTATATTAGTTCACACAAACACTCCATCCATGCTTTTGTTTTGGCCCTCCGGTCCAGTTTAAGAACCCATTGTGGCCCTCGAGTCAAAAAGTTTGCCCACCTCTGGCTTAGAATGTAGAGAATTACAAATTGGTGATAATCATTTATTACATCAGGTACTCAAAGTGTGGTTTGTGGAGCTGCAGCATCAGCATCATCTGGGAAGTTGTTAGAAATTCAGACTCTCAGCCCCATACCAGATTTACTGAAATAGAAACTACAATTTAACAATATATTCAGGTGTATGCACTGTAAAGTTTAAGATGCATTACTCTAGCTAAAACTCTTGAATCCCCAAAAGAATTAAAAGCAAGCCAAATGATTTTATTTAACTGTAAAATGAAAAAATTCATGTATCAGAACTAAGTGGACAAAGCCTTCTATTTCATTTTAATGTCTTCTTTATATAAGGATGAACACTGTTGACACTAATGCTGGATTGTAAAAATATTGATCCATTTAGGTATTGTGGGGTAGTGATTAGGATTATAAGCTTGGCTGTCATCCTATATAATAAAAGCCTAATATGCTAAGTGTCTAGTCCTCTGATCATCCATTCAACCAACCAAAGTGTAATATGCTAGTGATATTCTAAGGCCACTCAACTGCTCACTATGACATGCAGTGACCTCCAGGGGGCCAACATTCTGACAGTAGGTTAGTTTGCTGGTGAGGTCTGAGCAATCAGGACTGAGCAAGATGAGTCAGACATGCCCTGGAGCCCTCCCACAGTCCCTCTCCAGCTGGCCAACCTCCCTTATTCCTCCCCGGCATGGAGGGTGTACACTGGGGTCCCTCAGCCTGGCCTGCACCATCTCACAATCAAAAACCCTTCAGGGGATGTTGAAGAGCCAGTTTCAGCCTGATCCCGCTCAAGGCAGGAACTTCTCCTGGTGGTTAGTGCACTCCCACAGGGGGAGCGCCGCTCAGCCAGAAGCCAGGCTCATGGCTGGCAAGCACAGCTGTGGTGAGGATATCTGATAGGCCCACTCCCCATGGCTTAAGCCATCAATTGGAAATTCCCCAAGGGCTTCTCATACTGTGAGAGGGCGCAGGCTGAGCTGAGGGGCCCCTTCCTCCACCTAGTGCATGTATTTCATGCACCAGGACTTTAGTGCAAATATAAATATAAATCCTAGTTCCACTATTGATTTGCTATGTGACTAGGATCAGTACCTCATCTAAAATATGAGATTGATAATAATACCGACCAGTCTTTGTGGGAATTTGCCAAGATTATGATTACAAAGTGCTTAGCAAACAAACAAATAAACAAACAAAAACAATAACAACAACAACAAAGTGCTTAGAATAAGCACTCAGAGAGGGCAGAGGCAGGATCAATAAAATGATATAAAGGGAAGGGTTTCTGTTTATACAGATTTCAAAACATGTGACAGGAGAAGATTTGACTTTGGGTGATGGGAAGATAGTGAAATATTTAGATCTTGTAACATAGAAACCCACATCGGAAACCTATATGTTCATGATGACCAATGTCACCCCAATCAATTTAATAAATAAATATTTTTAAAGCACAAAAAATAAAAAATAATAATTTTAAAAATAGATCTAATCCAACTACCATGTTGGTCCACTGCTGATATAGAGAGAAACTTCATTCAGGGAGAACATGATCAGGACCTTCATCTTTCACAGAATAAAATTCTTGTGAAGGCATAGCCACTGATTCATAAACAAAGATCATTTATCCACAAAGCTCTACTCTCACAGGTTGTTCACAGAGGAACTGACAATCAGTTTCTGCAACATTTACCCCAACCCTGTTAAATACCTGATCTGACTTACTACTAGAGGGGAAAGTTGGAAATATATTATTTTCATTTAGTTTTCAAAGTACTCTAAGTTCTATACTTTACTTAATTTTTTTTCTCCAGAAAATCTTATAAGGCCTGATTATCTTACCTTTCTGTTTATACCCTTCAATGTATATACTAAATTATTCTTTCCTGTTGATTCCCTCCAAGAGTCATATGATTCAGATCTATTGTTCATCAGTGCTAAAATTTAACCTATAAATGTTTTAAAAAGTTAGAAGAAAAATTTGTCTCTCCATAAAATATTTTTTAAAAGCAAAAAAAAGGAAGTTCACAAAAGAACATAAAATGGCCAATACATAGGTTTATAAAAGCTTCTATCACATTAATAATCAATGGAAACAGAAAAAATATAGAGAAAAATAAAAGTTATCAATGAACTAATACTAAAAATGCCTACATTTGAATGTAAATTCAAAAATTGTAAATAAAAATTCCATATCCGCTCTTCTTTAGAAATTTAAATAATTTCTCTTTTCATCAGGCATTCTCTTTTCATTATTAAATAAAGTTATCATGCCTTGCACATTAGGTCTCTAGACTTAATCATCCTAGGTAACTGCAAATTTGTACCATTTAACTAACATTTCCCTATTTCTTTCACATCCTGACCCAACTCCCTGTTCCTGGTCACTACTCTTCTACTCTTTGCCATTATGACTTTGACTCTGTGTGTGTGTGTGTGTGTGTGTGTGTGTGTGTGTGTGTGTGTGTGAACTTTGTTAGTCATAGATATACACACATACACATACTGTAATATTATTCAGCTATGAGAAAGAAGGAAACCCTTCCATTTGTGACAACATGGATGAAACTGAAGGACACTAAGCAAAGTGAAATAAGCCAAACAGGGAAGGCAAACACTATGTGATCTAATGTATATGTGGAATCCTATATAATAAAAGGCTAAATGCTAAGTGTCTGACCGTTCAACCAATCATTCTGATGCATACTTACCACCAGGAGGCAGACACTCCAACTGGTAGGTTAGCTTGCTGCTGGGGTTTGGTTGATCAGGCGAGATGGGCTGGATACACCCTGGAGCCCTCCTGTGGTCTCTCTCTGGCCCAATCGTGCACCAGTGGGATCTCTTGGCCTGGCCTGCACCCTCTTGCAATTAGGGACCCCTCAGGGGATGTTGGTGAGCCACTTTAAGCCTGATCCTTGCAGACCAGGCCCAGGGACCCCCACCAGTGCATGAATCCATGCACTGAGCCACTAGTCTTAAATTTAAAAAAAATGTACAAATTTGCAGTTATGTAGGGTGACTAAGTCTAAAGACCTAATCTGCAAGGCATGATGGCTTTATTTAACAATACTGTATTGAATAGTACTGCTAAGAGAGTAGAGTTCAGATGCACTCATCACACAAAAAACATAGTAACTATGTGAGGTGATGATATATTAATTAGCTTACCTGTAGTAGTAACTTCACTATGGATATGTGTAGTCATGGGCTTCATAAGGACCTTTGGGTCAATGATGGACAGCATTTACAATGGTGGTTTCTTAAGGTTGTAATGGAACTGAAAATTCCTATCACTAATAATGTTGTAGTTTTATAAAGTCACCAGTTGCCTACAGTAACATGCTGTGTAGGTTTGTAGCCTAAATGCAATAGGCTATGCCATATAGCCTAGGAATGTAGTAGGCTATACCATCTAAGGTTGTATAAGTACACTCTTTGATGTTTGCACAATAACCACATCGCCTAAGCATGCATTTCTTAGAACATACCCCTATTGCTAAGTGAGGCAGTATTATCTATCAAATCACCACGTTGTATACTTGGTATATATGTGATGATTGGTTATGCTGAGCATCTTTTCATGTACCTGCTGGCCATTTGAATGTCATCTTTTTCGAAATGTCAATTCAAGCCCCTTGCCCATTTTATAAATTGGTTTTGTTTTCTTGCCGTTGGGTTGTTTGAGTTTCTTCTCTATTTTGGATATTAACCCTTTCTGTTTGGATGTAAATCTTGGATGCAACAACATCTGTAAAGCATTTAGTATAGTGCCTGGCATAGAGCTAGGGTTAATAGATAATGCTTTTCAGTGCTCTGCCCAGGGCCCCAGATCTTCTGTCAGAGGTGCCAAGGTCTCATATGACCAAGGAGAGTGAGCTGAGGACAGGACAGGTAATATGGTCAAAAGGGAGCAGGGCCCAGATTACATGGCGCTTTGTAAGCCAGAGGCAGGAATGTGGATTCTACTCTAAGTGAGAAAAGTCAGGAGAGAATTTTGAGCAGAGAAGTGAAACAATCTGATTCATAGTCAGAAACAGTTCTGTCCACATTTATAGCCAAAGCTTATAGAACAGTGCCCAACACAGAATGGTTGCCTAATAAGCATATAAAATAAAATCTGTAGGCCTATGCAGTCTTAAATGATGTCAGTTTCACTCCTGCTTATGTTTTTGGCCACTTTTCCAATGCTGCGTGGTTAAATGTGGTGTCAATGAGGTGTCTCTCCCCCACACAACCCAAAACACTCCCTGAGGATTCTCTACTCTATCTCTACTACTGCACCAAACACAATATGCACTACTTAGTTGGAGCTTAAAATTTCCACCAAATCTAATAGTTCCCAGCAGAAATGGCTGTAGTTTTGTTATCAGTATTGTGGCATCACCTAATTTGTTACTTAGCAAAACTTTTCCTCATTAAAGATCTGATCATTTCTTAGTGAACATCGTCCTTTGGTATAAAAAGGGGGAAAGAGAACACCTACAGATCCATTTGGGTGTTACCGCCGAAGCTCATGTAGGAAGTAATTATCCCATTATTCACCACACTCCTAAATCTCTGTCTGGAAAACTGCATGCCATTTTTGGCTCTTTCTATAGATATAAAAAAAGATTGCTAATTTGGAAAGAATCCAAAGGGTAGTAGTAATGACAAAAGAAAGGCTTGCAAAACATGCCATTAAAAAGAGTGTAAGAGAATAGAGCAGGAACTGCCAAAAGATCAGATAACTGATGGGGGCAGAAAAGATTTAAAAAGCCAATGTGTGGGAGAAAAGGAGACATATGTAAAACTTTAGACAATACAAGAAAATATTTTTAAAAGACCAATGTAGTAAAGAAACCTCTTTAAAAAAAAAAAAAAGGAGGAGGGGGGTGGATTATTTTTTCTCAGTCCAGACACTTATACTACTAGTGTTTAAAGAAGGAAAATTAAATTATAAGCCATGCAAAACACATTATACCTAATAATATGGTGACTTAGAAAATGTAGCAGAAATGGGGAAAATGGTAAGATAATCTTAAAGGGCCCATGCCACCATGGTCCTTCCGAGTATCTCATGCAATGGCTTCTGAATCTAACAGGAATCTGTTAAATCTAGCTGCTGAGGAGGTGTTGTTCTGGCACAAATGGATAGAATGTCAGTCTATTTAAAAACAAAACAAAACAAAAAACTTGATCTTTATCCTTCTATGCCCTAATATGGGAGAAAGGAGAACAAACGAACAAATACACCACTTTTACCCACTGAAGAATTGTTGTTTTGGGGAGGAGACAGCATATATACAAATACCAAATAAAAGAGAAGTTGGGAGAAGAGAAGACTTGCTTAATATGGAAGAAGTCAGTCTCAAGGTTCTGAATTGGAATTCTAGTGACAATACTGCTTTAAAATTCATTCCAGGGGTCAGACTGGGGCAAGTGAGCAGACCAGTTGGAATCACCTCATTAAAATCCTGCCCCATGCCCAGCTGGGTTGGCTCAGTGGTTGAGTATTGATCTATGAACTAGAAGGTCATGGGTTCGATTCCAGGTCAGTACACATGCCCAGGTTGTAGGCGGCAGCCTATCAAGGATTTTCATGTTTCTCTCTCTCTCTCTCTCTCTCTCTCTCTCTCTCTCTCTCTGAAATCAATAAAAATATATTTTGAAAGATAAAATCCTGCCCTAGGAGATAGGATCAATGGGAAAATCCGCTTGCCCTATGAGTGTGTCTTCAACAGCAGAAAACATTTAAAGAAAGGGTAAGCAGCTAGTAAACCCTTTGGCTGCCAAGCATTCAGATGATTCTTTTCTTCCTAGTGTTTCTGTCTAGGTGACTTAGTGTCAAGAGGCTAGAGTGGACAGAGCTGATATCCAGACTTACCAGGCCAGCCTCTGGAGCTCGCCTTCGGCTTCCTTTCCAACTCTGTCCTCCCTCTATCCCAGTCCCTATGATTCCCCTGAACTGGAACCGGGAATATTTTCTGTTCTCCAAACATGGGCTTGTTCTTTCCTCTTTCTATGTTGATGTCAATGGCATCTCTACCCACAAATGCTCCCCAAACACTTCCTTCCTGCCTGTCATCTATAAAGGCCCTGCAGAGACCCTACCTCTTCCACGAGTCACCTACTGTCATCTTCCCCTGCCCTTCTGTAGTCTTGTCTTTATGCCTTTAACCTGTAATGTTTATTTTATTTCTTGCCCGGTAGCTTATAAATTCTCAGAGGTCAATTAATATATTGTATTCACTTATATTTTTTACACGGCCCACCAAAGTGCCTGAAACAAAATAGCCATCCAATAAATGTCTCTGGATTAAACTAGAAATCGAGACAGTCATTAATTAGGAAATGGCAAGGGTGAATAAGTTTGCGCAGTTATTTGGGGAGAATTATATAAAATAACACACGTGGATTTTATAAAACTAGATAAGGAAAAATTGAAAGGAAAACATTACTCCATCAATCAGAGACAACCACTGCTAAGATTTTACTTTATAAATTTCCTCCTAGTTTTTTTTTAGAAAGGATTTTTACATAGTTATTATTAGAGCTACTCCATAGATGAATCTGTTTTCTCCAAAGGTTATTAAAAGCTTTTCTAAGTACTTTTAATTACAGTACCTAAGCCTATTGTTAAACCATATTTTATTTAATCATTCCCTAATTGTTGGACACTTAAGATGGTTTTCAATTTGTTTCTATTTTAAATAATTCAGTTTTGAATACCTCTGAGCAAAAGTGAGGTGGGTTTTTTTAATGCATGTTTTCAGAAAATAGTGTTTAAGAGGTATATAAGCTATTTTTTCCTTTTTTGCTGTAAATAATCTAGTTTAGTCTTTTAATGAGTCCCCGTATTTTTGTTTTCCTCAGTCCTGCAGAGATCATTTCTGTCCAGTGAATCTCTGGTACACTGTTGACATCAGTTCCGGTCTTGGCTTTTCACACTGTCCAGGTCATTTCCTCAATCCCTTTCTCTGGCTGCCTGGATACATTCTGACAGATGCTTTCTAATGAAGCTAGGCAGACTCCATGTTTTCTAGCCACTAGTCCTTAATTGATAGGGATTTGGGGAAGATTTTTAAAAGGTTGAGTCTTAAGTTAGTAGTCTTCTAGTGGCTATAAAATTTAGAAATAATTTTACTGCTTTTATAAAAGATCTTTAGTTTTAAACATTTTAAAGCAATTTCACATGCATTATCTTATTAATTCTTACAAAAAAATAACAAGCAAATGATATTGTCACCTTCTAGATGAGGAATCTGAAGTCAGGAAAGCACTGTATTCATTTCCTATCGCTGTTGTAACAAGTTATAAGAAACCTAGTGTCTTAGAATAACACAGATTTATTTTATTTTATTTTATTTTATTTTATTTTTTAGCCTTTATATATTCTCTTATTTATTTAAACTTGGCTTTCTTTTTTTTTTAATTTTATTTTATTAAGGTATTTTCTGTGTACATAGTTTACCATTGCCCCCCCCCCCACCTCCCATTTATGCCCTCCCTCCCCAGAGTTCTGTGTTCATTGGTTGTACTTATGTTCATGCATACCAGTCCCTTGGTTGTTCTCCTATCTCCCCCCAGGTCTCCTTCCCCTCCCCGCTGTCATTTGACAATCTGCTTGTTTTATGGTGACTATCTCAGGACCCCATGAATAAAATCTGCTCCTCATTTGGCAGTCTGCTTGTTTTATGGTGACTATCTCAGGACCATATGAATAGAGTCCGGTCCTCCTCTGGTTTTCACCACCCCTTCCCCTGGGTCCCACTGCTTCCCCTGGGACACACGGCTCACCTGGGACACCCTTCCCCTTTGGGGGGTACGGCTTACCCGGGGCACATGGCCCCCTGGGACACTCGGCTCACCCGGGGCACATGGCCCCCTGGGACACTCGGCTCGCCCGGGGCACTCGGCCCCCTGGGACACACGGCTCACCCGGGACAAGCTTCCCCTTTGGGGGGTACGGCTCACCCGGGGCACACGGCCCCCTGGGACACTCGGCTCACCCGGGGCACTCGGCCCCCTGGGACACTCGGCTCACCCGGGGCACTCGGCCCCCTGGGACACTCGGCTCACCCGGGGCACTCGGCCCCATGGGACACTCGGCTCACCCGGGGCACTCGGCCCCCTGGGACACTCGGCTCACCCGGGGCACTCGGCCCCCTGGGACACTCGGCTCACCCGGGGCACTCGGCCCCCTGGGACACTCGGCTCACCCGGGGCACTTGGCCCCCTGGGACACAAGGCTCACCCGGGATCCCCTTCCCCTTTGGGGGGTACGGCTCACCCGGGGCACATGGCCCCCTGGGACACTCGGCTCACCCAGGGCACTCGGCCCCATGGGACACTCGGCTCACCCGGGGCACTCGGCCCCCTGGGACACTCGGCTCACCCGGGGCACTCGGCCCCCTGGGACACTCGGCTCACCCGGGGCACTCGGCCCCCTGGGACACTCGGCTCACCCGGGGCACTCGGCCCCCTGGGACACAAGGCTCACCCGGGATCCCCTTCCCCTTTGGGGGGTACGGCTCACCCGGGGCACTCGGCCCCCTGGGACACTCGGCTCACCCGGGGCACTCGGCCCCCTGGGACACTCGGCTCACCCGGGGCACTCGGCCCCCTGGGACACTCGGCTCAACCGGGGCACTCGGCCCCCTGGGACACTCGGCTCACCCGGGGCACTCGGCCCCCTGGGACACTCGGCTCACCCGGGGCACTCGGCCCCCTGGGACACTCGGCTCACCCGGGGCACTCGGCCCCCTGGGACACTCGGCTCACCCGGGGCACTCGGCCCCATGGGACACTCGGCTCACCCGGGGCACACGGCCCCTCTAGGGTGTTGGGGTCGCATATTGGAGGTGCCACGCTAGCTCCTTGCTAGCATGGCGGGCAGGCTGGGACAGCTGCAGTTTGGCTGAGATGGTTGCAGGCGGGGGGACCACCTTCAAAGGTGTCTCGTTCGGTGTGGGAGCGGAGCAGCTGCAGACATGGAGGCTAAGTTCTGAGGTCGCCCACTCCCTGAGCCCAAGGCGTGGTGAGCTCTGTTCTTGGTGGATTTCCTTTATTCTCGGCGGCAGTGGTGGGTGGTGGTGCCAGGTGCAATATTGACAGTCGCTCCTGTGGTTCAATTACCACTGTAGTTTTAAAGTTCACATGGCAGTGGTGGTGAGAGCTTCGGCTTGGCCATGTGGCATCGGAGGATGGGCTCGCCTGGGTGGGTAATGGAAGGCACCGTGCCATTTCCTCACCAGCGCGCTCTATTTCCCTCCCAGCATGGTGGGTGTGCTGGGAAGATTGTGGGCGGGCTGTGATGGCTGCATGGGGAGAGTCCGCCCTCAATGGTGTCCTCTTTGTTGCGGATGTGGAGCTGCTGTGGATGCAGAGGCTAATTTCTGAAGCCACACTCTCTATGAGCCCGGTGTGTAGTGAGCTCTGATTTCGGTGGATTCCCATTCTTGGGGGCGGCGGTGGGAGGGGCAGCGATGGTAGCTCCTGTGGCTCAATTTCCCCTGTAGTTTTAAAATCCGCATGGTGGTAGTGTCTGATGCTTTGGCCTGGCCATGTGGCAGCGGAGAGAGGATTTTCCGGGTCTGCCAATGGAAGGCGCAGCGCCAGCACAGCGCGCGCGAAGGCCTGGCAGAGCAGGCCGCGGGCGGTGGCGGAGAGTCCCCGCGATGTCTTAGTCTTTCAGACTTAGTGGAACGCTTCCCCTGAGCCAGGACAAGCAGCACCACCACAAATATTGGCCAGCTCAGTGCTGCCCCTCTACAGGTGACAGTAGGGGCATCCTCACCTCAGTAGGCCTTTGCTCTTGGAGGTCTTAACCAGTGGAAGGCAGCACGGTACAGAACTGCCCCACCTTCTCAGTCCTCCGCATAACACAGATTTATTATATTACAAATTTCGTGCACGGGGGTTTGGGGGGAGAGGGAGGGTGTCCTGTTTCCTTGCCTTTTCCAACTTCTAGATACTACCTACATTCTTTGGCTCATGGCCTCTTCCTCAACCTCCAAAACTAGAAACATCAGGCTGAGTCTTTATCATATCCCATTACATTGACATTGACTCTCCTGTCTCTCCTCCGATTTTGAAGGACCCTGGTGAATTCCTTGGGCTTGCCAAGATAACCCAAGATAAATTCATCATCTCACATTCCTTAATTACATTTTCAAGGGTTGCCGTGTGTGTGTGTGTGTGTGTGTGTGTGTGTGTGTGTGTTTACACTGTGTGAGGTTACATATTCACAAGTTTTTGGGATCAGAATGCAGACATCTTTGAAAGGCCAATATTCTGTCCATTGACATGAGAAGTAAAAGCTATAGAAGTCATGTGAAGTGGCTACATCAAATTAAGCAAAGTGGTTTGAAATCCCTATAATGTAATGACTGCAAACACTACAATCCATGCACCTGCTTATAAAAATCATTTTTTTTTGTGGAGGTGTGTATTTGTGACACGAGGGTGGGCTTCATTTGCCATATAGCAATACGTATTTGCCCAAGCTCAAATATACATTTATTCAATTTGGCCAACTCCCGCTCCTATTGTATGGCAAATCTGAAACTGCTGTGTCTCTAAATGTTCCCAGTAAAGGATTTAAAAAAAAAATTGCATCCTAATTGTAAAAACATGCTTATTGCTCACACGTTGGTGTGGATTAATTAGTGTAATTAGTCTTGTGTGTATATAACCACTGCCCAAAAGGTCCCCGACAGCTCAAAAGCAGCCAGCCACATAACGCCTTGTGGACAAACTTTGCATGGAAGGGCCAGGCAACTGATGGTTTCCTTTTTTTTTGCAAGGTTGTCAGAAAAACAACCAACAAATCTGGCACTTCAGATTTCACATCCTAAAAATGAGAGCAAATTCTAATACATTCTTGTATTAAACTGGTTTCCACCAGGGACTTTGCTTTATTGTGTGTCTGGGTAAACATGGAGCTACTTCTTATCCAGTGTGAACACCACTTGGCCAATGTTAAATGAAAGTCATTACATAGATTGTTGTATATCAAGGTCTCTTAACTTCAGCTGTTTAAAAAATCTGTGTGAGCTTATTTTTGTTTATTTTTTCCATTTATATGAATTCTTGCAAAAGGGAATATTTTTCTCTCATGCATTAGAACAGGGATACCAGGAAGTGGGGTATTACAGTTACTGAGTAATTTCATCTTGGAGACTCCAACCGCCATGCTCATAGTTTATGGGAAGGAAAGCTAAAAGGAAGCATGATGGATAGAGCCTTAAATAAAAATTAACAATAATAACAACTATGAACAGGATAGTTCTTCATATTAAATATATTGAATTAAGTGTTTTCATGTACCAAACTTTAACAAAAATCCTCCTGTGATAAGGGCCCTTATAGATTTTCCTTTAAAATATAATATTCATTATAACTAACTTAAGGTTCACATAAGCATTGTTGTATTTTTTAAGACACCAATCCTTAATAAAAGGCACAATTAATCAAAAAGAACAGAACATGTTTAAAGTTTCCAATTTATGCTAGATGAAATAAGTCAGGCAGAAAAAGCTAAGAACCATATGATTTTATTCATATATGGGATATATAACTGAAACTTGTGGACACAGACAATAGTATGACGTTTACCAGAAGGAAGGGGGTTTAGGGGTAGTAAAGGGTAAAGGGGGTCAAACATATAATGATGGAAGATTATTTGACTTTGGGTGGCGGGCACACAATGCAGTATACAGATCATGTATCATAGAAATGTGCACTTGAAATCTATATGATCTTATTAATCGGTGTCTCCCCACTAAATTTAATTTTTAAAAATTTTTTAATTAAAATAAAAATAAAATTTGAAGTAAATTCCTTCTTTCTCTCAACAGACACAGAGAACTCATTTTTTAAATGGTTTACAATTGAATATTTAAAAATAAAAAAAATATTTTTTATTTAATGGGACATTAGAGGAGAATTATTACCAAATACACGCATACCTCCCATGAAGAATATATGGTGCTAAAAAGATGCACGCGCAACTAAATACGATATTTTGATATTTGGAACAGGTGGACCTTTCAAAAAAAGGTTCCTAATTATTCTTATCCTGTTGAAATTATTTTAATTTTGCATCTCAGCAGATATATTTGTATGCTGGAAACAGGTGTTCATCAAAAGACGGTGATAAACAGACACTGCAGTCGGGGCTTGGAGCCTAGCCTGCGTGGTGCGATGACAGATAAATTAGAAAAATCCTGCTAAACATCTCCACACTTCAGAAGGAGATTACACCTTTTTAAAATGGCAAAACATGTGGTTCAATTACTTATTGTCTTGGCATGTGGTTATGATGAAAGACGGAGTCTTAAACATCAATAGAGCTAAACTAACACCCCAGATGGGCTTCGGGAGAGGGGACTCCCGCGGCAACCCACCTGCACAAGAAGCAACTGAGGGGGAAAAATGGAAGAAGTGCTCTCCTTCCCCTCCCTGGTTTAATTTGTTTCTTTATATTAAATAGCCACTTAATGAATAGCATGAGTTTGGGAGAAAAATAAGAGCTGGAAACTTTTATTTAAATGTATTTTCTGGGAGATCCAACAGGAAATGAGGCAGGTCCCCAGCTCTCTGCAGAAGGCTGTGCGGGTCTCATGTAGGGCCTGCGGGTTATAAGGGGTATTAGCCAAGCCTGGGATTGGGGGGGGGGGCAATGTAGATCTGCACAGTGCATGGGCTCACTCAGACAAGATGCTTGTGGCCTGGGGTTAAAGCACAGAGCCTCACGGGGCCTCAGGTTCTAGATCTGTAACATAGCGAATTGTGATTCTGTTTGGCCTCATTGCTGCTACAATCAGAATATAATCTTCACTCCAGTCATGATGCATGCAAAGTAAACGCCACCGAGGACAACCAACACAGAGGGAAACTCGGTGCAGACCGGCATTTCTCCACAGACTATTTCTTTATTCAGATATGATTAGGGAACCCCAACAGTTCTTCAGATGTTCATTATTATGTCACAAGGGGTCCAAGAATTATAGTGAGGTGTAGGGGCTGAAGGAAGAGAAATAAGGAAGGATAAAGAGGAAAATTTAAATTAATCACATGTATTATGCTAGTTTTACACGGAATCCAACCAACAACTCTGCAAAGCAGGTATTACTAATCTATTTTACCTGAAATTAAAATAATAATAATCACCAACACTCAAATCCTGCTAAGTACTTCTCTATGCATTTGCTCATTTAATATTTATTGTAAGTCTAGTAAGAAGATTCAGAAATTTTTTTTTTTGCTCTTGTCCTCCAAAATACCAAAATAATTGCTATCTTTGATCAAGCCTTATCCAGATACTCTGAACTATGTGAAATCCCAAAATGATTTCCCTTAACTCTCTTGATAACCTTATGAACTTGTTGGTATTATTGATCCTGTTTAATGAGTGAGGAAACTAAGACTTAAAGAGGCAGAAGAATCTGCCCAAGATCAAATAGTTATTAAGTGATAGAACGAGAAGACAGAGTAAGAGTTATAATCCTGACAAAACACTGAAACTAAAGGCTCAAAGAAATTGACTAATGTAAGCACACAAAGTTAAATAGTAACCAACAGAGGTGGGACTTGAACCCTAGTTTGTTTGTTTGACTCCCAAGTTCTCCTTTTAAAAATATTCTGACCAATACCAGAACTGAAGAACATGCAGCCATTTCAGTAAATATGTGTTTGTTGCTTACTATGTTCAATGCACTAGGCCAGGCTTGCTAAGAAATACAAAGAAGTAAGCATCATTCTCCCCACCCCCATGAGGTTCAATAGCAGCTTGGGGGAAGTCAAGGCATACACTTACAAAACATTTCAAAAGAACAGTAAGGATGTAGGGTGGAGTTGGAAGAATCAGTAGACGCAATAGGTGCTTCAGTACCTCAGAGAAGTCTGGGGAGGGACAGGCAGACAGCATGAGAATGTGAGGATAAGCAGGGCTTTGAAGGTCAGGATAGAAGCAGAGCCAGATGACCACCTGGCGGGGATAGTCCTCACAACTCCCTAGCAGCAGAGACTGGGAACAGAGAATGAACATGGTAATGGCATTTTCTAACCTCTAAGAGTTGGAGAATCAGTTGAAAAGGTACCAAAGAACTTATATACTTATTATTGTTCGGGTGCATGGGTTCAAGCACATAGAAAGGAAATTAACTAGAAGGTGGCTTGCTGGGCAGGACTGGGGGAGACGGGCTGGACATGCCCTAGAGCCAGTCTCCCGCAGTCCCTCCCTGGCAGGCCTGAAGAGTGTCTGTAGTGAGAGCAGGGTCCCTCTGGTAGGTGGGGGTCCCTCAGGCTGGCCTGCAGGGATTGAGCCAAAAACGGTCCTCCAACATCCCCAAGGAGTCTCAGATTGCAAGAGGGCCGTTCTCAGGTGATGTATCCCAAAATCGGGCTCCCTCCTCTCTGGTTCTGGGGTGTGTCATCGAGAACCAGCACCGCCAAGTCACTGCAGTTCGGAAGCTCCTGTGTTGAGCGTCTGCCCCCTGGTAGTCATTGCACGTTATAGCTACTGGTCGGACAGTCAGATGGTTTGCTTAGCCTTTTATATATATAAATATGAATAGCCCATGGACATGGGCAATAGGGTAGTGAAGATCTGGCAGGGGGGAAAGTTAGGGGCTGGGAGGAGGGGAGCAAAGTGGGGGGAACGGGAGATTTCTGTAATATTATCAGCAATAAAAATATATTTGAAAAAAGAAAAGGTATGATGGGAGCAGATTTTAGACTTTAAATGTGAAATTTGGCTTACAAATATTCACTACTTCTAAGCAGCCGAGTGCTATGATTTACCTCAGATGGTGAAGACTGTACCATAGTGCCCCCCTCAGGAAAAGGACTCTTAGGGGAAGAAAAAAATGGTTTCTCCTTAGAATAAAGATTAGCAATAGAGGAAGTCCTGACCCAGTTTTTAAAATATATATTTCATGCCATGCGGAATAAAATAAATGCACATAATAAAAAAGATTTGGAAAATGCAATATAAAAAAAAGCCTAAGCCAGTCAGAGAAAGATAAGTATCATATGATATCACTTATATATGGAATCTAATGAACAAAATAAACTGACAAACAAAACAAATCTAGAGACATGGAAGCATGCAATAGACTGAAGATTCTCAGAGGGAAGGGGTGAGGGGTTAGGGGAGTGAGGAGGTGGGGGGAGAGATTAACCAAAGAATTTATAGACATATATGCATAACAGTGAGAAGGGGGTGGAAGTGGGGAGGAAGGGATTATGGGGGGGGGGGAGTGGGACATCTGTAATACTTTCAACAATAAAGTTTTGTTTTTGTTTTTTTTAAAGAAAGCAGCCCTAGCCGGTTTGGCTCAATAGGTAGTATCAAAGTGGGAAAAAGTGGGACATCTGTAATAAAACAATAAAGATTTGAAAAGAAGAAGAAAAGAAAGCAGCTCTTGCCTGTTTGGCTCAATGGATAGAATGTCGGCCTGTGGATTAAAGGATCTCGGGTTCGATTCCAGTGAAGGACATGAACCTCAATTGCAGGCTTGATCCTCAGCCCTGGTCAGGTCTCATGTGGGAGGCAAATCAAAACTACAATGAGGTACCATCTCACACCTGTCAGAATGGCTATCATCAACAAATCAACAAACAAGTGCTGGCGAGGACACAGAGAAAAAGGAACCCTTGTGCACTGCTGGTGGGAATGCAGACTGGTGCAGCCACTGTGGCTGTTTCCTACAAAAACTAAAAATGGAACTCCCATTTGACCCAGTGATTATACATCTAGGAATATATCCTAAGAAACTAGAAACACCAATCAGAAAGGATATATGCACCCCTATGTTCATAGCAGCATGATTTATAATAACTAGGATTTGAAAACAGCCTAAGTGCCCATCAGCAGATGAGTGGATTAGAAAACCGTGGTGCATCTACACAATGGAATACTATGCTGCTGCAAAAAGGAAGGAACTCCTACCATTTGCAACAGCATGGATGGACCATAGAGAATATGCTAGCGAAATAAGTCAGTCAAATATCACATGATCTCACTCATTTGTGGAATATAATGAACAAGATAAACTGGTAAACAAAAACAGATCCAGAGACAGAGAAGTATTGATCAGACCCTCAAACCTCAGAGGGAAGGGAGGGGAAGGTGAAGGGAAGGGGAGAGATCAATCAAAGGACTTGTATGCATGCATATAAGCCTAACCAATAGACACAGACACTAGGGGTAAGAGGGTATGGGCGGGGTGGGGTAGCAATGGGGCAATACGGACACATACGTAATACCTTCATAAAGAAAATAAATTAAATAAATAAATAATGTGAAAAAATAATAAATACTACAAGCCGTAAAAAAAAAAAAAAAGAATCAATGGAAAAATATATTCAGGTGAGGATTAACAACAAAAGAAACCAAAGAACACCCATAATCTTGCCACTCAGAGACTATCACTATGTACACGGTTTCAAATTACCATTCAATCATCCAAGAAGCATTGATTGAGCACCTACTACATCCAGACACCACTCTAGATGCTGAGTCTATTGCAGTGACAAAAACAACCCGCATTTCTTGCCTTTAAACCTCCACATAAATACACTCGTATATAATGGTTTGATTCTCTTTACCCTTTCATACTTAATGTTAAATTTTCCTGGGGTCACTAAAGAATAACAATTTCCATGCCAATTCACTGAGGTTACTTAATTCTAAATTTTTCTAGATGTGAAGGTATGAAACCACTAATTATGGGTAACTAAGCTGACTTATAGCCGGGGCTCCTGGCGAGGCGTGAGGGCCACGAAATGCCTGTGGGCCTCCTGAATGGCCTCCACTGTGCTGGCTGCCAGACTACACCCCTTTTACAGCCACCATTCAACATGTTATAGAAGTTAACTGACCTTATTGTGTATGTCGCCCACATCCCCAAATTCAACTTTGAAATATCTGCCTTACTATTTTCTTTATTATTGTTTATTGCATATTATTTATTTTATCTCTTTTTACCTCTTCAATCATGTCTGTGAGATCCTAGATTTGTTTCTCTAGTAATCTGAAAAAACCATTTATCCTGTTTTTATTTTATTAGTGGTTACCTGTAAGTTTTATACACACACACACACAAACACACACACACACACACACACACACACACACACACACACACACACACACACACACAATTTTTCCCCATACTGAAATATTATCTAATGGCTCCCAAAATAGATGAGTAAAATTTAGCTACCAATTATTTCTTCTCTTACCCACTTCCAAGTCTTCTGCAATCTGGAATTCTGGGTTCAGATGATTATTTCTAGGAGTGGCAGTTATAGTAGTAGTGTGGTCCAGCTATTGATATTTCCCTACTTTTATGTTTTATCATAAAATATTTAATGGTGCCTGAAGAGAAAGGAGCCCTATGTGCATGTGCTCCATTAACCATTTTGCCAAGAAGCCCATTTTAAGGTTCTTATATGCATTGCCTAACTACCTTCTAGGATAGTGGTACCAGGACACAGCCTCACCAACCATCCATGAGGCTGCCCCTCTCACTATATTCTGCAGAACTGACTGTAATTTTTGGAATGTTTACCTGTTTGATAGATGGAAATTGTACTACTGGATTATTGTTTTAATTTGTTTATCTGGGGGGGGGAATAAGTTGTTAGAAACTACAATTCCAACATTCTTCCTCTGATAAAGCTGCAGTTCCTTCCTAAAAGAACCCTCATAAGGGAACTAGGTTTAGCTCAGGTTCTTGCCTGTAAATGTTACCAATTAATTTCTAAGGGACTATTTTATAATCTTTTCCACAAGGTACTTTGTGGGCATGTGGATCCAGAAGAAAAAAAAAGTACAATGGGTGATAATTGTTTTTAATACCAAGAATCCATGTACTCACTCCTAGTCATGGAACATTGGTGCTATGCTATATGAATTCTCATAAAGTAAACAAATTAGTTAATCAGTAAATTCATGTTAATAGAAAACTAGAGTCACAATAACTAATTTGTAAAACCTGCGGTACTGGCAAATATTATGATAAGACATATTGGCCTAATGGTGCTCTGCAAATAGGTTCTGATTTGCAAAACTGAGCAACACAATAGCAATCATTTCACGTGAAATATTCATATCAGAAATGTTGACTGGAGTGATTGAAAGTCATTCACTTAAAACTAATAAATAAACACACTCGTCTCCCTTATAATACTGGAGAGTCATCCTTAATTTAGCTGTGTTCCTCTGCATTATTCTTGTTCATTAGCAGAAGTGACTCGGAATAAAATTTAGCTACCAATTTCCTTGACAAATACAGGAATATACATAATCATATACATATAAAAGTACGTGTGTATGTGTGCGTATGTGTGTGTGTGTGTGTTTCCACATGAATTGTAAGGGCAGAAATAGCATTTCAAACAGAAGGCACAGCATGAGCAAACACATGACTGTAATGAGAACTGAGGTGGAGGAAGCCAGCCAATCAATACTGCAAGACTAGTGAGGGGTACATGTGACCCTTGGCCATGGCTAACATCATTCTGATAACTACTACTATGACATCAGGTTTTTACCTTTAAACCAGGTTTCAGTAAGAATTTCAAAGAGAGAAGAAATGCCATAAGGTAACTTTACTCAGAAACTATTCAAATGTGTGTTTTGATGAAGGTTGCGAGCTATTTTAGCACATGCCTCACAGATGTCCACTCGCTTACTTTAAGTCAGATTGGGCGCAACTCAATTTAGATAACATTTTGGAGTCGGAGAGGGTAAAGGGCGATGGGGGATGAATGGTGATGGAAGGAAACTTGACTTGGGGTGGTGAACAGCCAGTACAATATACAGATAATGTATATAGAAGTGCATTCCTGAAACCTCCATAATTTTATTAACTACTGTCACCCCAACGAATGCAATAGAAAGGAAATAGATAATATTTTATAAGTACTCTTTGATAATTAGTAAAGCTAACAATAAGAGCTCGCTTTGATTGAGTTTGTGCCAGGCACATGCCTTACGTCATGTTGTCCTTATAACAATCTATAAAGTCGTTTCTCTTATTGTCCCCGTTTTAAAGAGGGGAACTTAACCAAGGTCGGGCAGTTAAGATGTGAAAGACTTCACATTTGAACCTAAGCTGCTGGATTCCAAAGCCCATGCTTTTATCCATTGTGCTGAAGATAATGATGCTGAAAACTTTGGGATATCACAAATATATTTTATTTTTACATAAAGCCGTAAATGCCTAAAACATGTCTTTGTATTTACTCTGTTATCGTGTGGAGCTGAACATAAAAAAAGTTACTTGTGCTTGAAAGCTGTCCATCTTGCTATTCTCTCCTTCCCTTCTCCGCTACGTCCAGGGTCAAGGTCACTGGTGCTGAATTTGTGGTCCTACAATCACTTCCATTTCATGACCACAAATTGTGATGCCCAAAACACAGGCATGTGACTTTATAGCCGAAATATCTAGAAAAATAATTCTTACTCTAACACAAAAACCGGTAATAATGGGAAAAGAAAGAAAATTATGGGTAAAATAAATTGCTTTTTTTTATATAAACATTATTTTTTTCAAGGTCTTGTCAGTATAAAAGCCTCTCTTCCAATCACTAGTCACGTCACCCCCTTTTTAATTTTGCCCGTTCAGTCTTTCTCCTCCTACTTCATCAAAAGTCAAAGTTAGAAAACCACCTAAATTAACCCCTTTCCCATGACATTACCATTTCTAGTTTCCAGGGGTTATTAAGAAACCTTAAACCCAGACTTCCAATGATGAGAGAAGAGGAATAGAAGGCATGGTAAATGAGAAATGACAGAAAGGAAAATGCCGCTGAAATGACAAATGCTACACACTGGCAGACAGACGGCTGATTTTCTTATTCCATTAAGAGCTCTTCACCCCCAAAAGAATCACATTGATGACCCAATAGAGAGATTGGCAAAGGACCTGAACAGGCTGTTCACATCAAAAGAAAATGAAGCGTTAGTTAATCATTTGAAAAGATACTCAACCTCAGTCATAGTTAAAGAAAAGCAAAATTTAAAATGATAAGATTCAATACTTAACTTTCAGGCTTCAGGGGTGGAGGGAAACAAAATTGGTTTTGGGGGAAATAGTTATAGTCATGAGTCATATTTGGAGCACCACTTAATATCTATCCAAATTCAACATGCATGCAATCTATGCCATAATAACTTTACTTCTTCTAGGAAATATATACATCACAGTGCATTTGTACCATTGGCCCAGAAACACATGCTCAGAGATATTATGGCAGCATTATTTATAGAGGCAAATCCCTGGAAACAACCCAAATGCCCCTTAGTTTGTACTGAGCACCATTAACGTCCCTCTAGAAGCCCACACGAAGAACTGACCAGTGGTGGGAGTGTGAGGGGGGATCAGGAGCAAGAATGGACTGGTGAATTAATTATTCTCTCTCTCTTTCTCCCTCCATATATGTATGTATATGTATATATTTGTTCCTTGTTTTTTTAAAAAAGAATGTATATTAAAATATAAATCCACTAACACAAAAGTTTTAAAGATGCTTTAAGATTTCTAGAAAAGAAAACCATGGCAAAGCAGCCATGAAATTTCCAATTTCTCCCACATAACAGACATCTCCAAGGATTATAAGGATAGAACCAGACAGGACAATCTAGAAATAAGCCCTTGGATTATATGCTTAATGTGTGTGCTTGCTCTGTTTTCACATTCTGGGTGACATCTTCCTAAAAAAGGACACGCGGTGTAAATAGCACTTCACTGTTGCAATGTCAGTCTTTAACACAAAGTGGTTAAAGCCATTCCTCTTACCAAATCATTAGTAGTCTTCAGGCCGTCCTCCATATGGCCAAGAATATTTTTTTCTATTTTTACCACATTAACCTCTCAAAACCTTGGTGAAAGCTGCCCACTGTAAGGCCATGGCATCTACGACACCGTGTTTGTATCTCCATTACTATGCAACATAAGACAAGTGGCCTTATAAATTCCTCGTATTTGCCAAACACATTACATGGAAGATCATCCTGTTAATTTGGGAAAGGGAAACAGTTTTATGGCATCTAAGGACTGAAAAAATTACCTCTAATCCTTTTGGGAATCAAAGAGGCAATAAAGTGAAATCGAGTGCAGAGAGACTCACATTGTAAATCCATTTACTACCAAGCCTTGTTTACTCAAGGATTTATTCGTGCCAGTAACTAGTCACCAGAGCTTAATAGCATGACTTTACCAGAATTTCATTTAAACGAGTGTCTGATAGTTTTTTCACAAATAGCGTTCAGCTGATTAAAGCCTAATTACACGCATTGAATTAAAGGTGTGAGTACATAATAAAATGTTCCAGCTAAAAGGAATCTGTGTTGGGTGTTTGATTTCCAGCTAGTAATTTGGCTGGAATAAAATGGAAGCGAGAGAAAGTGGAATTGTTTGAAAGGTGCGGCTTGATGACAACATGAAGAAATAGACGAATGCACCGCACACTTTTCTAAACAGGATGTGCTGACATCTAAAACAGCCTTTTCTACTCTCCAACATTTATAATAATGGTACAAACCGCACTCACCGAGGCCAACAGCCAGGAAAAAAAAAACACAAAACATATTTCCATTTTAACGCCTTTAGATGATCAAAGCATCAGCTTAATATAATCAGCTGAAACCCATTTACCAGAGAGCTCGCCACTGCGCCCAGGGACCGCCCTGCCTCCCAGCCCTATCTATTCCGGAACAGGTGCCATCCTCGTAAATTAATTAGTCTGCGGAGAAGCACCTTGTTCTCCATCTCTGCAGGCCTCTTGTGGGTCAGGGCCTCGAGGACTTCGCCATCTGGGCAGAGTTTCCCCCAGGGAAACAATCAAAGCCCACAGATTGCAGCCTACAGAGGAAGGTTCGGATGACAATTAACCTTATTAGGCCTCGTTTTTTTACAGTTTATAGTGTGTCAATATGTTGGCTCCGTAAATAATCTGCCACATCAAATAGGTAAAAAAGAAACAGTTTCTCCTCCTGTTAAAAGTTAGAAAGCCCCTTGGAAAAGAAGTATAATATTGGAGAGAAATGGTGTCATTTACAAATATCCAAATACCAGGATTATTGAGTAGAAAGTTAGGCAGGCTCTAGATTTCAAATAAAGTTCACGAAAAAAAACAAAAACAAAAAAACTATCATTCATTTCTGTAAATTCTCAGGGAGGGAATTTCAGTTTTCTAGGGCTTTCACATTTCTCTCTCAGGCTCAATGCCTCTCCTGTATGTGGTTTGGTAACATCTGGCTAACTTAAGAGATACATGTTTCTTTTTAAAAATTGTATTTTGGCTCCCTTTTCCCCCCAACCACGGTTATGCAGCCATGATCCTGTTGTCCTGGTGATACAAAATAAAATCAATCAGGACATTTGATATCTACAGCCTGTCACAAAATCAACAGATATTATGCCTGCGTTTTGGAGTCAGAGTAAACTTTAACTAAACACTTCCAAAATGACTTTCTTTGCAGCCTGGCACCAAAAGTGCCCACTTCATAAAATAGTCTCTACGCGTAACATAAAAGAGAGTTTACTTACAGATTGCCACAGGGATTCTTAGGGAGATGGACTCAAAAAGATCTTACGTATGTCCTGTCCCCGAACATCTGGCAGAGCCCTGGGCCCCACCATCTCATTCAAGTCAATTACATGAATCTAGTTAATGTTTTGAAGCTGAGGAAGACTCCTTCCCCATTCGCTTCCCCCTCTTTTGCGGCTTCCTGAGACAGCTCCAGTGGGGCTCTGGAGCCACCACCGGGTTAATGATGTGTTTGGGACCTTGCTGACAGTAAGAGCAGCTTTGTCTTCTTGCGTATCCCCTGTGCTGACTCACGTGAAGTTGAAAATATTTGCAGACTTGAACTGTTTGCCATCAAGTCGCGGGAAACTCATTTGATTCTGTCTATAGATAGTCCTTGGAGATCTGAAGTGATGGAGGAAGAAAAAACTTTTCATAAAATGTAGCTTTTATACCTTAAAAAAAAAAGTAGCAGTCAGACTCAATGCTGCTGATCACATTAAAAACAAATTACCACTAAAGGTATCTTTGACATTTGGGCATACTGTTTAGCTTGAAATTTCTCCCATCACGATACCACGCCTTTATTCTGTAAGTGGGAAAAATGAAATTAAAGGCTAAGTGAAAACTTTACTTGCATTTCTAGTTTTGGCCAGAAGAAAATCTTAAAAAAAAAAAAGGAGAAGGAGAAGAACAGAAGAATGACGTTAATGTATAGGAGCATTTTTTTTTTTTTAGCATATACTCTTTCGTTATTAAATACATCTTTGTCATATTGGTTAGTAATATCAGCTTGCAGGTTTATTATAATTGTCTTTTAACCAAGATTTACTATTGTGATTCTATTTCTGCAAGCATAGTTGTGATGGAAAGTTCAGAGTCATTCACTAGCACATATTGGAAGAACTTAAAACTGAAAGTAGACCATGAAGTTAAGATATCTAACTTGGTAATGAAGAAAAGGCTGGAACAGCCTCTGACAAAACAGTGCCCTCTAGTGGATATACAAACCTGGACTCAAAGTAATTGTCTCACAAGGAGTGGGGGTCAGGAGTTGGGAATCTAAGTGCATAAAGACATCTTACTATTATCGGATGCGAAGAAAAAGAAGGGCAGCACCTAGGTAATTCCGAAGACAAGGAGGCCATGCTTCATTACAGTAAGCGTTGTTAAGGGCCCACCGGGGCCAGCACTGGTGCTGTGCATGTGGGATACAAAGATGGATAGAACAGAGACCCCACCCTCAAGTAGCTGATGGAGTAACATAAGCACAATGGAAAAAAAATAAGAAAGAAAGAAACAGAAAGATAAAAAAATTATCTTTTTTTAAAAAAATAATACTAAACCAAACCAGTCAAGCAACCATTGACTTAGTCCTTGAGTACGCGTGATAGATCTACCTAAAAAACAATTTTTAAAACAACAGAAGACAAAAGTAGGTAAACTGTGTCATCCACAACTCTGGACCCAAAATAGTCTGATCATTCAGAAAGAGCTGAAAATCTCTATATCAAAAAGATCAGGGTGTGTGCATTGGATAAATCCTCAGGAGTGGGAGGTTGAGAGGGGACACATTTCAGAGTCCACTATGCTCCCTAAAACACCCTCCCCCAGGAGGCCATCCCAGAAGCTTCCTGGCAGGAGTATATAAGGGCAGGTATGAGATGATGAACCTCAAACTTGATGCTGAGAATGACCACCAATTGAGCACTCAAAAAATAAATAAAGCATTAATCATATTCTATTTTCACCTTAAGCCCTTTATAGAGGCCGATGCATGAAATACGTGCAAGGGGCTCAGTCCTCACAGCCCTGGCTTCATCTGGAAAGTTGTCTGGAAGGACATCCAGAAGGTTGTCTATCTGGTCTAATTAGAATATTATGCTTTTATTATTATAGATGATAGATGGGCCTTGGTGCAGTGATGTACACACATATTGTTATATATCACTGAGTCATAGAAAGCAGTGGTGTTAGCAGGCAAATTAAAGCAATGGAGTTGCTTTGGCGAACAACCAAAAGGGATACAGATTCAGGAGAATCAGGAAGAAAGCAAATGACAAGTATAACTGGTAAAAGTGTCCTCTAAGATCTTCCATGAGGAAAGCTTTCTTTAATCCCTGATTTGATTTTCTATCTGACTCCAGTGAACACTGTACAAGTTTCCATCACAATATCTATTACGCTATGATGCACTTTGTTTATATACTTGTGACATTTACTAGATAACTTTCTCAAACCTCCTAGAAACCAAGGACCATGTCATTTATCATTGTATCCCCAGTTTCCTACTGTTCCCAGAACAATGTTTAGCACAAAGTAGTCACTTAGTTAATATTAACTGGTTGAGTTACTACTCAAAATATGTAATACCTTGAAAGAAATATATCATTACCCAGATTTCATTGCATAAGTAGTATAAGATAGAATATTTTACATATATGAGAATTTAAGTATAAAATCAGCAAATGGAAATATTAATACCTTGCTAATAGAATAATGATCTTTTAAAAATACTTCAAAAAACTTACCAAACATGCAAAAACAAGAAAACACGGTGTTATTGGGATGGGAGAAACTGGCATACGTAAGAGTGTACATTATTGAGAAAATGTCATTCAACTTTGGACAAAAGCAATCTAGACAAACATTGTTGAGATCTTTGATGTAAAAATTTTACTTAAGATGATAATATCACAACAGAATACTTTACAACAAGATAAAAAAATTCTCAGAGTAATAAAAAAGATAAATAAAGGATAAAAGGTTGGAAGAAGGACAGAAAAAAAAGAACAAAAATAGGAGGAAATTTTTTAAATGAAAAAAAAAGAAAGGAAGAAAGCAAGGAAGGGAAGAAGAAGGAGCTAAAAAAAAAGAAAAAAAGAAAAATGGAAATTTAAAAAATACCTAAGAATAAGGAAATAGATAAGGAAATTGGCATAACAACATTGGGAGATACTATATAATTAATTAGAAAATAAAATGTATATTGGACAGAGGCATACAGGATGTATAAGCATATATATATAAACATTTATTGGACATTTTGGATCAGGCATTCTGCTAAGCTATCACTATATTTAATCCTCAAGGCAAGTCTACCTGGCAGGTGATTTTGCACAATGTCTCACAAGTTTATTTTTGCAAATTTAAGCTATTTCCAAAAAAAAAAGCAAAAAATTAAAGCATCTGGTACCACTATAAAATATACTTTATATATCAAAGTTAATTTTAGTGACATAACCATTTATAATTCAGTACCCATGTTTAAGTTCCATCCACTATAAATGATAAATCTTAATCACAGCTTCTAATGTGGCTGGAGTCTTATCCAAAGTTAGGGTGAAAATAAATGGAGCATGGGACCATCCTCTCAAAATAAGGAGTTTGAATGAAAAATATTTCCATTCTCTGAAACAAATACATGTTTTTAGAGGACAGAAGGGGGACAAGTGTTGACAAGATCTTGGCTTTATTTGTGAAAGGTTCTAGTCTATACTAGCCCAGGGAGCCCCAACCTGTCTCCATTAACCTCTGATCATAGCATGAGGTAAAGAGGAATCATGCAAACTGAGAATATTTAAATATTCTCTCTGAATAAAAGCTGTTTAGCTGCTGGAATCATTTCCTCTCGCTGTCCCTGAGCTAAAGAAGTGGATCGATCAGCAGGGGAGGCGAACAGATGCAGCTGGAGAGGAAGGGAGGCTGGGGGGAGCGCCCACGAGCAGCCATGGGGGACGAGAGGCGACAGCAGAGAGTTCACAGAAGCAGCTGGAAGAACGGAGCCACAGAGGGAAGGGGCTCGGCAAGGCAAAAGCATGAGACTAGATGTGCTCAGAGAAGCTCACAGCTTGCGACACTCCCTAAATATCCACATGGAGTGCGGAAGGCACTTGTTCCCAAGGGATGGTAAGGAAGTTTCCTCATTTCCATTACAGCCTGCAAAAATTTCACACACATTGCAGTCTTCCAGTTGCCCCTTCTGTGGCCTCCGTGCTCAAGGCCCACCTGAGATATGTATTCCTGATGGCACTTCGGCTATTGTATCCTCATCTCCCGAAGGGTAAATCCATTCATCTCTATTAGGCCTTGACCATGAAAAATGTGAGGGACTGCCCTCACATGTGATCTTCTAAGTGATAGCAGGAACTCACTCTTCCCTTTCCACCCAGCACAGGTGAACGCTACCCTCTGCTTCCTGCCATTCAGGAAAATCCGCATGACCAAGAGCTAAGAACCTTGAAAGTACAGAATTCCTGGGAAGCAAAGAGATTAGAACACATTTTGTGACTAATAGTGAATAACAAATTAACACTCCTCAAAAGACCTTTTTTAAAAAAAAATCCAGCCATCTATGAAAAGGCTAAATGCTTCATACTTTTTGAAATCCACTGTTGACAGAACATATTAAACTTCTTTACTATTAACGTTGTACATCATAAAAGAAACAGAACACATACCTTATAAAGATCCTCATCTTATTCCTGGGGATCATTCTGGAAATTAAGATAATGACAGTCCTCTGCATGAATATAGGACTTTATAGTCTACTGTCAATTAATATGTTTTCTATTTATTACCTTCTTCAATTTTTAAAGCTGGAATTTTAGGGAGTGATTTGCATACCATTTCTCAATTCCATTGTCAGAGGTACAGGACATTCTTTCGAACAACTGTTATCTGTACAAACATATGCGTTTAAAAGTTATTGCTCATGTTACCTAGTCTTATCTTGAGTCTATAGCTCTTGAAATTCCTGACAGCCTTTCAGCACCTAGGACAGTGCTGCCTGTCCTCACCACATAGGTGTTGGAAGGAATAGGTGGTAGCATATTGAGGCAAAGAGCTCCACAGCTGAACTCCATGTATTTCAGAACTCCAAAAGGCTAGCTTCCAAGATATAGGCAAAAGGCAAAACCAATTTGTAAAAATCTTTACCTAGTAACCACTTTGGCACTCTATTATTTTAATTGTAGGATATATTTTTTTAATTTTTTATTTGGTAGTCTCATGTCAAGTAATAACACAAAAGTCATGATATCCAAACATGAATACAAGTTAATTTTCAGGGGACCTTTCTCCAAAGAGTTTTATATAAATATACCATTACTCTTCCTTTTCTTGTTGGGAACCAAGGTTAGTAATATTGTTTCTTTCACAAATAGCAAAGAAAACACAAACAAACACATTAAAAAATAAGATAAGAGTAAGAAAACAGAGTAGGGAATTAATATTCATTGAGTATTTAAAATGTGCCTGATAAAGCAGATACTTTTTAAAATATTATCTTCATCTTTACAATAACCCTGAGAAATAAATATTTTTGTTTAGATGAGGAAACTGAACTCAGAAACCCTAAGCAACTAACTCAAGAGGCCCAGATGACCTAAGAGCTTCTATGAACCAAGACTCCTAATTGTGAGTAAATTTGCATCTCTATGTGTTTACCAAGTCTCCCCTCTCTGTCTCTGTCTCTTACATTGTACACACACACACACAAACACACACACACACACACACACACACACACACACACAGAGAGATAAAGACACATTCAGCTAAAAAGAGAACTACAATAAAACATTGACTGCTGAGAGTGACATGCAACGTTCTCTGGATGGCAGAAATAACATCAAATCATAGAAACATAGCATCATCTCATGAAAATCAGGCTCCCAAACTACCCAGTGAGAAATCTTGAAGGTCATCTTTAGAAAGAACAATTAAAATGTAGAGCTGTAGGTGCTAGGTGAGAGGGGAGCCTATACGTAGGTTTCAGTCTCACTGTTTAATGTATAGAACTCTAATATTCATTTTCCTGATGTCAACAAACGGTGACCAATGAAATGAAACTCTAGAAGAAAGCATACAGTCCTATCTAGGCTCTTTGGTCTCCAAGAATTTTGTAGACTTTACATAGTTATGTTTTAGAGGAGGTTGAGAGGATAAACTTAGAAACTTTCTGCCCGGGCTTTAATCTGGACTCTACCATTAACTTGTAATGTGACTCTGGCCAACCCACTTAGCTCTTTAAGCCTCAGTTTCCTTATCTCTGAAATGGGGCTAACAATAAAAATAATGATAGAACCAACTTAGTATGTCTGACGTAGACAGCTCATGAGATAATGTGTTAAAGTGCCTGGCATTAGTGGTGATGGTGACCGTAACCAGAGAAATCCCCCCATTATTCTTCCGCAGATGATATTAGCAGAACTTACACTCATTTACTCAACACATATGATTTCTTGATTTCCTGCAGTGACCTGGCACGGTTAAGTGACATTGGATGAAATTCTCACATACATTAAAAAAAATTAAAAATGCAAATGTCAGCCGAAACCGGTTTGGCTCAGTGGTGGAGCGTCGGTCTGCGGACTGAGGGGTCCCGGGTTCGATTCTGGTCGGGGGCATGTGCATTGGTTGCGGGCACATCCCCAAAGGGGGGTGTGCAGGAGGCGGCTGGTTGATGTTTCTCTCTCATCGACGTTTCTGGCTTTCTATCTCTCTTCCTCTTTGTAAAATATCAATAAAATATATATATATATATATATATATATATATTTTAAAAATGCAAATGTCATATTTGAACTTTTTGGGGGGTTTGTAGCTGAGAACTTTCTCTTAATGTTGGGTTTCCACTCAGAATTTCCCTTACCCCCTCCAAGACATTGTGGCAGATGACACCAGCCTCATTGCAATGTCTCTGAGAGGATGGAGATGTTTCCACAGAGGGTTCGGCCCAGTGCATATCCCTTCCTTCCAGTGGGGCCTTCCTCAGATCTGTCCCTGAAACCTTAAACTTGCTTCCTTTGAGAAGGTGATGTTTTCATCTGGCTGGGCTGTGTGATTTTTTATTGCTACGGGTTTTTTTAATTGCTTTGTATGCTTTTAATTCTGAACCACCGAGGGGTAGTTTTGCTGGCAAAGTATAGTGACACTAAATAAATAAATATTGCGACCAGTTTAAACAACTTGATGGCTGCTGGTGAGGGTTGTGAGAGTAGTATACCAAAAAAATCTACCGGCTGAGTTTTATGTTTTATTACGTAGTTTTGATAAAGAATTTTAATTGGGTGATATAATCTGTCTTTATGCTTATTTGTATGTAATTATGCATGCACAATAAGCCTACACGCATTTATAACACCCATACTGAAGATGGGATGCATTGAGGCTTAAAAAAGAAATAAAAGCCCACTTACAAACAATAAAGTCAAAGGCAAACCTATGCATGTATTACAAAGAAATACTGCATTAAAGAATCAGTGAGCGGATTCCTAACAGCTAACACAAATGACGTGGATTCCGTGGCTGCATTTCTCATTCTAACGACCTCTCCTCACTGGAGCCTCAGGCCTTTGTGCCTTGGGGCGGTAACTGATTGGCAGGCTGACACAGCCCACGGAGAGCTGTCAGGAGGTCTCCTGGGCCTGGGGATCAGTGTGCTTAAAATATTAGGATTTGATAGAGTTAACACTTGCCCTTGAGCAGATGGTTTTGAACGTTCTGTCAACACTGCCTGTGATTACCGCAAACAGATTCTCCGTCCCAGAGGAATGGGGGTGAAGTGCTTTCTACCTCCCTGGTCTCATGTGAGAGGTGTAAAATGTATCATTTCCAGGGGCTCCTCCTCGCTGCGAGAGGCACATTTCCCACACCAATTCCCCTACCACGCAGCCAGAGCCACGACTTAATCAAGAGCCATTGCCCGGGTCTGGGGGGGAAACAGGTCTGGATGGACTTAAACCGAACCTAGATGCCTCTATTTTGTGTCCCTGGCATACGTGGAATTTGTGAATTGCTTTTTATAAGCGAACAGAATGATGGATTCACGGTAGTTAGGCCAGTGCAAGAGTGTGGAAGGAGAAGGGGGAGAGAATGAGGAAGGCCCTCGGACACTGAAAAGTTGAGCAGTTCAGAGTTCTGAAAGTAGAAGTGAACACACCTCCCCATATTTATTTTTAATCTAGACAAATTCTTTGATGGGTGGGGGAGGGGAAGACAGGTGTCTTTTCAAATGAGAAATATTACCCATTCCTATTGAGTGCACTGGTTTACAGAATTAGGAAATGAAATCAGCAATGATGGCAGATCGTGGGAAGCAACTTGCAAGATTCTCATTCTGCAATGGAACTAACCAATAAGTCAGAAGAGGGCATAGCAACCCCAGCGACGTGCAGGAAGTATTTCCAAGGGCGTGCTCTCTGCCTGGCACCGTCCTGTGGGCAACGCCCGCAGCTAAATGAAATGACCTCCGCCCCCAGGAAGAGAGAGTTCCGAAGACAGAACCTGCACTCCCAGAACCTATGCGAGGAGCTGACACTAATCTCATAGCTCCAGTTATTACAACTTCATCCTTAGCATATCAGGTGCAAAAGGAACACCTCAACCTCCACCTTCCAGCAAAGGCTGCTTAAGGTGTTTGATCCTGTCTCCCAGCTGATCTGTCCTGGCTGCCCCTCTCCCTTACTTAGAGGGCAAGAGGCCCTCAGGACAACCAAGGCTGCCAAGATCAACAAGGAAAGAGGATTGCTTAAAAAAAAAGAAAAGAAAAAAAGAAAAGCATGTGTGAAGCAAAGCTTAAAGATCCACATATCCAGACTCTGGCTTCCACGTTAAAGGTGTATAACCTCCCCCTTCATTATATCAGTTTGCTGTGATGCTCTGAACACCTGCACTATTACATTCTTTTCTTGGATTTTTTTTAATAAGAAAAAATTAACAAAGTAAAATTTGTTGACAGTGTTCACAGTCAACCCAGTGGGTGTTCCACCTATGCGCTGTCACTTTTTTCATGTTCATTTCTGCAGGTGTTAAATACATGCTGACAACAACATATGTTACCAATCTTAAATGTTTTTTTTTAAACTCATAATTAAGGAGTTCTCACAGCTTGAAAAAAGAATAATACAGGTGAAATCTGCCTCTGCCCAAAGATTTCTTCTTATTTATTTCTCCTCTACCCTTTAGGTATTTCTTGAATACAATGCACATAGATAAAGTATGCACTAAAGAACACTGAATTGTATATTTTTAATAGGCAGATTATATGGTATGTGAATTATATCTCAGTAAAGCTGTTCTTTTTTAGTCAAATAGCTAATAAATTATTGAGCCAAAGAAAACATTGTGCCCAATTAAAAGACAAAAATAAAAAGCACATAAAATATTATCTATATAAGCAAATTTGTAACAATGCTAAAAACATCTGAGCTCACTTACTCACCAAGAATATCCCACTTATTCCTTTTTTGTTTGTCAGTTGTTGTTTTTTCTTGACTCAATTTCCCTTGCTCCTTTTAATGACCATTTATTATTCTTTCTGGGAAGTCACACAAACCCTCCAAGAAGTATTATGCTATAGGAACCTCAAAGTTGTACATTCTCTTAGTGGCATACAACCCTTTGAACCTTTTGTTACTTCCTGTGCACATAACCACTTCTACAGTGCCAAATAATTAGCAGGAAATCCTCGTAATCTTATCCCTATGAATTTCAGAAATAATTTCTTCCTATTGGCCACTACTATATAACAGCTTCCACACTCTCCCTCTAGAGACCAAAACTATGATGGGGTGATTGATGACATTTCAAAGCAAGTATTACATTATGCTATGGCAAGTATAAGAAAGTGTTCAGAAGTATTTCCCAAATGTGAGGCAGTCACAAAATCAGCAGGACACTCAATCAGCCCACTTGGGACTCTCCCTCCCCCCAACCTCCTTAATTCTAAGAAGTCAGCTGAGCTCAGTCCACCCTCAGGACCTCTGCTCCTGCTCCCCTCAGTCTTCACATCAAGAGGATGAGACCAAGATGGCTCCTAGACCTTTCTTGAACAAACTAGGCAATGGTGCTTCACTGCACAACTGGGATTCGTGACCCTGCTTTGTGTGCTTTGAGGCAACTGTCTCATCATAAGCTACTTTAAAAAAATGTACTTATTCCTTAGTTTCTTTGACTGAAGTGCAAGCCCCATGAAAACAGGACAATGCATCTCCTTATTTACATCCAGCATAGAGCCTAGTGCAGAGTTAATGCTCAATAAGTTTTTTTTTTTTTTGGGGGGGGGTGGGAACAAATTGCTTAACAAAGATACAGATAAAACTCTTTCCCCTGGATATTCTGATTCAGTAGGACTCAGGGGAAGCCAGGACCCCGAAGCAAAAGCACCTCAGGTAATTTGGATGAGCAAGCAAGTTTGAAAAATATCCTCAGTGCCTCGCTATGCAGCATGGCCATGGACAAGCAGCATCAGCATCACCAAGAAATGAAGAGTTATCTGGAAATGAAGAGTCTCAGGTTTCCAGGCCCATTGAATCAGGACCGCCATTAGCAAGGTCCCTTGGTGAGCTGGGCACTGGTTAGAGTTTGAGAAGCACTGTCCAGGCACATGTGTTTCCAGGCCAAGTCTGACTTGCCAGTGAGACAGACCTAGAAGCACCACCCGGGCACTCTGGAGGGACCCCCACCTCGGCAGGAATAAGAGCCTCGGACCGACATGACCAGCTCAGTTCATCACACCCCCCAAAGTGAACCTGGAACTTCTACACTAGCAGTTCTCAGAATATGGTCCCACATTAGCATCACCTGGAAACTTGTTGGAAATGCTAAGTCGCTGGCCCCATCGCAGATCTATTGAATTAGAAACTCTGAGGGTGGGGACAATGATCTACCTTTTAACCAGCTCTCCACAGGAAATCCTGATTCATACTGAAGTTTCAGAACCATGGTTCTGGACCAGAAGATCCCAGCCCTTGATGTACATTTCGATCGCCTGGGGAAGTTTTAGAAATCCTAGTGCCTATGCCACCCCCCCCCCCCAGACCCATTAAGTGAGAATTTCTGGACATAGCACCTAGATTTCAGCAGCCTTTAAATCTACTCAGTGGATTTTAATGGCAGTCAATACTGGGAACCACAGTTCTAGCCACAATCAGATCCGCCTAGCCACTTGGCAATAGTCACCAATAAAAACAGGAATACTTGGTAGCAAGGTTAGATTAAGACAGTGGTTTTCAAACTTTAGCATGCATGAGAATCTCATCTGGAGGAACATATTGCCAGAGTTATGAGTCAACAGGTCTGGCATGGGGCAAAGAATCTTCAGCCCTAACAAATTCCCAGGTGATGCATATGTGTCTTGCCCAGAGAACACACTCTGAGTTCTTCCAACATGGTTTGGCTCTAGAGTTCATAAGTACCTATTTCAAGTAGAGCTACTTGAAATAGGTCCAATATTTCTGATCCCCATAAATAGCCCCCCCTCTAAAATCTCATGGTCAGTAATTGGAAAAGTATATATAGTGAACAGATATAAGTTGAAAGTCGGGTGGGCTTTAACCTTCCTGCATCTCCAGCTATTGTTCTGTAAAAACAGGAAGGGGACTCAGAAGTCATGGCTCTAAGTCTTATTCAGCCATTACTAGCCATGATACTTTGGGGGAAGTTATTCCGTTACCCCTCAATTGTGTCCTAATAACTTTGTACCAGTTGTCGGAATTGTCCTGAGGAGTAAATGAGTGAGACTCAGAGAGATTAAGTCCCCCGAGGATACACAATTCCCTTAATAATTGGGGAATTAGCATTTAAACTTAAGCAGATGTGATTTCCTAGCTTACAAATGAACTATGAATGGCTAAAGCCCTTTATCCAGGTTCTCATTCCCCTGGGTCTCCCTCGGTCATTAATGGCACCCAACTACTTGCTCCCAGAAAGTTTCTTTTCTCCAGGTTTATATGTCACAGCATTATTCTGCTCTTTCTCTTACCATTTCAATTCCTTTGTATAGCTCTAAACCATTATTCTAAACTTTGGCCTCTCTACTACTAAAGCCCAGACCTTTTCTAGTCACCCACTGGGCCTTGATGCCTACATTTGATGACAGACACTCAGATGCAATGTGCCTCATCCTAGCTAATTTTTCTCTCTCATTTACTTTTTGTTAATGGCACCACTACTTCCTCAAGCACACAGATTCAAAATTTAGTTAGTTTGGAGAGTCTACTTAATTATTCTACTCTTTTCATAAACTACATTTCCTCTCCAACCAGCCCTTAATAGAATTCCATTTCTCATTGGTAACATAGCCAATGAAACTTATAGATAACCCCTATGTGTGTGTTTTTTCTTTCTCTCAGAGTTACATAAAAAATTAGCTATGATCTCTCTTTAATTTAGACCTTATATAACAGGATATATAATAGCATGTGCTCTGTTTTTCCTGTTAGAGGAACCATATAGGAAACTATATTCTCAGATGATAGTAAGATGAAGATGATCGCCTTACAAGAAAAAGCCACTCACAGCCACTGATACAGTCACTTATATATACATACTTGAATTGGTGTAAGTGTTGAGTGCTCACAGTTGCAAGTTGGCAACAGCAACTTGGAGATTTAAACTCATGTCCAGTAGCACCATAATATAATGAATAAAGCATATTCTCCCACTGTTCTATAAAATAAATTATTTCCAAATTGTTTTAAATTTTTGAAAAAATCAAAGAGTAAATGAAATGTATAATATTTAAGGTCCAAGAAAATAAAGATGTACCTTTACAGCCCTGGCTGGTGTGGCTCAGTGGTAGAGCACCAGCCCTTGGAGCACAGAGTCACTGGTTTGATCCCTGGCACATACCTGGGTTGCAGATTCCATCCCTGGCTATAGTTTGGGTGTATGGGGGAGGCAACCAATCAATTTGTCTCTCTCACATCAATGCTTCTCTCTCTCTCTCTCTCTCTCTCTCTCTCTCTCTCTCTCAAAATATCAATGGAAAAACTATTCTTGGATGAGGATTAACAACAATAAAAAAAAGACGTACCTTTACATTGTGAGGACTTAAGAAACAAACCATTTTAATGATTTGAGCTAACTTAGAGTTATTTCTAAACTTTATAATACCAAAGGTATAGAGCCCAGTGTCTAACCTTTCTTCCCTTAACTGATATTTAAAACCACAGAGCTAGCTCTCTGAATAAGCCATTTATTACTTCAATGGGTGAGTTTCTCCTATTTATTTGGCAATAATCATAATCCACTGTCAAATAGTGCAGTGAAGTCTTGAGAGAGATTGATTTCTAAAAGCACTCCCAGGCTCATATTGACACCCTCTGAAACTGTGGTCAAAAAGCAGTCCCTGTCATCTGCTTGTCCTGGGGCTGGTCCCAGTTTCGAGGAGACCAACTTCATAATTAAGCGGACACAGCTGGTCTGCAGTATATTCTACAGAAAAGTAAGGACACCGACTACACATGAAGCATAACTCACCAATGATATATATAACTGGATTTTAGGAGCCCAAACTAAATCACTTGGAATTCTGCCAAACTCAAAAAGGGGAGAAAAAAAGCCATAACAACCTTCTTTCTGCTAAGAATAATTATGTGAAATGTTCCCAGTGGGGTTGCCACCTTATTAAGTACCCAATTGTGATCCACGGCTGCTAGGCACTGGCTAACAACATGATGAATGCTTTGTACGAGATCTATAGGAAGAACAAGCAAGTTAAAGGGATATGTTATTTGGAAACATAAATGCAGCCGAAGTTCAGGGGATCCTTATGAAAGCACATCTTTAATGTGATTACTGGGCATTGCCACACTTCCATCACTACCTGATTTTATTTTTCTATATATTATGTCTGGATCTATTCCAAAGGGCAATATAGAGAAATGATACTACAAATGTAATTATTTTAAGGTTATTTAAAGAATCAAATGTCAATCACTATGAGCATTCTTTATAAGACATACTCTTTTTAAAAAAAAAATTAATTCATGCCTTTCTGCAACAATCATCCAGTATGCTAGTCACTACAAAGGGTTAAAATACAGAGGCTGTGAATGAAATGCATAATCCTTAAGGCCTTAGAGCATTAAGATATATCTGCTCCTTAGGGTCCATCTTTGTCCATAATCAATTTCTTCCCTTGGAGAACATTAATTGTCTCTAATGATAGCTTTCCATCAATACATCCTTGATCTTAAAAGGCCTGTACAGCTTTTTCCTTTATTCAATCAAATCATCTCTACAATTGCCCCCCTTTAGTAAGATAATACCTTTTAAGCCTTGTATTTTAATATAAAAAATAAGAGGTAGCTGCAAATTCTAATGGAAGTGCTAACATTTGAGAAACGGGATGATGGCTTCCATTATCCTAAATAATGTTTGAAGATTATAGAAAGCACAGTGTTTCAAAAGGTGGAAACTAATCCACCACTTTCAAATTATTCCTCGTATAAAAATCTGTTCTGACATTAGGATCCCCCCCCAATGATGGCACTGTATGTTTTAATATTTAAGTACAAAATATAATTTTTCAGCTCTGAAAAAAGGCAAATAATTGCTGTTTATAAGGACAAAATGCTGAATAACTCAAGGAACTGACAACATTAAACCCCAAAGCCATTTATTTTGTTATTCTCCTGATAAGCCATTTCCACACTCTTTACTCAAACCACCACAATCCTAATCAGTAGTTACTAAAATTATTTACTTTCAGGATGGCAAGGGGGAAAAAAAGAAAAAAGACTTCAGTCTCTTCATGACCTGCTAACGGTGTCTTCTCCCCCGCCCCCCCTGCAAATTCCCCACTATTTGCCTTCTTCAAAGATGCTTTTCTAAAGGTAGGAAAATTCAATTTTTTCCCCATTTTCTGATTTGTTTCCATTCAAATAGAGGATTGCTCTCGCGCTGCTTTATCTAGGTTACTCAGGACAAATCTGTGTCTCTGTCCGAGGCCTAACAACAGCATCTGCAGAGACTGCCCTAATATTTATAATAGGTAAGGAACCTTGAGAAGAGACACTGGCAGGACAAAAGCCGTCTAACCTACAGAATTCTTCTTTGGGTAATTTCTATATTCAGTGGGAACAGAGCAAAATTTCCATGCTGCGCATAAAGTGTCATTCTTATCTCCACAAGGTTGGGGAGCGCGATCACCAGAGTGCTGGCTTACATGTGTGCTTTCTCTCTTGCTTACAAAAAAAAAAAAAAATCCGCCAGCATTCTAGGAATAGAGGGAGAGACTCTGTGGAATGTAATTAACTGCAAAGCCCAGGTGATTAAAAAACCGATTAAAAGAAAATCACAGACACAACACAGAAAAAGAACTTATTCACTGAAAATAAAAGGGGGGGAGGGGAGTAAAGTGGGGGAGACACAGAAAAATAACTCATTTGTTTGGGGTTTCTTTAGTAATATGTACAAATTTAAGTGCTAACTATACACTATGAATCAAAATATAATCACTAGTTCATACATACAATTGGCTACAAAAAGAACAGCAAAAGAAATACTACTAGAATTCTGCATGGGGTAAAATGTGTATATGTAGGGAGATATTGTCACCCTAACAAATATTAAACCTAAACAACACACACACACAGAAAAAGTGAGACCAGTTAACAACCAAGATAAGAGATGAAAATTGCCACTGACGCAGATCAACTTTATTCAATGCCCTGATAAGCACCTATTTGCTCTTCCCCATTATGCTTTCTTTAGTATTTATAAATTATCATTTAATTATGCTGGCAAGTGGTAATTGTCAAATAAAGCTCAGATAGGCATAAGCCCTCCGGCTGCACATGACAGAAAAATATCTGCTAAAGCTGGGCTGATTCACACGTGTAGGAAAAAAAAATTTTCTTTCTTCTTTTTTATCCTTGCCAACAAATTATATGAACTGGCACTTTGTGCTTTGTAGGCATTTTGAAGTCTATGCAGATTACAGAGAAGAAAAATTAGTTGTTGCAATATCTACCATTCCTAAATTATTCTGCTGATTTAAGACATCATGTACCGAGAGAACAAAAGAGTGCCAAGATCGAGAAATTCAAACCTGGCTCTACTTATAGTTTATGCCCCAGCGTCATGTTCTACTGAGGAAATCGAGATTTGGAGACTTATTGTACATACTGTATAGTGGATTTTACAGAAAAATAGGAATTGGAACAGGGCAATCATCCCATTGGGAGAGACACAGAAATCTCTTTTTCTTTAAGTCTCTTACTACGTAGGTTTAATTAACACCCATCCTACCCTACCTCTTTTGTATGGAGTATTATAAATTATTCCCCCGGCTAGCATGCCAGCTATGGAGCATAAACACAAATAGAGGATTATAATGCATGCAAAAAGATAAGTTGAACACCAAGAGGCAATTTAATTACATCTAATATTTAGACAAAACGCACCATTTCGGTAATATATGTGGAGCCACTTGGGAATTATTTTTATTTGCAAGACTGAGCAGAAAAATACACAAGGAAATACCTGCCCCCCCCCCCCACACACACACACATCCTGCCCAGACCCATCATTTTCATTTACTTTAGAGAGAGACACACACAGAGAGGGAAGGGTGGGGTGAGGAGAGAGGGAGGAGAAAGCAAAACAACAATAAAACAAACAAACAAACAAACAAAAATATAAAGCAAACTCAAGTTCCTGCTGTGAGGCTAGACCAAGAGCATTACCCCCTCTTCTCTTGTCATTCCCCTGCCCCTCCCTGCATTCCAGCCATCCGGGGCTACTTTGGGGGGCCTTGAAGGTGCCATATTCCCTCCTGCCTTAGAGTATTAGCATAGATTCCTCCCATTGCTTGGAAAGTTATTTTACAACTTTAGTCCCACTTCCTACCCCACCTCCACCTCCACCTCCTCCATCTACTTCAGTCCTACTCATCCCGCAGGTCCTTTCCATAGGAAAGCTTCCTCTGAATCCCACCCCACCCCAGCTCCAGACAGGATCACGAGGTATTATTACAGACCCTCACAGCCCTTATTCCAGCTTATGAAAACAATACTCACAAATATAAAGCACTTGTGGCCCAGGCTATCCTACAGTCTAACAAAAAGCCTCACAAGCAACCTTGTGAAGGACAATGAGGCACAGAAACATTAAATCACTTGCCCATGATTCCCAGCTAGGCAGGACTCAAACCCATGCCTGGGACCAAAGTGTGTCCTCTCAGCCACTTGTCCTTATTGCCACATATATTTGCACTGTTGTCCAGCCACAATTGGTCAACTCTCCCCCTGGCCCCCAGCATACACGCTGGTTGGTAAGTGCCATGAGGCCAGTGAACATGCCTATTTTGCTCGGGCCTGATCCATAATAAGGACTCAATAAATAATTATTGAAAGATTTACTGAATATTTAGCTCAAAATAAAGATGGGTTTGGAAGCTGCAGATAGCTGCTTCTCTCAGTGTTTTAGCCGCCAACACAGTTCCTCCCTGTTTTGAGACCTCTTTTACTGCTTTAACCCAGCAAGTTGGCTTGGCCTAGCAGACCAACTTCAGGTACCTTTGCTTCAGTGAATAAGGTACTTTTGTTTTTTAATGGCTTAATTCCTTTTATTTTAAAGTCTGGTGAGTAAAAACCAAAATGGTTAAGTTTCATTGATACTTTAAAAAATGTAACAGCTGTAAAAAAAACAAAACAATACCATTTCCACAGATGTTTTCTTTTGAAACTGAGTAGACATGGAGGTTAGTAGCATATATTTTAAAATATATTTTATTGATATTTTTACAGAGAGGAAGGGAGAGAGATAGAGAGCTAGAAACGTCGATAAGAGGGAAGCATTCACCAGCTGCCTCTTGCACACCCCCTACCTCAGATGTGCCCGCAACCAAGGTAGATGCCCTTGACCAGAATCGATCCCTGGACCTTTCAGTCCGCAGACCGACACTCTACCACTGAGCCAAACCGGTTTCGGCAGTAGTAGCATATATTTTAATACCAACTCAAAAACATACCCTACTCTAAATGCAAAGAACATTGGTACATTTTGTCTATTATGCAGCCAGCATAAAAATTGCACCCCAGGTACAATCTGTGTATTACTAATACTTACACACAGTCAACGGAATGTTAACAATGTTTTGTCAAAATGCATAACTCAAATTTGAATATGCAGTCTAGCCTTGAATAATTCAATTCTCCATACCTGGAAATGAATATTACTCATTTGAAAACTCAGCTATTTTCATGTTTTTTGCTTTGTTTGGGCATACTTTTAGAGCATTTTAGTCCATGATGTGGGCTATTCAGTAACTGATGCAAATTTTCTTTGTAAAAAGAAAATAAAACCCTTTTTAGTAATCAAAATATCAAAACACATCTAGACTGGCACTTGGGAAACTGAACATAACCTCAAGTCAGACAGCCCTTTTAAAATAAGAAATATCCACACATAGACTATTAATTGAGAATTGCAAAGCTAAACTGCATTCACACCGTGGTATTCATAAATGGTTTTCAGCTACTCATTTATTTCCATTGGCACTGCTCTACCCCAGTCAAAAACTCTTCTAAAATAAGACTGCCATTTTCAAAAAATGTTTTGCATCTTCTGTATTACACTGTTTCTGCCACTTTCATCTATTCAGTATATTGTGGTAGTATTGAAGTACTTCCCATTATAATTAGAAACTTAGCTTTAAAAAAAAAGCATTTTCTTCTCATTTCCATAAAAACAAAACACAAAAAATAAAATGTCTTCCATTTGAAAGTTAGATAAACTTTTTCCATACAAATGGTATGGGAAACAAAGTACCTTACTCAAAACACAAAAATTAAGATAGTGTGCACTGGTAAGTCCTTTTGTTTTAAAAAGTTATCTTTTGCCCTGGCCATTGTGGCTCAGTTGGTTGAGCATTGTCCCATGCACCAAAAGGTCCCCAGTTTGATTTCCTCCCCAGGTTGTAGGCGGGATCCCCAGTAGTGGACTTGCAGGAAGCAGCCAATTGATGTTTCCTCTCTCTCGCCCTCGCCCTTCCTCTCTAAAATCAATAAAAATATATTTAAATAAATAAGTACAATAAAAAATAAAAATAGTTGTTTTTGTACAATCACAGATATTCATATGGTTTACCTGGAATGGTAGTGCAAATGTAATATCACTAAGTCCATCAACACAAAGCAAATTCTTTATCTAACACTCCAATCTTTATAAATACTTGGATGACCCTGAGGCCTATGACACTGGGAAGTATCTCTGACTCTTCAGGAAAAGAATAAGGTATGTTGAATATAGATTCAGGATTAGGGATAATGATTATTCTGGGTCTTTCATCCTAGCCACCCAATGTGGATATGTGTTACTTCTTTTCCACTAACCCAAGGGTCCTAGGAATTTATAAACCAAATTTCTTCCTGTTGTTGTTTTTAACAAACATAAGATTGGATCCTTACAAATCACCAAATAGGAAATTGGGGAAAGAATGTAAGAGAATAAAACTAATGTTTAAAAGGGGTGACAGAGCAAACTCACAGTTCACTTTTCTAACTAGTGTTCTGTATAATTATTCAAATGTTATCAAGCCCTAAAAATACATAATTTATGCAATTGCTACTCCTCAACTAACTTCAAAGCTTTTAGTACATAGCATAACCATCTGTACACTAGGAACTAAATAATGCCCTTTAAGCTGGTTGTTGAATAAGAAAAACATTCCAGAACTGCCCAATAGAAATATAATGTAAACCATCTAAGTAATTCTAAATGTTCTAGGAAACACATAAAAAAAAGTAAAAAGAAACAAGTGGAACTGATTCTGATAATATATTTCACGTAACCAATGTATCCCAGATATTACCATTCAATATGTAATAAATATAATAAATTATTGAGATATTTGATGTTATTTCATTTTTGTACTAAGTCTTCAAAATTCTAGTGTGCATTTTATATTTATATTACATCTTGGTTTGGACTAACCATACTTGAAGTGCTCAATAGCCATGTTGAACAGCACAGACAATCCAAACCATGGTAATTGAATATTTATTCTCTTCTCTTGTATTCTAAGTCAGTTATGTTTATTTCTTTGTAAAAAGAAAATAAACCCCTTTTTAGTATGATGATGATACTAAATATCTGATGATATTTAGTACCTGATGATACTAAAATAATCTATTTTCTAATATATAAAATAGATTTCTTTGTCACTGGGTATGTTTGAGATCAAGCTTATATTCCCAGACCCTTATTTTAAAAATCCGCTATGGTGTATGCTAGCTGAATTATCTTTAGCAACCCTACAAAATAGTGATTAGAAGTATTTATCAGCATTGTTTCTGGATTTTCCAGTGAGTTCTCAACTGGAAATTAAGATAAACATAGAAAACATGTGAGATAAACCTAGTCATTGGGCTCTGAGGGTGAGTGGAAGGATGAGCCTATAGCTGAGAGCATCTATGTCCTTCCGTCAGGTTTTGATTTGCCAAACATAAACTCTACAAAGTCCCCTGTGATACATCATCTCTTGTCTTTTAATCACTCGATTTTGAAATAGTATAATTATAGTTAATCCCTCATAATCCCATTAGCCTCAAAATTTATCAGTTCCAAACTCTTGCTAGCTCTGCCTCCAAAATAGGTCTCATTTTTATTTTTACCTTTGCACTAACATAGACTTAGAACTTTCTTCATCTGATCCTCCTTAGACTGTGACCACCCTCTGGCTCCCAGCATTCAGTTATTGTAGCACAGGGCCATTAGAGAGGTCCTGCTGAAACGTAGTTTGGAAAACTTCACTTCCTGTTCAGTGTCCTGCTGTGAAGATCGTCAGTATACATAGAACATAGTCCTAGCTCCTCAATGTGGTTATCAGAGCCCTCCACAATTTGATCCCAACTTACTTATATCAAATGACTATGTATGACCTACTGCATCCTAAACTTAGGTTCACTGTTCCAAAATATACTGATAGTTCCTGCTTTTGGCACATCCTAGTCTTCCATCCTGGAATGCCTCTCCTCCACTTAGTCTTCAAAATAAAACTTGAATCCCATTTTGTGAAACTTCTCTACGTCCATCTACCCATAAATTCAATAGATGTTTTATGAGAGGCTTTTCTGTGTGACAAATACTGTTAGACATTGGAGATTTCAAAAAGACATTTTTCTTGAAAATCTCCCAAGTTGGTAAGTGATGTTTGCAACATAATGCAATAAATGCTATAATCAACATATACACAATGTGTGTTTGAGAGGCCAGAGAGAATAAAAATTCTGCCCGTGCAGATGGAGAGCAGGGAAGATATTACAGAGGAAGTAATGTTTGAGCAGTGTCTGGAATGAGTAATATTAATTTTTCAGGTAGAAAAGAAGGGAAGATGTTGATGGCAGATAAAACTGACTATTCAAAGGGCACAGAAGTACATGATTGGAAAATGGAAAACAGGTTAGCATAAAGGAAGATTGATATTTAAAATACATTTAACATCTAGTAGGGCATGTGTCCTGGCCAATCAAAATTGACAGTGGTCTTATCACTGACCTTGAGGGGTAGGTCACATTATCCCAATTTTACAGATGAGCAAACAGACTCAACCAACTAAATATCAGGCCAGAAACAAAATCAAATGAGTGTGCTGGGCACAAAAACAGTGCCAGAAAAATGGCAAGGTACTAACAGACTAGTAGGGCTGTGGTAATGATTTGAACTTAACTTCAGTAGATAGGAGGAAACCACTGAAAGGATTTAGACAAGTTCAAGTCATGTTATCAGTTTCATTTTGGAAATATCAACCAAGTAACTATATAGCGAATGGCTTTGAGGGGGAAGAAATAAAAGGCTTGAGACAGTAGTTGGATGTTTGTAGTAATCTGGGTAAGAGATGAAGCCTAAGGATAGAAATAAAAGATAAAATTCAAGGCATATTTAGGAGATAAAAATTCACAGGATTTGATGAACCACTGCACACGAAGGATAGGAGACTGAGGAAGAGCTAACTGATGCATCTGAGATTTTTAGTTAGAAACTAAAGCACAGTGATGCCACCAAGAAAATCAAAGAACATAAAAATGAGAAAAAGTTCCATGTTGTATATGTGGAGCTTAAAATACCTGAGAAACATGGTTAGATACATACTGTATGTCCAGAAGACAGCTATAAGTAGGAGGCTAGAATCCAGGAGAGACAAACACCTGGGAGCCACAGCTTATTATATGGTCATAGAAATAAAGAAACCAGCTGAGTGTCCCTAGGGTGAGAAAAAAAGAAAAGAAAAGGGAATGGCTAAGAATAAAATCCTAGGGAAGCCCTAACCTGTTTGGCTCAGTGAATAGAGCATCAGTCTGTGGACTAAAGGGTCTCAGTCAAGGGTATATGCCTGGGTTGAAGGTTTGCTCTCCAGTTGGGATGTACAGGAGGCAGCCAATAAATGATTCTCATTATTGGTATTTCTATTTCTCTCTCCCTCTCCCTTCCTCTCTGAGATAAATAAAAATACATTTTTAAAAAGTCCTAGTGAAGATCCTCATTTAAGGAATGGGAATAAAAAAATATCAGTGTTTTGCCTTCTATAGAACTTGGTCTTCATTAGATCCTGAGATCGTGAAGGACTGAAATGACATCTTTTTCATCTTTGGGTACTTTTAGTGTTCGTGAAGAGTGTTGCTGTCACCCAGTAATTTACATACATTCACAAAAATGTTGGCTGAATTGAAGTTTCATCTTGAAACACTTATTTCTCAAGACATTTGATTAGAGAACTCTACATAACTCTATCTTTGCATATGAAAATATACCTTCCAAATGTACCCACAAATCTTTGAGTGCTTTTTCTCTGAATTAAGGATCCAATAGATTTTCAAATGGATCTCAAAGCCAGACAGCAGTAGCTGGTCATTCAACAGTATAACCTGGAGAAGCTCCTGCAGGATTGATGCATGAAATAATTCCTCCCTCTCTAACTTTCATCCTTGTAGAGGCTGTGATTGTTTGTAAAGATTCAGTATTATCTGCCCCGCCACTTTTTAGTATATTGCCATACACATAGAAAGTTATTTTACCCCTTTGAGCCTGTTTGCTGATCTGAAAAATTGGGATAATGTGACCTACCCCTCAAGGTTAGTGGTGAGAACTAAAGGCAATCATGCAGGTAAAAGCACCAAAATCACTGTTCAGTTAGTTGGGTCTTTATCTTTAGTAAGATGACAACATTATTTTCTCCTTTGGATGAATTACTAGGAAGAGCAAAAGACACTGCCCAGAAAAGGAATTGGGACATATGAATTAATATCTCAAAAGTGAACCTCACAGTTGAGAATGGGTATTTGCAATGGAAATAATAATAATATGGCATAAAGTTTTAAAATATGATTGAAAACAGGATGAGTACCTATATATATAATTTCATCCATTTTGTGATTTAATGATTACTTAACAGATTTAAGCACAATTGTGCTTTTTACCCCAGCAAAGGAACAGGCTGGAAACAGAGAATGCAATAACTTAGGTAAAAATAAAGCAAATCGATTGAATTACAGGTTTGCACAAGCCAATGGTTTAGATGATAAGAAGAAAATCCAGAGAATCCTCTGCCTTCTTCTGAATCAATGACAAAATCCTAGCTTCAATAGAGGCTTCATGATGCACAATGGAATACTATGCTGCAGTAAAAAAAGAAGGAATTCTTACCATTTGCAACAGCATGGATGGAACTGGAGAACATTATGCTAAGTGAAATAAGCCAGTCAGAGAAAGATAAATATTATTTAATTTTTGGCAGGATTTATGGTGGAGTGTTTGTCTTGATATCCTAATTTGCCAAATACCAATGAAAAACTCAACTTCCCTTTCCTGCTACTATAAGGAAAAGCTGTAAGAAATAGTAGTAAAATATATAAATAGCCCAGGATCATCAAAAGCAGTGGGTATTTGACAACCTCTAGAGTATATTAGTCACATTTAATCATTTCAGTAGAAAAGAGGTCAAAACCTTTGAAATTGGGGGGGGGGGAAGGTGACATTTAAAACCAAGGTAACAGGTAAGTGCCCATCTCAGAAATGAAAAAAGGAAAGAACTAGATGGAGGGCTTCAAACAGAAAGATGCTACAATGTACTGAGACAATTCTGAGCTTGTTCAGTAAAAAGACAGGGGTTCCGGTTCTGGCTCTGTCCTTCACTAGCTGATTGATCCTCTATTTGGTTTCTTTAACAGGCAAAATCACCTATTGCCGTTAGCATTCTCTATCAGTGTACCATTTCTATTAGCATGCTATTATGGATGGAAGTGCTTTGTAAACAGTAAAGCACCATGCCAGTGTGAGCTCAGGTCACTGGCAGCAGCTCTGTGAAGAGTCTGCTTCATTGGCAGATGTGCTGTCCATTTGTATCTTTGTTTGACTAGTAGAAACCCGAAACTTTTTATAAATTCCTCTATAGGAATCCAATCTATTCCTTAAAAATAGGCTGTTCCTAAAAAAAAAAAAAAGACAACTTACTTAAAAATTTTGGTTTTCTTCATTATTCTTAACAGTCCTACCACCAAATCCACAGTGCCAATCAAGAGAAATAATAGATTTATATGGGACCAAATTTGAAGTCAAAACTATGTTAAGTCTTGTGCCTGTTAGGGAACATAAATTCTTTATGATGCTGAAATTTTCCCACGTAATGTGAAAAAAATATAATACAGTGTAAAAAATATATAATAAAAGGCTATATATGCAAATTGTCCCCTCAGGAATTGGACCAACCAGGAGTTTGACTGCTTGCTATGACATGTGCTGACCACCAGCAGGCAGTGTGGAATGAAAGAAGGCCCCAGCCAGTAGCCGGCAGCCAGGGGAAGAAAGGCTCGATCAGCCCTGATCACCGGCCAAGCCTAGGGACCCTACCCTGGCATGAATTTTGTGCACTGGGCCTCTAGTAAGTTTATAAAAATATTAAACTATTTTTAATATACACCAATATATTTCCTTATGTGTATGAGTTTTCTTCCAGTCTTCTTTTGAAAAAGTGTATCATAAAATATCTTATATCAATTAGGCAAGTAAACCATATGACAATTATCATACATTTATTCCCAGCTCAGGAAATAAAATGTTAATCACTAAAGTTGAAGGTCCCTATGAATCCCTCAGCAGTTTCACTATCTATCACATTCCCCCAAACAAAGGTAAGAATTATGCTAAATTTGTTATATAGTTAGTAATAGCATGCATTTCTTCTTAAGATAAAGTTATTTTTCAAAATATCTTCTTCAGAACTTGTATAGCACCTGCCCACAAACTATCTGAAATGATAGAAGGGTTTTTAAAGCTTTCCTAGGCATTTTGTTGATTAGACAGAGAAAATCAGGCAACTAACCTCAGATCACATGTGATTAGTGCTAAGTAGAACTCAGATTGTAATGGAAAGATAAGGATTAGGACACAGAAGACCTTGGTGTGAGCCCCACTTCTGCTACTGACTCTGGTTGATCTTAGCTATGGCATTTCAATTATTAGCTTTAGTTTTCTCATCCATAAAATGGGTTAATGCCTGCTTTGATTCCAGGATTATCATGATGAGAAAATGAGGTAATCTGTGTGTCAGTCTATAAGTATTCTATAAATCTTGTTTAATGTGATCATTAGGAGTCAGGACTCTTTCCACTAAGTCTGAAATGCTGGCTCCAACATGGCTGGGACCCGATCCCCAAAACACCCGGAGACTCATATAGGCAATCTCACAACAATTACTATTGCTTATTATATCTTTAATATATAACAGCCCAAGTAATCTCCCTACCAATACTGTAGGTAGACATTATCACCATTTTTCAAATCACAACATTGACTTCCACAGAGGTTAAACAAGTTGTCCAAAGTTACGCTGTGAACAAGGAGTAAACTCGAGATTTAGAGCCCACGCTCCCAGCCATGGGGTGAGCGTGCTTTCCTGGGTTTGGCCAACACTGATTGGCACGACTTGATTATCCACATCCAGTTTCCTCTGGGCACCATAACACCAGCCTTCACCGAACCACCAGGGCCCGACCACGCATCTCCTGACCTTCAATCTGCTCAACCAGGCTCACACAAAAGACTTTTTAAAATTAAACCTCTACCTTGTCATCAGTGTTCTTAGGCATTCGGTAATGCTATCAAATTAGGGAAATTAAACAAAGGTTTTCTGAATGTTGCATATGAAAGGGAGTATTTTTAGAAAATGCCTAGATTCCCTCCAATTGTTTTTCTTATAGTTAAATATATCTTCTATTTTTTTGTTTTTTGTTTTAGTTTTGATTATGGTTATGCTGCCAGCCCAGGTTCCAAATATCGCCATTTTTTGCAAACATGGAAACTGAGGCTCCATGCAACTTTCCCGAAGCCACACAGCTGGTGGCAAATCTGAGACTGGAGTGTTTGTCTTCTTCTGCTTAGGTCAGGGCCCTTCCTGCAATAGCACGCTGCCTCTGCAGGGAATGTAATAATCGCTTTTCAGAATTCAAGTACAATGTGGATTTTTAATTTGGCGTTCGTTGACACCATGGCACCACAGCAGTGAGTCAATCTTGAAGTAAAAACTTTGAACTTCTGACTTTTAAATAATAGAAGTAGTTACCAAAATGATTCATTCCCTGCTGGGCTTAAAGGTAGGGCATAAAGATTTAATTTTGAAATTTTCCCCAATTCCAGATGAGAAGCTAGGCATTTGGGTTTACAAATAAATCTTTTAGAAAGAAGTTAAGAGCTGAAATAGAAGGCAATTAAGCTCTGTTCTTATTTACTATGAAACAAATTCATATTTTAAAGAAACAAACAGTAAGTACGTATTGGTATGTATGTAACTGCAAATAACACAGAGGAAGAGAAAAAAGAGACACAGGTAAACATACTCATCCTTGCTCGGGCTCCATCTTGTTTCCAGTGCCCTTTGTACTTATTCTTTCCTTGTGGACTAGAGTCTTTACAAGAATTATCCTGTATAATAAAAGGCTAATATGCAAATTGTCCCCTGGGGAGTTCGACCTGGAGACCGGGAGTTTGATTGCTCGCTATGATGTGCACTGACCACCAGGGGGCAGTGTGGAATATGGTGGGTGACCAGTGGTGGTGGTAGGGCACTGAGGGAGTGAGGGAAGGAGGAGGGGAACCTGATTGGCCCTGATAACCAGCCAGGCCTTGGGACTCTACCTGTGCACAAATTATGTGCACCGGGCTTCTGGTCCCTCAATAACAATAATCAAGTAATCTGCTCAGCTATGTATAAAGCAGGGGTGGGCAAACTTTTTGACTCGAGGGCCACAATGGGTTCTTAAACTGGACTGGAGGGCCGGAACAAAAGCAACCTGACCATGCTGGCACTCTCATCTTGGGCTGCTGGTGAAGGAGCGGAGGGGAGAGCAAGAGAACTCTCCACTCTTTCAGCTCTGCTGGCCAGATAGAACAGCCAAATGGGCCGGATCCAGCCCGCAGGCCATAGTTTGCCCACGGCTTGTCTAAAGGATCTTAGTTCTGTTCTATCAACACTAAAGGGAAAGACAGACACAAAAAACAACTCATTTCTATCAAAGAGGATACAGGTGAGGAAATGCTTGGGGTATTACAGAACCCAGAAAAAGGAGATCTGTCCTGTTTCCAGGCTTTTCACCTGTGGTGAGACCCAAGCTGAGTCTTGAAGGATGCGTATCAGCCAGACACAAATAATATCATGACATTTCAGGCCAAAGAAACACCTATTGTGTGCAGGCAGGGAAGAACAGTTTGGTGTTACTAAAGTACCAAGCTCAGGATGGATAATTCCCAAACATAGAGCTTACAAGAGGTAGGAGAGTGTCCTTAGAGGTTCCTGAAAACAAATTGAATCTACAGGAAGACATCAACACATAGAGATCTGTGAGAGGTGTGTAGCAAGAATTTCATTCTTTATAGTAGGCACTGACACGAATTACTGACATTTTAAAAGTTAAAGCCAATTCAAATTTAAGTCATCTGCATTCTACTATACTTCCTTGAGTAAAAAAAAAAATGTGTCTGGGTCAGAGAGATGGGGTGGTTGCAGTGAAATCCTTTTCGGTACAGTGGATCACCGTTTGGGACTCTCTGCTCTAAATTGCCCTTTCTGAGCAAATTGAATCTTCCAGTGCAGAGCAAACTGTGATTGCAGCACAAATAACCTGATAATAATAATAATCCTGGCTTGGGACCCTCAAGCTTCCTAGGAGTAAATTGGGAAGGGGGCAGAGGGAGAATGGAGGCAGCTGTCTGTAGGGGCAACCTGCCACAATATAGAGATGCCTATGTCCAGGAGCTGAAATATTTCCTTTGGAACAATCCCACTAAGTTGCATAATAAATTCCCTGCCAGTGTCCAGAGCCTGGGTCCAGTCTGTAAAAGTAAATAATGCTACCCCAAAGGGAATGCCATTTATCCATCACTTATTGAACAACGACAGCATGCAATTCTGTGAAAGTTTCCATCAGGATGAAAACAAACAAACAAACAAAACACACAGAGGTTTCTATAGTTTATCACTTTAACGCTCATCACAGGCCTAAGTATAAGCCCACAAGCAGCTCTACCTTAAGAGCAGTCACAGAAGTTTCAGCAAATTGTTATGAAGGTTCAGAGGCCAGAAGGATGAAATAGATTTAGAACATTTCTTCAGTTGCCAAGGGAATAATAAATATGATCCAGAAGAGAGGAAAAACAATCAAGGATCGCAGTTTTCTCCCTAATTTTCCCCTCCATACACACAGATTCAGAGTAAAAAGCCTGGTTGCACTGTATACCCCAGAATGTGTGCTACATTTTAAATTTGTCAAAAGAGATGGAATATAAATTTCCAGAGACTAGATCCCTTCGGCTCCTATTATTTGAAACTAGGCATGGTGCACAGGAATATCTCGCCCAAGCACAATCACTGTGAGGACTCGCGGAGGAAAAGACGGGATCGCTAAGGTAACCAGACGGCAGAATGTAATTACCCAAATTGGACGTCAGCCCGGCTGTGCAGGCAATACCCACACTCTTTAGAAAATGTCATAGACTCTTTTAATAACCATGGCAATTTTATTCCATAAACATGTATTAGTAGGACATATCAGAACAAGAATAAAATATTCTTGTTTTCTACACCCATGAAAGGATACTGCAGCCAGAGCAAAAGAAGGCAGATTATAAATCTCAGAAACGTGATCACCAATGTGTTTAGCTACAATATTCACACTTGTTTCTAAATGTTATTTATTTTAAATGTAGAAATAAAAGCATAGTGCTATTTGTACACTAGAATTCAAACGAGGTATCTTATGTAATCTTATCTTCACGTTGCTAGTTTAGTGCAAACATGTGAGCACACCATTTATATTTATGTATATTAGAAAGCCTAATGGTAGATAGTGGGATGTGTTATCACAGCCTCTGGCCAAAAAAAAAAAAATAATAATAATAATCCCCTGTGTTTCCAAGGTTTTACTTCAAAAATTTAATATATTAAAGTACAAATGTCTGTCTAAGGAACCAAATTTTTTATTATATTCTTACTGCCCAAAGTAAATGATTTAGTTGTTGGATTAAATGATTTGATCCAAAAAATATTTTATGAGTACCCACTGTGTGCTAGGAACAGTCCTTTGTTCTTGAAGGGTTTGTAGGGTGGCAAACACATAAAAGGGAAATCAGTAGATCTCCAAGATAGAAATGTGTGACTGTGAGCTATTCGCAGGGCAGAGAAAAACTACCAAAATGCAGAAAGAAAAGCAAGAATAAACACTAAGACTCAACATTGGCCGTCTAGGTATTTAATAAGAAACGTACTTCAGTAGATGATAATATTCACTTGGTGCTGGGCATTGTATTGGGTGTACATTTTTTCTCACATGTCAATGGGATGCTCAATATGGACCAGAGAGGGGACCTCGTGTCTCATTCCAGACCAGAACAGCTGTCCAATGCAGCCGGCTCAAGTCTCAGGGCCACCAGCTACCAGTTCTGTTCTCTTGGACAAGATATTTAACTTTTATGTAACTTCAGTATCTTTATCTAGAAAATGGGGATAATTATATCTCTCAGGTATCTTTATCTAGAAAATGGGGATAATTATATCTCTCAGGGTTAACCAGGTTAAGTGAAATAATGTTTATAAAGGGACTAACATAGTGCCTGGAAGAAAGTACACAACACAAAACTATACTGGCTATGATCCATAAATACTAGCTTTTATTGATGGTTAAGTTAAAAGACTTGTTGTCACAAATCATTCTCAAGCTCCAATGCCCTCAGTGTACAGCCGGCGAACTGGTTCCAGCCACTCTTCCTCATTTGTGTCCTGGTACCTCACCTACCCCAGGTAGCTGTCAAACTATACTATCACCCAGAGTAATAGTAAGGGGGCCATTAGGCCTCCAGCCCCTGACCCCCTCCCTCCTATCTCCTCCTGCAGGTAAGGACATGAGAGACTGAATATTATATATATAATTCAACCTTAAAATCATCATAAATCCTATCCTGGTAAATTTTTTTTCTCACATATATTCTTGTATCTCTTTAACTCCAATTTCTCTCCCCATCACATTTAATCCTTGCTCATTTCTTCAGAAATATGTTTCCCTTCCTCTTTCAAGCTTTCCCTTTATGTATCATTGTGAGCCCAAAGAACAATATTAATTGTTATTGATAAGCATTAGAGTATGGTTAACAATGTGTTTGTATGAAGGAAAGGAAAACCATTCCCCCACCATTAGGTTTGACATCATTAAGACCTTCATCCTTTTAAGGTCCTTCAAGTGCCCAGAGGTCCCCATTATATGCCTCATCTTTCTCTAATTAAACCTTCTTTTCCTTAGACACAAGGGACCAAGACAAACATGAAACTAACTCTAACTGGACCTTATTCTATTCTGGTCTTGTTTATTGGTGAAGAACACAGATTAAGACTGCAATATTTTAGCATTATTCACTCAAATAAGCACTAGCTCAGGCATGGGCAAACTACGGCCCGTGGGCCAGATGGCTGTTCTAAACTATTGAAATAAAAAATTTTTAAAAAGACAGTACCCTTTTATGTAATGATGTTTACTTTGAATTTATATTAGTTCACACAAACACTCCATCCATGCTTTTGTTCCAGCCCTCCGGTTCAGTTTAAGAACCCATAGTGGCCCTCCAGTCAAAAAGTTTGCCCACCCCTGCACTAGCTCCTATAGGCAAAGTTACAACCATATTTTTTCTTAATAACCACTTTTTTTAGAGGGGAGAAACATGCTCTGAATTCTAAACCAACTTACATGCAAATGCATGAGACCAAACTTTGAAAAGTTGGGGAATAGTTGTTATTTCAAGAACGCTGCATGATACCAGAAAACAAAAAGAGATGCTGATTTAGAGCTCGCACTGCGGAACTGCTTGCTCATGCTGACGTGGGAATTTGGGTTAACTCTTTGTGTAGGATGAATGATAGCATTTTGTCCTGATGCTGAAGTCAGTCTTAGTCACAAACAGCTTAGATTATGCAAACCTAATGTGATCTGTGGTAATAAGTGGAAGACTATAAAATACCCTTGCCTTTGAAAAAGGGCTGGGAATGACAGTTTAGAACTATTCCTGCAAGGCTGCCCACCCACAGCGTACGCCAGAAATGGGCTCCTTTTGCTCTCCTTTGCATAGCAGTTGACTTCTGTCATTCACTGACCAACTCTAGGCTTCAAGGTGACAGGTCAGATGCCCTTCAATACGTATGTAAATAACAATATTGGGCTCAAAGGGCAATCTAACCACTGACCTTTTACAAACAATAGGCCTTTCTGTTGGAAGAGCCTGCCAGGATTCTGAGCCTGCCGATGAGATGATCAAATATGTATTTTGGTGGTTGTTACCAGCAGGCTGACATCCTAAAAGGAAGATCTTGTGCAAGAAGCAGCTTGCAGATTGCATCGCCAGAAAACGGACATATACAGTAGATTGTCTGTTCGTGTTTACATTTACACATAATTGTTTTCGGTTTTTAAATTTGCCATATATACTGACACAAGAGATCATTCAGAATGTTATGCTTTCATGTGAAGCATTATTTTTTTCTAGATTGTAAATAAAACAAATAATGTTTTCGTCTCCACTTCCTAATTAGACAATTGTCTGATGGTTTTATAAAAGGCTTCAACCACTTATGTTCTTAAAGAATGCCACACACTGTTTACTATGAAAGGCAATAAATAGATGGTCTTATCCTGTGTGTGTGTGTTATTACTTAAAGCTAAGTAATAACTAAATTTCACATTTTACTGCATTCAAAACCTCTTTAAAATTTAGGTACAAATTTGAGACTATGAAAGGGTGGGGCAGGAAACTAAGAGCATGGGTTCATGTATATACTTAGAAACTAACTTTCCCCAACAACAAGGCTAGTTATGCTGCGAGGTACAATGTGCTAAAACTGATTGCTCATATTCTAGAGCTGAAAAATAAAACTTAGACGCTGATCTATTTTACCTAAGGAAAAAATATATATGTGGCCACCTAAAAGAAATAGTCCTGAGAACATCCAAGATGGCGGCCTAGGCAGTCCCCTAAGCTGCCGCCTCATCAACAATTTAATTAAAAAAACAACTAAAATCAAAAAGGACTTCACCAAAACGTCAGGAAAGCTGGCGGAGTGGAATAGCTACAACTAGAAAGAAAGAGAGAGGCTCACGGATCGGACTGGGAGCCGAAAAGCACTGAGGTAGGGAGACGCTCGCGCACGCAGCCGCCGAATACCTGCCTGGCGGTGGGAGGGGAGGAATCCCCGATTGCACGGAACCCTTTCTGACTGCACTGAACCCAGCCCCGGCTGAAATTCCGTGGTCCCAGGCTCATACGGGTGGAGTCTGGACTGCAGAGAAAGGCACCCAGAGACTCAGAGACTCAGAGACCAGGGACCGGGAGTCGCAGTCGCAGCCGGCAGGGTCTACAGACTCGCGCGCGTGAGCAAGTACGCGCTGAGGTCTGACCGCCGCCCCTCCGGAGCGGAAGGAGTCAGAAGCTCCAGGTCTGACCGCGGAGGCTGCCGCCGCCTCTCTGTACAAGGTGGCAGCCTCTCCATAGCGGAAGGAGTCAGAAGCTCCAGTCTGACCACGGAGGCTGCCGCTGCCTCTATGTACAAGATGGCGGCCTCTCTGTAGCGGAAGGAGTCAGAAGCTCCAGACTACAGAGACCAGCCCAAGTCCAGGTGAGCCCCTGCGGCACCCACGCTCTTGCTTGGGGAACCTGGGCCGGTCAGGCGGAAACTCAGGCGAGCGCACAAGGGCAGGGCAGAAGCCTTCAGCCCTGAGACTCCGCCCCATCCAAGCTGAGCAGAGGCTTCTGCAGTTTTTCAAGTCTGATCCTATAAGACTGTCTCCAATACAGAAGTTATCCCAGAGTAGACACAGCTGATACACACATCCAATTGGCCTGAAGGTCAATTCACAACAATAGAGTCTTAGCTACAACAAAGCTGTGCACGCAGTCCACAAAGGGGATCACCAAGAGTGTCTACCTCAGGTAACTGAGGAGGTTGATCCACTGTGCTATATAGGACACCAAACACACAAAGCCATCCTACCAACTCTGAAAAATAGTGATAATGCCGAGACAAGGAAACAGATCTCAAACAAAAGAGATGGAGGATATAGAGTTCAGAACTACGGTTCTAAGGTTATGCAACAATATCCTAGAAAAGCTCGATAAACTCCATGAGACCCAACTAAAAAGTATAGATAAACTGACTAAACTGGAAAATATTATGCAGAGATCCAACAGCAGAATGGAAGAACACAAGAATCAGATCAAAGAGCCAAAAGACACTCCGCTGGAGAAGGAAGAAGAAAAGAGGATCCAGAAAGTTGAAGATAGTGTAAGGAGCCTCTGGGACAACTGCAAGCGCACCAACATCAGAATTATGGGGGTGCCAGAAGAAGAGGGAGTGCAAAATACTGAAAACATATTTGAAGAAATAATATCAGAAAACTTCCCTCACCTGGTGAAAGAAATAGACTTACAAGTACAGGAAGCCTACAGAACCCCAAACAAGAGGAATCCAAAGAAAAATTCTTCTCGACACATCATCATCAATATGCCAAGGGTAAAAGACAAAAAGAGGATCTTACAAGCAGCAAGAGAAAAGCAGTTGGTTACCTATAAGGGAGCACCCATACGACTATCGGCTGATTTCTCAACAGAAACCATGCAGGCCAGAAGGGAGTGGCAAGAAATATTCAAAGTGATGAATAGGGAGAACCTACAACCAAGATTACTGTATCCAGCAAAGTTATCATTCAGAATTGAAGGGCAGATAAAGAGCTTCACAGATAAGAAAAAGCTAAAGGAGCTCATCACCACCAAACCAGTATTATATGAAATGCTGAAAGGTATTACTTAAGAAGAGGAAGAAGGTCAAGTGAATTAAAAATCTCAGGAATAGAATAAACTGGTGAATATAATAGAATTAGGGGCAAAGAAAGGGAGTGGATAGAAAATTATCAGGGTGAAGGGGTGTGGGGTGCAGAAAGAGACTGGATTAAAATTGTATAACCTATGGATGAGGACAATGATGGGGGAGGGGGTAAGGGCAGAGGGTGGGGTGGGAATCGGGTGGAAGGGAGCTATGGGGGAGAAAAAGGAGAAACAATTGTAATAATCTGAGCAATAAAGATTTATTAAAAAAAAAAAAGAAAGAAAAGTAAAATTGAAATAAAATAAAGCTCCTTTTTCCAAACTCTTCAAAAAAAAAAAAAAAAAGAAAAAAAAAAAAGAAATAGTCCTATATTGATTGATGGTTTATAGGATTAAAGGTAAAAGAACCATTTATCTGACTCTGGTGGATGATAATCTTATGCTACAGAATTGTGGTTTTATAACACTCTTAAGCACGTGAACCAAGTCCCCCAATGTCACCTTTTTCCCCTTAAACTCTCCTCATAACTTTAATGAATTTGTTTGCTTGGGCTGCCATAACAAAGTGCCACAGACTGGTGGCTTCAACAATGGAAATCTATTCTCTTATCATTCTAAAGGTTGGAAATCTAAGGTTAAGGTGCTGGCGGGGTAGTTGTTTTCTTAAGTCTCTCTCCTTGGTTTGCCATCTTTTCCTTGTGGTCTTCCCTCTGTGGGTGTTTGGGTTCAGATTTCCTCTTATATAGATAACAGTCAGATTGGATTAAGGCCCACCCTAATTACTTATTTTCTCCTTAAAAAACTATCTCCAAATACATTCATATTCTGAAGTGCTAGAGGTTAGGATTTCCACATATGACTTCTTTGTGGGGTGGGACAAAATTCAACCCATCTACATTAATAAAAAATAAATATGCAAATTTGTCATCACTTTGTGACACCCACCAGCCAATCAGGAGTGACTATTCAAATTAACCTGACAAAAATTATGGCGGCCCTACTCCCCAGCTGCTCATGGGTAGCATGCATGCAGGTGCAGAGTGGCCAGGAGGGGTGGGATGCCTGCTGTGAGGGGGAGGGCGGGGAGTGGAGGGAGCTCCAGGAGCAGTGCTCTGGCTGGAGCAAAGACTGAAGGCTCCAGCTGAAGCAAAGATGGAAGGCAGCAGTCAGAGTGAAGACCCGGGTCCTGGGTGCTGGATGAAAACCACTGCCAGCAGCCAGGGGAAGGAAGGCCTATTGCACAAATCTTCATGCAACAGGCCTCTAGTAATCCTATATATTAAAAGGCTAATATGCAAATCAACCAAACTGCAGAATGATCAGTCACTATGATGCACACGGACCACCAGGGGGCAGATACTTAACACAGGAGCTGCTCCTGGTGGTGATTGCGCTCCCACAAGGGGAGTGCAGCGGCGGTGGCTGGAGCCTTTCCCACCTCCATGATAGCTCTAAGAATGCCCAACTGACAGCTTAGGACATCCCCCAAGGGCTCCCGGGCTGCCAGAGGGTGCAGACCAGGCTGAGGGACCCTCCTCTCCCCCCGTGAGTGAACACATTTTGTGCACTGGGCCTCTAGTAATATATAAGACCAACTCTAGATAGAAGACAGTGCTGAGATCAAAAGGGCTGGGGTCTGAGAGGCCTGTCCTTCCCTTTTCCTCCTCTTCCTTCTTCTCTCTCTTCAGCCTCTCAGATACCTTCGGGAAACACCAGGATGCCTAGGGAAACTGTTCAAGAGGTCATTTGTTTCCCTAACATTCGTGGCTATTTGCCATGCACATCACTGTGTCATATAGTGTGTGGAACAGTTGCAAAAGTAAATAAAACAAGGATTGCATTCAAATACTTATACCAAACCACATTGTCATATTAATTAAATGACAACTAAGAACTCTATAAATACACTATATCTACCTTCACATCCATGAGAGTGCTGTGGAAGGAGTACAGGAAGTCCAGGCTTGAAGTGAGAAGACCCAGGTATGAACACAACTTTCTTTACCTGCCCAACAGGTGAATGCAAGGCTCAAATGAGGTAATTAGGATTAAGGAGTATTGGCCGAAACCGGTTTGGCTCAGTGGTAGAGCGTCGATCTGCGGACTGAAAGGTCCTGGGTTCGATTCCAGTCAAGGGCATGTACATTGGTTGCGGGCACATCCCAAGTAGGGGGTGTGCAAGAGGCAGCTGGTCGATGTTTCTCTCTCATTGACGTTTCTAGCTCTCTATCTCTCTCCCTTCCTCTCTGTAAAATATCAATAAAAAAAATTAAGGAGTATTGTACATTGAAATGCACTGCAAACACTTAAGGTATTACTATATTAAAAAATCACTAAACCAGCTTCCAAAATGTAGCATTGCTCCAGCCTTCTCATTCTCCACCTGCACATTCCACAGGCTCACAGCCTGTATTATTAGAAGTCATCTCACTTAATCAAATTTCAATGTTCAGCCTCTATTTAATTCAAGGCTCTATCGCTTTAATCAAATGTGATAGTTTATTATTCATTTGATAATTTGAGGAGTAGATTAATCAAACCTGAGATGGATTTTTCTCTTTCCAAAATAATCCCTTTACTTTCCCGCCAGACCATTTTTGAGTTTTAAATGATCAAATGTTTAGTCTTTGCACGTGGAACAGGCATTCTTCTTTTAAACCACTTCATAATCCCCAACTGACTCTCTCTAGACCTTATAACCTGCTAGTGGCCTGGTGCACAAAATTTGTGCACATTAAAAGGGAATTAATTAGAGGAAATATTTTAATCTTGCTATTTTCCCTTTCTCTATAATAGAAGTGTCAGAGATGAAAGAAAATTAGTAAAATGTATATGAAAATCTTCCTCAGGTCAGAGTCTGGGGTACGCCGCAGGACCCAGAGTCAAGTCCTCACCCACACACGGGTGCCTTAAAATCCCATGAGACCCAGCCCCAGCCAGCCCCACCCCTATTAAGCCCCACTGGGTCAGAGGCACAGCCTCAGGTCCCCCATCAAACCCCACCAGGTGGGAAGGGTGCAGTCTCAGGTCCCCCATCAAGCCCCGCTAGGCAGGCAGGGGGTGTGGCCTGGGGTCCCCTGTCAAGCCTAGCCAGGTAGGGGGGGGGGGGTGTAGCCTCAGGCCCCTGTCCTAGCCCGGAGCCATGCAGCCTCAGGTCCCTGCTCATCACTCATTAGGAGAATCCCACCTCCACTGTGGGCGCAGCCATCTTGTGTTATCAGAACCCCACCTCTGCTGTGGGTGCAGCAATCTTGTGATGGCATGGGGGTTAATTTGCACATTACCTCTTTATTATATAGGATTGCCCACATGCTGTACAGCTTAGTCACCCTGGCTGACTGAATAACTCTCCTAAAATTCGCCACATTACCTAAAACTCTCCACCGGGCTGTTATGTTCCTAACATGTGCTCCCAACACTCAGAGAATCGGAGCTCTCACAGGATGTCAGAATCCCATGTTTATTCCTTGGGAACCTCCTATGTCTTTCTCCTGGGCCGGCCACGGGAACAGCTATTACCTTACCCCTGCCACCAGCTCATTTTTCTGCTTAATTCAATTTCCAATTAAAGACGGAGGACTCTTCTCTTCCCTGCTTCCCAATGGCTGCTTTTGATTTACTAAAATGTTGCTAGGGAAAATGTCATCCTGTTCTCAGTCTGGCAAGCAGTGAATGAGAGACGAGGCCAGGCGCTGTGTGGGGCATGCACTCGAGTCAGACACATCCCCTGCCATCTGGAGCTCACCGCCATGTGGGGAGACAAGGATGTAAACAAGTGAGGACGATGCAGGATGGGCTGGAGGGAGCGTGCTGCAGAGGCGGAAGCACAAAAGAAGAGGGGATTCTTCCTCGTTGGGGAATTAGAGGCAGGCTTGGGGAAGAGAAGGCACTGGAAGGAGGTCCTGAAAGATTTGCATAAAAAGGGCACTCCAAGTAGAGGAAAAGCAAAAGCGAGCCCTCAGAGCTTACCTAAGACTTGGCATATTCGGGGTCCCAACCTGTGTAGCTGGAAGGAGTTGGGCAATAGTCCATACTGAGGTTGGGAAGAAGTCAGATCATGAAGAGTTTTGAATGCCATATAGACCCCACTGGTTACATGCCTACCGTGAGGGGCTTGGCCAGCCAGCACTTCCAGCAATGTTGCCGAACTCCCTTGTCATCACTTTGGCAAAAAATGACCCAAAAGGAGTCTCTTTTAATACCTCATCATAGGAGGAGTGTTATAAGTGAGCATTCAGTTATTCCCTTGAAAGGGAAAACAATGTGCTATATACTTCTGACTGGTCCAGATTATAAAGCAAACAAAAAAAATAATATATATAGGTACATATGTACATATATGTATACATATATGTGTATATGTATACACATATGCATGTGTGTATGTTAAATACTCCCATAAAATGATTAAAGCTCAATTCCATCTTAGATTAGCTAGAAAATAATGAATTGATCAGCCTTTGGTTTCTCAAGAGAACGAGCCACCCAGGAGGCTGCACCGTAGGTCCTTGCCTTTCTTCCATAGTCACTAGCTGTTTAAAACCTCAAAACCATTTTTGATTCATCTCATCCCTCCCTGATACCTTATTAAACGGAAAATCCGATCGATTTTCATCTCAGCCTCCTTTTGTCCCTATTCTCAAGGCTTTGAGTCTGGATCCCTGGGACAGTTTTCTCATTGGCTTCCCTGACTCTAATCCGACCTGCATGTAGCTGCCAAACAAATCTTCTTTAATATATCACTTTCCTCATGCTGATTCCCTGCTCAATAATCTTAGATAGTTCTCTGTTTCAGGTGCAACCAAAACAGAGCAAAAGCCCACTAGGAAGTTTCACAGATGCTCTCTTCTCTGAGGGATAGGTAGGCATTATTATCCCAGTCACACTAATGATGAAAATTGAGGCTCCAAAATTTAACTCGCCTAAGGCTAGTAATTGTAGAGTCAGAATTACCACCCAGTCCTTTCAGTATTGGTCCAATGCTTTGCCTTAATAGAAGCTTTTGGCTTCTGTGCTTGCTTTCAAGAATCTCTATAACCTCCCTTTGCCTCATTTAACCAGTTTTATTTTTCTAACTTCCTATCACAGCCTTCCCTGTGGCCAGCCTTGGGTTCCTCATTGCCTCTCAATATGCCTACCTCATTCCTGCTCCTCTATGGCTTCCCTTGGGTATGCTCTAGCTTTCCCCAATCTCTAAGATGTGCCTTAAGCCCCACTGGAGAGCTCTGATGATTTCCCTGGGGGGCCAGCTTCCTCAGTTGGATTCCTACAGTATTTACACTCCAACAGAATGGGTCACACAGCTTTAAGGACAAACGCCCATGGGATGAGGTAAGTCAGGGGAAAATTCCTGAGCTATGGATCCTTATGCGTACCAAAGCACATACTAAATTATAGGCAACTCACATGTATCTGCTACTATTTTCCGAAAATAAGTAGATACTACATGGTTAATAAAATATACATTAATTTGAAATAATTTGTTTGAAAAAAAATTATGTTTGTTCTTTGCCATTACATATTTTCCCAATTCTAAACACTAAACATAGATCCACTCTTAGAGTTTGTGAAATAACAGACATTAAAAAGGGATCTTAATCTCAATAAGGCTGGACACCACTATTATAAACATTTAGGTGTGTACAATCTTGTTGATTTGGAATTATACATGTACTTTAATCTTGTAGGCTGCTTTGAGGCCTTTACACTTTTTGTTATGAGATACAGAAAACCTAGAGCACACCTCTGAATCCTACAGCATCTCACCAAGCACTGAACACACAGTGGGTGCTCAACAAATATTTGTTACAAGTTTTCCTCCATCTTTGAAGTATAATGGAATACTTTAAAGAAATGTAGGCAGCCAACCTCCTGCAGCTCCACCCCTGGCCTTCCCACCCCTGATCACACTCCCCTCCCCACCGGCTGATTCCACCCGTGCTGGCCCCCCACCCAATAGCGGGCAGGGCTGGTTGGCCAATCTCCTGCAGCCTCAGCCCCCACCTCAGATCGGTCCCCTCACCCAACCAGGAGCAGGGCTGGCCTACCAACCACAAATGGCTCCTTCCCCAGGCCATTGGCCCCTGATTGGCACCCTCACCCACCCCATTAGGGGGTGGGGCCAGCCAGCCTACTGCCCACAGCCCCTCTCCATGGTCAGCCCCACCCCCAGTCAGCCCCACCCCCAACTCCAATTGGGGGCAGGGCCTGCTGGCCAATCATGCATGGCCTCTCCCTGCAACCAGCCTAACCCTAATCAGTTGGCCTTGATCAGACCCCGATCCGGGCATGCCAGCCAACCAACTTCCTGTCATCTCCTCTTCCAATCAGGCCCACCTCAGATCAACCTGATTGGGGCCAGGCCAGCAAGACCTCACCTATGCACAAATTTGTGCATTGGGCCTCTGGTTTAAAAATAAGAGAATATTAGTAGATGGATTTGTGGGTCAGAATTATGTCTTGCTCAAATGATCTATAAATACTCAAATCTCTTACTTGGATTTATAAAGCAGAGAAATCCAAGGTAAGCCTTGAAGAAAATCATTTAAATTCTCTATTCCCATATATATGAAGATCGAGGGTCGATGGAATTCCTTTAGCTTATTGCTCAGCTTTCAAATTTAGTTAAATTCAGATTCAAATTAAGACCTGGGTAACATTGAATAGCCACACAGTTACTACAAGATAAATACTACCTTACCTATCTTTGTATAGAGGGTTGGGGAGAATTCTAGTGTCTGAGGTAGAAAAAAATTATTATGGCAAAATAATGGTTTATTGTACAACATCATTAATATATAAAATTTTCCAAAAAGATTTCCCCAATGATTAAAATGTATTCATTTACAATTTCAAAACTTTTAATATTCAAAATCTATATGTTTCTATACTGTCTTACATATTTTCTGATTTATAGTAAACAAATGGTATTGAAAATAACTCTTCCTTAAGTTCATCATACTGAATATTCAACTCAGGTATAGAATAGAACTTTTTGCCCCTACATTAAATGTCTGAGACTACTATACACTTTGAATTCCATAAGGTTAAAAATTTATCTTAAAATAATTTTGGATTTCATTTAAAGTTGCAAAACAGTATAGAGAATTTCTACACATACCCTTCACTCAACTTCCCCAATGTTATTATCTTAACTAACCAGAGCGTAGTTATCAAAACCAAGAAATTAACATTGCTACAATAAATACCATTAACTAAAACTATAGATGTTATTCAAATTTCACCAGTTTTTCTGCTAACGTTCGTTCTCTGTCCCAGGATCAACCTGAATCTCACATGGAGTTTAATTTGTGTCTCCTTCAGTCTGTGACAGATCCACGTCCATTGTCCCTGTCTGCCACAATCCTCTCACTTTTGACCAGTACCGGTCGGTCATTTTGTAAATGCCTTTCATTTTGTCTGACTTTTCCAACCATTATAGTGAGGTTACGCATTTTTGGCAATAATACCTCAGAAGTAAGGTTGTTCCCTTTCATTTTCACATCATGTCAGGGGGTTCATGATGCAATATGTCTCCTTCTAGTGATGTCAACCCTGATCACTTGGTTAAAGTAGTATCTGCCGGGTTATTCCAAGCTACTATGTTTCCCTCCGTGATTAATAAATATTTCTCTGATTGGTTAACATAGTTTTCTAACTCGTGACTCAGAAAGAGGCACCCATGTGCTTGCCACTAGTAAATTGCCTTTCTAGTCTGTTGTAGGCTTAAAAATCAAAAAACTTCGTTCGTCAGAATTCTTTTCAAAATAAAAAAAAAGGTGGGCTCCGGGCAAGCGTTTATTGTAGGCTTTTAAAGATATGTCCCTTTGCTACATAGAAGTCCTTTGTGGGTACATTTATGTTCTTGGTATTGATGTTTTCTTTCTAGAATCCGCATTGTTAATAATGCCGGATAAGTGACCCTTCCTAAGTGAGATATTTGTTATCTTTATGGCACTTAGGTGTCAGGTGAAGGTATTTGAAAACTTAGAAAGGAAAGCATCATGAATTGATTTACTAAATGTATAATTCCTGTTCAACAAGCACGTCTGTCGTACAGTCCCTTTCCAGGTGGTGACAAAAGAAATCTACGTAAGGGGAGTTTGGAGGCCATTAATTTTGCAAAGAGTAGAATCCGATGTGACACTCACAAACCAGAAAGCTCCCCCCTGATGACCTGAATGTTAATTATTCTCTCCACCCTCTAAACTCCAGCTTCAAGTTCCACATCGCCCAGGCTAAGAACCGACAAAAGAATCATCTTCAGAGTCCATCTTCCCAATGCCGTCTATAGCATAGAAAATATCCTCCTGAAAGAATATTCGTGATGCCCTCAAACCCACCCCTCTGCGTCTGCATAGGATCCCGCTGCATCCATGTCAGAAAAGAAGCTGTGTGCCCCAGTCTCTAAATTGTTCGGAGAATAATCCTTTCTTACTCTGTGCCTCATACGTTCCCTTTTCACTCAAAACACCCAGGCAAATTAAACATATTTCCATCTACAACGAGACATATTCTAAAATACAGTATATGTTTACCATCTATTTAAGATCCTCTTCTTAGGTTTCTACTGTTTTAATTTGGTCAGGGTAAGATCCAGCCCATTCTTCCTGTTTTATATAACCATATAAAGAATGCAAACATTTGTCAAATAGCATATCCTAGAAAAAGTAAAATGTGATTTATCATTCTCTATCTCCCTTTGCTTGGCTCTTACAAACGATTGAGTCACTGATGTTCTGTTGTTTAATCGGATAATTACACAAGCACTAAATCTTCCATTGGAGCAGAAAATGTTAACACACATTGAAAAACCAAAAAGCGTAGGACTATAATCTGTATGATAAAATGCATTACTCTGTGTAAAAGGATTGTTTTACAGATGCAATTAACAATCAGCGATCATACAGTTTAGACCGGTGTTTTGATGCCATCTGTTGGAATAAGTCCTCTCACTCTCTAGAACGAAGCTATAATTTTCAGTTTACAGTTTCGTTAGGCAACACACAGTATTACAGCCACCAAAAAAAAACAGAAATCCTAAACTCTTTCAGCTTTATAGTCTTCCACAAACAATTAAGTATGTTGCTGAAATTTTCTGTGAGCTAGAATTTAGAAAATTAGCAACATGACCATGGATTCCTCTGTTTTACTTCACAGCGTTAACATATCCCCAGCACTTCGAATGGCCAATGGCAGTTTTCTAACTTTTGCTTCAATGCTTTCAATGTGACTTCTCTCCTTTCAGGTTACTTATGCTTTAGATTGATGTAAAAACGTGCTTTCCCTGGGCCTACACAAGTTATGCCAGAAAGCCAGGGCTACGGGTCAGCAACCTGTCCACGTTCCTGTTGGCTGTCATTAGCTTATTAAATGCCAGATCCAATCTTTTGGGGGCTTTTAATACACTAGGGGGTGCTAGTTCTCTACATGTGCACATTTACAAAGCAAGACGTTTTTCCACAATTAATTTTTGAGAATTATAAAAGTTGACCTAAACTTCTAATAGAGTGTGCAAGTTGCATGCTACATACAAAGGGGAGGGGGGAAACAACCCTCGTTAAAATGGCAATATGAATTAAACAGTGGGAGTGCAATTTTACATTGCAACAGGAAGAACTGAGATGATCTTGTTTCATGCTTCAGACATTGGTTGCTACTGTCAAACAAACCTTAAAAAAAAAAAAGTCACAGCTTTTCAAAAAGTAAAGCATCGGGCCTGAATGTCTCCATGTTACCTGTTATGTCTCTGCTGCTCCAAAAGAAATAAAAAGCAAAACCACCATGGAAAAGAGCTTTCTTTATTAAATTTAGACGACTTGTTTGAAATTCTTTTCCTTTGATATGACATTATCACAGTCCCGAATGACAAGAAGTCAGCATTAAGATCTGAACTTATGCTCTACAGTCGGCTCGTAAATTGCCTCAAGTAGCTAATGGCTCTCTCTGGTTATGTCTTGGGACATTTGCATGATGAAAGTACACACACACACACACACACACACACACACACGCACACACACACGCACACACACACACACACACACACACACACGCACACACACACGCACACACACACACCACAACAGTGTAAAGAAGAACAGGGGACATATTCAAGATTACATTCAATATGCAGTGGGAGGAGGTATATTGTTTCTTTACTCTTTTGGGGTTTAGTTTTCCTTCTTTGAAAATACTACCAGGACTCCATATATTACTCGGATCAAGTAAAACATACTAACCTATCATTTTTCACCTCCAGAGATAGGTTGAATTTCAAGTATTTTTCTTCCAAAATAGAGGCCTAGCACTTCCTTGTCAACCAGGATTCACCTCAATGTCATTTTGCTTCCTCCTCTTGCCGTTTCACCAAACTGCCTGCATTCATCTAGTCTCTCCCATCTTTTCTCAGTGCACTAGGAATACTCCTTCCAGAAAGCTGTTCCCCAGTTGCCACAGTTCTTGTCCCACCAAATGCTTTGGGAGTGCTTGGTAGGTAGATTTCATGGATTTGCAATCGTGTATTACTTGCAGTTAGAAATGTTTCACCCAGCCAGAGTGGTTCAGAAAATTTTGCTGTTATAGTAAAGAACATTTAAAAATATTTAGATAAAGTCATATCTTTGGATTACCTCCAAATGCATCAACCCACTGGTATAGCAGGGGCAGAGCCATAAACAGAACTGCAAATATAATACTCCACTGAGAATAGACTTAGTGAGCAATGGGTACTTAGAAACTCAAGACATTTTACAAAGGAAACAGCTACAAGAATTAAGAGTGATTTGAAAAGGCCTGGCTGGCATGGCTCAGTGGTTAAGTATTGACCTGTGAACCAGGAGGTCACAGGTCAATTCCTGGTCAGGCTCAGGCCCCGGTGTGGGACATGTAGTGATTCTGTCTCGCCCTCTTTCTTCCTCCCTGAAATCAATAAAAAATAAAACAAAACATTTTTTTTAAAAAAAGAGTGATTTGAATAAAATGGAAAGGAGAGGAGAAAGCCTAGGAATAGGTCAAAAGTTATAAATATAGGTTAACTGGAAGGATAGCAAGTGTCTCAACATTCAACAAACATTTATCAACTAGAGGCTCAGTGCATGAATTCATGCCTCAGTGGGGTCCCTCGGCCTGGCCTGTGGGATAGGGCCAAAGCCTGCTCTCCAACATCCCCTGAAGGATCCAGATTGTGAGAGGGCACAGGCCAGACCTTGTACAATCAGGCCGGAGAGGGACACAGGAGGTTGCCCAACAGGGGAGGGACCACATCTCGCTCAGTGTCGATCAGCCGGACACCAACAGCAAGCTAACCTACCAGGCAGAGTGTCTGCTCCTGGTGGTCAGTGCACTTCATAGCAAGTGGTTGAGTGGCATTAGCATATCATTAGCATATTGCACTTTGATTGGTTGAACAGACAACTGGACACTTAGGCTTTTATTATATAGGATAGCTACTAGAACTGAAGGGAAAACCAGTTAAGTGGAGGCAAAACTTATTGAGCATTGTCATGTTCTGATACAAGCAAATCTGTCCCCTAAGTTCTCCCCCTAAGTAGGCAACTCTTTACTATTATACCTGTGGATAGAATTCAATAAACTTTAGGATGTTTTGAGAGACTCTAAAGGTATAAGCTTTCAAAGTGTCTGCCCTCCGGAATACTATGAACGGACCTAGCAGCAATAAAGGTCTCACAACTAAACTTTTTAGTTGTATTGCACTTAAAAATTGTTATCAGCAAGTATCATCTATTCTGTCACTGAAGGAGTAAAATCCTTTTAAACTATATTCCTCAGTCAACAAAAGAGATAGAGGTCTTAAGTTCTTTGTAGCCTTGAAGTTACCAGGCAAATGTTAGGCGATGTTGTTTATGTAGGTGAGATAGTATTCTAAGTCCCATCATGGAAAGCAGAAAAATAAACACATATGAATGTGGTCTCTGAACTTACATCAAGTGGAGGCCCTGCAAGTCAGACTTCCGGGCTCAGACCCTGGCTTTGCTCCTTACCAGCTCTGCAACCTTGAGCCAGCTGCCTAACCTCTCAGTGCTCAGCTTCTTTCACCTTCAAATGTGAATGATAATCATGCCAGCACTCAAAGAGACTGCTGTGACAAGTAAAGAGCATGACTATGTGAAAAGCAGTTAAAACAATAAAATGTGTGTCTAGTAACTTACAAATAAAATATTAGCTATCATTTTTATTATTATTTAGCTTAAAATTTTATTTGAGGACAAAATATGTTAGATACTCAAAATGTATATTTGCAATATATATATGATCTTATATATATATATATATATATATGATCATATATATTATTAAATAAATTTATATATTTATATAAATTTATATATTATATTATATATATATTTTTTTTTGCAAGATCATCATAAGATGGCCAGTAGGGGAGGGCAATTGAGGGGCGAACAGGAGAGTAGGGAAAGGCAGTTGGGAGGGATCAGGCTAACAGGGGAGGGCAGTTGGGGATAAACAGGCCTCCAGGGGAGGGCAATTGGGGGTGACCAGGCCTGCAGGGGAGGGCAGTCGGGGTGACCAGGCCTGCAGGGGGGGCAGTCGGGGTGACCAGGCCTGCAAGGGAGGGCAGTTGGGGGTGATCAGACCAGCATGAAAGGGTATTTGGAGGTGGTCAGGCCAGTAAGGGAGTGATTAGGCATCAATCAGGCCAGTAGGGGAGTGGTTAGGGGATGATCAGGCTGGCAGGCAGAAGTGGTTAGGGGAGACCAGGCAGGCAGGCAGGTGAGTGGTTAGGAGGCAGCAGTCCCGAGTTGGAGAGGGTGCAGGCCGGGCTGAGGAACACTCTCCCCCATCCCCAACCCCACCCCCATGCACAAATTTTGTGCATTGAGACTCTAGTAAGTTTATAAAGGAATAGAGGAATGGTATAGAGGAGACGACAGAAAGCTAAGAGAAGTGATTAAAATTTTGGAATTATTCACCTGGTAATTGAGCTAGTGGAATGAAGAAAGCTGAAACCTAGGTATCTGCCTGAGGAGAAGCAATAAAATGTTTGCTATCATTTGGTTGATCTCTTAACCCTCCCTCCCTTCCATCCTCTCCCATCCTCCCTCTGAGGTTTGACTGTCTGTTCAATGCTTCTATGTCTCTGAAGCGATTTTTGTTTATCAGTTTATATTGTTCACTAGAGGGGTCCCTTGGCCTAGCCTACTTTCTCTCACAATCTGGGACCCTCAGGGGATGTTGGAGAGCTGGTTTTAGCCCAATCCCCTCAGGCCAGGCCTAGGGACCCCACTGATGCACAAATCCATGCACCGGACCTCTAGTATACATATAAGATCTTTGGTTAATCTCTTCCCACCCTCTCCCTTCTCCCCTTCCCTCTGAGATTCATCAGTCTGTTCCATGTTTCCATGCCTGTGCATTGAGCATATGCCCCCTGGTGGTCAGTGTATGTCATAGCTATTGGTTGAACATTTGAACAGTCACTTAGGCATATATATATATTATATTCTACAAATGAATGAGATCAAGTGATACCTATCTTTCTCATACTGGTTTATTTCACTTAGCACAATACTCTTTGGAATTAAATAAATAAATACACACACACACACACACACACACACATACACACACACACAAGTCTGCTAATCCATGCATAGAGGAGGAAGTGGTAATTGGAAATCTTTTTGGAGAAAAATTAGACTCTCAGAGTCTTCTCTCCCTGTACCAACCAGGAGGTTTATTAGCTAAATTCTATATTAGGAGATATTGGGATAATAGTGAGTGAACCATACAAAAAACTTAAGGATAACTGTCTATATCAGGTACTTTCAAGCTTTTGGTTTCAGGACCATTTTACACTCTTAAGAATTTTAAGAACCTCTGAGTTTTAGTTTACATTGGTTATGTGTATTATTATCTTATTACAAATTACAACTGAAATAAATGAAAAAAATGTTTATTTAGCAATAATTCAAATAACAATAGCAAGCCTATTATATTTTGATGCAAGTAACATTTTGGGGAACTTAACTATTTTTTAAAAACAAAAAGAAAGTAGTGAGGATTGACATTGTTTTACATTTTCATAGATTTCTTTAATGTCCAGTGTAGACATTAATAACAGATTCTTATATCTGTTTCTGCATTCAATTTGTCATATGTTGTTTTGGTAGAAAAATATCAAGAAAATCCAACCTCACAAAGAGTTAGAAAGGGAAGAGTATCTTAACCTTTTTAAGAAATTGTGAATAATTTTCTTTGATGCTACACCAGAACTCAGCAAGTGGTAGTTTCTGAAAGGAAAGTTGCAATATGGAATTAGAAACTATTTAATGAACTTTTTTACTTGATTACATTATAATCCATTGGTCTATCTTTTCTTTTTACCCATGCATTATTTTTTTTTAACATTTTGCATTGGTCATTTAGAAAGTACCAGTTTACTGCCTTAGGTAGATCTTCCAAATATTGGTACATTTTTAATACAACATCCAAAATTCACATTGGTGAGTATAGTTGCTGACCTCACTATCAGGAAGCTTTCAAGTTTGTGGTAGTAAAAGATGCAGTTCTTCCAAAATTCTAACTTCTTTTTGAAAACTTAAATTCCATAATTGGCAACAAATACTATCAGTCATTTGTCTTGAAGTGACAAGATTGTTCATTTTTGAGAGAATGTCTGCCAAATAGCCACATCAGAGTGACCATCCTTTGGAAGTTATTTGTTCAAGTAAAAACGGTTTTCTGTGGAAAAAAAACAACAACAAGTAGTTCAGATTGTAACTCAATGGCACAAGTGCTTTACGTCAAGACACCAGGTGTGCTTTGTTATGCTGCAGAAGTATTTTATGTGTATTTATCCTTTGTCACAGAGAGCAATAAAAGGATGTGCATTCAAGGGTCAAGATTAAATAACAAATAATAACTTTTACTTTTCAGTAAAGACATTCTTAAGTGCAACTGCCTTTGTTTTTTTTTTTTTTGTTTAAATGTAAGCACATGTAGGTGAAGAATACGGTGAGTGCTAGTAGAGTTTAATGCTAAGCAACAGCAATTTTACTTACGGTTGTTTTTTGCATCATCAGTGCAAGTACCAACATAGTAAAAAAAGGCAAATATCATCTTATTATTATGAAAATTCTTTTGGCTCTGGAATCCTTAAAGGAGTCTTGGGAAGCCTTGGGATCAATCCATAGACCACATTTTGAAAACTGCTGGCCTAAACACTTTATGATGAATTTTTCAAAATATGGTTATCAGATTTTTGCTTCCAGGCAAGATACTAGATGATTGCTCTCTGGAGAAAATGGCTAGCTCAAGATTAAAGACCTATGGGTAAAATCCTCTCCTGCCTGTCTCTCTCTCTCTCTCTCTCTCTCTCTCTCTCTCTCTCTCTCTCTCTCTCTCTTCTCTCTTCTCTCTCTTTCTCTCTCCCCCTGTCCCTCTAGATCAGGGGTAGGCAAACTTTTTGACTCGAGGGCCACAATTGTTTCTTAAACTGGACCGGAGGGCTGGAACAAAAGCAACCTGACCATGCTGGCACTCTCATCTTGGGCTGCTGGTGAAAGATTGGAGGGGAGAGCAAGAGAACCCTCCGCTCTGCGGGCCGGATAGAACAGCCGAACGTTCTGGATCCGGCCCTCGGGCCGTAGTTTGCCCACGGCTGCTCTAGACATACACACACACACACACACACACACACACACACACACACGCGCGCGCGCACACACACACACTGCTACCCATATTTTCTTGGTGCCTTGTGTTTTAAATATGAAATGAAGGCAAAGATCACTAAATACATTACTAAATACATTAGATAAACCTCTAAGAAAAATATCAAACAGATTTAAACACACAAACTGAAAATAGAGGCAATGCAGAGAGCAACAATTAAATATATAATTAGGATCCTAAAGGATATAAAAAAAATATTGCAATCATAGAACAAGACTAGATCAATGAAGAGCTCTTAAAACCTTAAAAAATATAATAGCAACAATTTTAAGAAATTCAGCAGGATTATTAGAAGATAGAGTCAAGGACATCTTCCAGCATGTAGAACAAAAAGACAAAGTAATAAAAAAAAAAATAGGGGAGAAAAGATAAGAGTAGAGAATTGATCCAGGAAGTGGAGATCAATCAATATGACAAATAGAAGTTCCAGAAAGAGAAAACACAGGGGAAAGAAATTATCATGAATTAACCCACAATATTTGTCTAATCCACCGAATACTTGAATTTACAGATTCCAAAATAGACAAAAGTTATGTGCCAGAATTTATCACTGTGACTTTTTATAACTTTAAAAATAAAGAAAATATCCAAAAGCTTCTAGAACTGAAAAACAAACAACAAAAAGATGGTTATATATGAAGAATCAGCAATCAAATTTAAAGTTCTCAAGAACTATAAAAGCCAAAATATCCTATATAATAAAAGCCTAATATGCTAAGTGTCTGGTTATCCATTCAACCAATTAAAGTGTGATATGCTGATAATATGCTAAGGCCACTCAACCACTTGCTATGACATGCACTGATCATGAGAGGGCAAATGCTTCAACTGCAAGGTTAGCTTGTTGCTGGGGTCCAGGCAATTAGGATTGAGTGAGTTGGGCCAGACACACCCTGGAGCCCTCCCATGGTCCTTCCCCAGCTGGCCAACCTCCCGCATTCCTCCCTGGCCCTGATCATTCACCAGTGGGTCCCTCGACCTGGCCTGTGCCCTTTTGCAATCTGGGACCCTTTAAGGGATCTCAGAAAATTGGTTTCAGCCTGATCCTGCAGGCCAGGCCAAGGGACCCCACTGGTGATGTATGAATTTGTGCACTGGGCCTCAACTAACTAAATAATATCATAAAAACACTGAAAAAAATTTCTTCCACAACAGAGATCTACACCTAGCCATGTATAAAGACAGATTATAGATATTTTTAGAACTATATGGATTAAAAAATATTTACCTCTTTTACTCACTGTCTCAGGAAACCACCAGGATATATAACCCCCACAATAAGAGAATAAAGGAGAAAAACCAGACATGGGATCCAACTCAAAAGAGAAGTGAGGAAAATTCCTAGAATTATGGCAGTGGGGTGATGCTTATGTACCACCATGGAGAGCAACAGTCTGGATTAGAGCAGAAAGATTTCAGGTCATAGCTGGTATAGATTAATCTAGCTTGCTTGATCATATTGTCAGAGATATAGTTCTAACAGGCAATTTAAAGAAGAAAACCTAATAAAATATGAGGCAATCATTATGCCCAAGGAAAAAAAGTGTGCTAGCATACCATATAGCTCAATTATGAAGAAAATTTGCATCATTATAATGTAAACACCAATTATTAATTTAACCTAAATGTTGGTTGCCACAGGGGAATAAGAACAGAGTGGGAAAGCATTCTCATGAAACACATGACTTTCATGATGAATCTTATAGTATCATCTAAGTTTTAAAGCTATGTATGTGTTTGACTTTGATAAAAATTAAATTAAGACAAAATTATGGCTAGACAGAAAACATTCCACTAGGTATGTGTTTTGTTCTGTTTTGTATTGGTACTGCCTAAAATGATTATACAGTCATTGCTCCACCAACTGACAGAGCAACAGCTCTCACCTTTTTCCCCCATCGCACATGAACCATGGATGTTCCCATTGTGCTAACTTTAACATAATATGTCTTTCTTGCTTAAGGAACATTACAGAGATACAAGATGGCAGCAGAGTAGGCAGATATTACACTCACCTCCTCCCAGGACTAAACAATTAAAACTAAAATACAGAGCAGTCAACCTGAATAACCGACTGAAGACTAGCTGAAGAGAACTATTATAACCAAGGATTTACAGAAGAAGCCACATAGAGATGGGTAGGAAGGACAGAGATGGGTGGCAGCTGAGAAACTGGAGGGATATCTCAGCTGCAAAGGTTCCCACTGAGAAGAATGGGGTTTCAACCCCAAGCCAGGGTCCCCAGTTCAGAGCAGTAGAGCCAGGAAGAGGCACTCAAATAATATCAGGCTGTGAGGTTCAGCAATTCTGTCCTCTAAGTCTGCAAGAGACACAGGCCACTCTGAAAGGGCCAATACCCAAAATCTCATTCACAGTCTTTCACTTTGGATTCTGGTGGAGGAGAAAGGTAGAGTAGACTAGAGATGCATGAGGAGAGACTAATGTGTGTGCCTCTGGGGAGAGAACTGAAGAGACAGCCACCATGATCCCTGTGCTGAGTCACTCTTCCACACTGCCCACAGACATCATCTTTCTTGGGTGGATCATACCCCTCCATACAGCTGATGTAATTACCCCACCCTCTGGACTCCCTGTCATCCCACCCTGCAGAACATGTAACCTACCGAGGAGTCAGCTGCCTAGGCCAGGATGTAGAAGTCTGGGCAGACCCAGGGGGTATCTGTGATTGAGTTGGGTGGATTTGGGATTGGAGTTATCCCCCTCTCCACTTTCTCATGAACTTCACTGGTGCCTCACAAGAGATCTGCTAGCACCAGTCTCCGGGCTCTAGTGGCCCCACCCTCCTGAATCCAGGTGGATCTACCCTGCCAGGTCTGGACAGAATCTGGGACAGACTGAGTTGTGTGGTTGTGTTGTGGAGGCCACTACCCCCACCTTCCACCAAACCTGACCAGCACTTCCCCTCATGGGAGATCCACTAGCCCTATCCTCCCAGCTCTGGGTGGCCCTGTCCTGCTGAGATCGAATACCAAGCAGAATGTGAGTCAGACTGATTTGTGTGTGGCTCAAGCACAGGGGACATTTTTCCCTTGCATGCCTGAACTATGCAGAGCCCTCCCTTCACATAGCCAGATTTTTATCAGTTTGGGCCTGATAAACTCTGTTGGCCTCACCCCAATGACTGTCTGAGATCCTGCCCCACCACAAAAGCATGTGAGCATCAAGTGGGTGGTAGCTAGACTTGCTATATCCGGGACATTTGCTGAGTGACCTTAGACCCAGCACTGGCACTGAGTTTGAACGTGCATCAATCTGTTTAATACCAGTCGTCCCTACCTAATTACTCACTGATCACCTACCTCATGCAACTTGAGTATAGTCAGAGGCTCCTTTCAATGACTGAGCCTAACAGGCAGCTGGCAGGCAGAATCAGGTGAAATCAGATCTCATGGTACCTTGGGGACTTTTGCTGACCTGCTCCCAGGCCCAGAGTTGATAATAGCCAATGTTGGTGCACAACTTGGTCATTCCTGTACACAACCAGGCCCAGCGGAGGCAGCCACAAACTGTGGATTGCTTTGTAGCTCCAAAAAGGTTGCCCAAGGTCATTCACAGGCAGCATCTGACATTGACCAGTAGCAGAGTCCCTCCTAAGAGGCACCAGAACCAAGACATCCTGTGGCCAGCTTCAGACAACATCAGAGCAGGATCCCATTAGCTTCACAAGCAGCATGTCCAAAGGGAAATCTCAGCAGTCACCACACCTTTCTGAGGCAAATTCTGCTTTATATGGTCAGCACCTGCACACCACCTCATATACTGTGATTGAGGTTGATCTTCACAGTCAACCAGCCTGAGGGTCCACGCACTCATAAACAGTCCAATAACAATCAAGTCTCAATTAAAATAGGAAGGCACATAAACCCACACAAGGGGCATACCTGGAGCACCCAGATCAGGTGATCAAGGAGATTGTGCCATTGGGTCCCACAGGACACCTTCTACATAAGACCACCCTTCCAAGGCTGGAAGTCATTGCAGATCTACTTAATACATAGAAACAAACATAAAGAGGCAGCCAAGATGGGGAGAAAGAGAAACATGTCTCAAAGGAAAGAACAAGAGAAATCGCTAGACAAAGAACTAAATGAAATGGAGACAAGCAATTTATCAGAAATATAATTCAGACAAATGGTTATAGGGATGCTCAAGGCACTTGAAAACTATAGAGTACTTAGTGAGAACTATAACACCATGACAAAGAGCATAGAAACCATAAAAAAGAACCAGGCAGAAATGAAGCATACAATGTCTGAAAGGAAGAATGCACTGAAAGGAATAAATAGTAGGTTGGATGAAGTCAAAGATCAAATCAGTGATTTGGAAGACAAGGTAAAAAAATACCCTGTTTCTCCGAAAATAAGACAGTGTCTTATATTTATTATTGCTCCCAAAGATGCGCTAGGTCTTATTTTCAGGGGATGTCTTATTTTTCCATGAAGAAGAATACAGTACACATTTATTGTTAAATGAAAATAAGGGAAATGTATTACCTGTATATGGTACGGTGGTATGGTAGTTGTCAACACAAACCAGAAAAACTGTGAATCCTGGGGGCCTTATTTTTGGGGGGATGCCTTATATTTCACTCAGAAGGAAACCTATAAGTAGGTCTTATTTTCGAAGGATGTCTTATTTTCGGGGAAACACGGTAAAAGCATCCAATCAGAGCAACTACTAATAAAACTAAAAGTATTTCCCTTACGATTGGAAAAGAGATAGAGATATATGTTTTCACAATTTTATTCAACATAGTACTGGAGATCTTAGCTACAGAATCAGACAACAAGAAGAAATAAAAGGTTTCTGAATTGGAAAGGAAGAAGTAAAACTCATTATTTTTAGATGACACGATACTATAATAGAGAACACTGCCAAAGATTCTACCAAAAACCTACAAGAATTCAGTTTTCTAGAAATAAGTTGTATTTTTATGCACCAAATAATGAACTATTTGAAAGGGAAAACAAGAAAACAATCCCATTTATAATTGCTTCAAAAAATAAAAAATCTAGAAATAAATTTAACCAAGGATGTAAAAGACCTGTACACAGAAGATTATAAAACACTGAAGAAGAAGAAAAAAAATAGAAGAAATGAATAAGTGGAAGCATATACCGTGTTCATGGAGAGAAAGAATTAACATAATTAAAATGGTCATACTACACAAAAATATTTAGATTCAACCAATTCCTATCAAGATACCAATAGTATATTTCACAGAATGAGGGAAGGAGGGGGGTGAGAGGGTAAGATATCAACCAAAGGAGTTGTATGCATGCATATGAGCATAACCAATGGACACAGATGGAGGAGGGGGTTGTGTGAGGGCATGTGCTGGGGTTGGGAGTGGCTGGGGAGAGGTCAATGGGGGGAGAGGGGGAGAAGGAGATTTATGTAATACATTAAACAGTTAAGAATTTAAATTTTTTTAAAAATTAATAAATTTTAAAGAATAAAATATTCCAAAATTTATATGGGTCCTGGCCTATGTGGCTCAATTGGTTGGCATGTCATCTCATACATTGAAGGGACACTGGTTCAATTCTCTGTTGGGGCACATGCCTTTGTTGTGGGTTTGATCCTTGGTCAGGACAAGTATAGGAGGTGATATTGTTGTGTGTTTTTTTTGTGTGTTTTGTTTTTCTCTCTCTCCAATCCTCTCTCTAAATCAAGGGTGGGGAATATCCAGCCCACAAGCCATATAAGGCTTGCAATATCATTTGGTCTGGTCCTGCCAAGGCATTCGAGGTGAGTTAATTAAATGTTTGGCCAAATATAGCAAGCTAATTTTTAAGTTGATAATTTTGTTTGACCAGTGAATGATATTATAAATATACAAATGGCCTTGGTAGAAAAAAGTTTCCCCACCCTTGCTCTAAATCAATAATAAAAACGAAAAATCTCATTAAAAATAAATTAAATCCCAGAGGGGAAACAAAGAAACAGTTAGCCTAAGGAGTATTAGGAAGAGTAATCATCATTAATAACATAACATGAATAACTTGATGAGCATTAAAAAAAAAACTTATATGAAACCACAAAAGACCCCAAATAACCACAGCAATATTGAGAAAGAACAAAGTTGGAGGAATCGTGCTACCTGATATCAAACACTACAACAAGGCCATAGTAATCAAAACAGCATAGGACAGGCATAAAAACAGATATATAGATTAATGAAACAAAATAGAGACCAGAAATAAACCCAAATCTTTATGGTCAATTAATATTTGACAAATGAAACAAAAACATAAATAGGGTTGGGAAAATTGGACAGATATGTGCAAAAAATGAAACTAGACCAACTTATTACACCATACACAAGAATAAACTCAGAATGGATTAAATATGATGTGCACTGACCAGCAGGGGGCAACATGGAATATGGCGGCAACCAGCAGACCTCCTTTACTGGCTCCCTCAGCACTCTGCCACCTATGCCCATTGCCTGCCATATTCCGTGCTGCCCCCTGGTGGTCAGTGCACATCATAGTGAACGATCAAACTCACAGTCTCCAGGTCAAACTCCTGTGGAGATGCTTTGCATATTAGCCTGTTATATATATAGATTTGACAAATGGCAAAATTTTGTTTTAAGATTTAAACTTTGGGGAATTATCTTAAGAAAATAACTCAATAAATTCATGAGGTTATTCACTGTAGCATTATTTGTAATAGCAAAAGAAACTGGAAACAGCCTATCAAGCAAGTTCTTGGTTTCATTTTATATAACACATCCAAATATCAGATTACTACATGACCATTAAAAACTGTGTTGAAATAGATAATGTTTCTAATAGAAAAATGTAGACATATATTCATAAATATACATTTCAATTAAGCCAATAGCAAGCCCATAGAGATAGATAATATTAATCCTATCTAATTTTAATTGCATGAACCTTAGCTGGTTTGGCTCATGGATAGAACATCGGCCCTCAGACTGAAGGGTCCCAGGTTCAATTCTTGTCAAGGCCATGTATCAGGGTTTCAGGCTCAATCCCCAGTCCCAGTCCGGGTGTGTGTGGAGGAAACCAATCGATGTGTCTCTCTCACTTTGATGTTTCTCTCTCTCTCTGTCTCCCCCATCCCCTTCCATTCTCTCTAAAAATCAATGAGAAAATATTCTCAGCTAAGGATAAACAAAAACAAAAGAGAAGAAGAAGAAGAAGAAGAAGAAGAAGAAGAAGAAGAAGAAGAAGAAGAAGAAGAAGAAGAAGAAAGAGGAGAAGGAGGAGAGGAGGAGAGGAGGAGGAAGATGAAAAGGAAATAATCATGCATGAAAGAACTTAGTTAATGGCTGGCACATGATTAGAGTTAATAAGTGCTAGCCATTAATGATAATAAAGATGATAACACTACTAAGACCTCAATGACTACCACCAATTTAACGTCATTTATTTCCCACTCTGTCCTGACATGCACTCTCTTCTGTTATTTTAATTATCACCCAAATACACCATACTTATTTCATATATCATATGTCATACTCATGTCTCTGCTCATGCTATTGGCCTCATGGAAAAGGGTGACTTAGACTTATCCAAATCGCATTGAGCGAGGGCCTTAAAAGCCTAGCTCAGATTCCTTCTCCAATTACTCTAGTGCCTTCTAACCGTCTGTTATACTACACTCTTTAGTACACGTGAGACAATTAATGTGTAATCACCTGCTAGTTCTCTCTACATGACAATACAGCAAGTTATGTGAAAGCAGGGTTAAATACTCCTGAATTCCTTTTGTAATCTAAACACCAGCAGGACAAAACTTAGGTATGTAAAATATATTTACTTTGTTTCTGACCTTATTCATGGAAATATACACATAAAAATAGAGATTTATCTAAGTTTCCAATCAGTTTCTTTCCAAAAGAGACAAATCACAGTATTAAATCAGGAGAAGCCTGATTTGCATGTCATGCAAATGTAAACCCAGACAAGCATGTACAATTTATAACTGCTATTAACATGTAATATTAAATAGTAAATACACAATAGTAGTAATATTATAATTAGCAATAACTACAGATATTTATTGGATGTTTCCTTTGTGTCAAGCACTGTACCACATGATTTATAGTTACTACATCTTACAACCCTAGTATTGACAGAAAGCATCCTTATAAAAATGACATATGAGAAAGGCTAAGAACTTGCCTGGTAGAGCTAAGAATCAAATCCAGTTTGGTCAGACACCAAAATATACTTTTTTTTCTATATATCTCCCTTCCTCCCACATCTTTATACAGGGTTGAGATTTAGGACCTGTTTTCATATTTCTCAAAAATACCAATGAAGATCATATCGCTTGCCCAAATTTGCCTTCATGAAAAGTAGGGTCATTACAGAGCACTCTGTTTCAGATATTCTCCCAGAAAATTTAGTTACTAAATGGCCAGAAATTGCCGAAACAGGTTTGGCTCAGTGGATAGAGCGCTGGCCTGTGAACTGAAAGTCCCGGTTTTTATTCCAGTCAAGGGCATGTACCTTGATTACGGGCACATTCCCAATGTGAGTGTGTGTGGGGGGGAGGGGGGGTGGTGGTGGTGCAAGAGGCAGCTGATCGATGATTCTCTCTCATCGATGTTTCTAACTCTCTATTCTTCTCTCTTCCTCTCTGTAAAAAATCAATAAAAATATATTTTAAAATTAAAAAATAAAAATAAAAAATAAATGGCCAGAAGCTCTTTAAGAAGAATCATTAATTAAAGGCAGTCCACATACTGGGCCCTGTTCCCATGAGGCTCTGAGAGCATCTACAATTATTAGAGCCATTAGGAATTCCAAAGAGCACATTCCAAAGAAATTCCAAAGAGAAAGTATATCTATATCTTCTTCTGAATAAGATGGTGACACCATGAATGCTGCCACTGTCATCGTCCTCAGAGTCTTTGTTCTGTTGATGTAGGAATGAGTTTATCCCGATATTTCAGCCTGAGGCACTGAACTACAAATATAAGCAGAGCAGTTCAGAAAAGACTTCTCCAGGCCGCCACCTAATGTTCTTTGACATCCTGGGTGCATCCCACCTTCCTGATACGTCCTTCCATCCCTCAGTCCCATACCCTTAGCCATGCCTGGACCACTCAGCTGGACTCACCCAGATTGAGAAATTGCGTGGAACAGACTGAAAAACTTACTTTTTTCACATGGAACAATCTGTTGAGAAAGCCACATCTCTGATATCCTTTGACAGCCACAAACAGATACAGCTTTCACTTACTAATAACTGACCATCTTCAAACCACATTTCTAAGTTTGAACTTAACACAAGGTTGAACTTCCACAGTAGAAAATGTGTTTTTCCTCCTTCTCTTTGTTTTGTATTTCTTCTAAACTTTTTTTGTGCTTCCTTGATGCAGCCACTCAATATTTAACATGAAATAAATAGTTTTTTAAAGCTATTTTTAAAACGTGGGTATTAGTTTTATGTAATATTAACTTTTCCAAAATTTTTTAGACTTAAAGAAGTCTTCTTACACAGTTTTTATTACTTGGGTAAATTTTATTATGAATATGATAACATTAAGTACTTTTATAGGCATAATAGAAAACATGCAATTCATTTTCATGCAGCTAAAATTCATTAGAGATTAACGTTTTAAAACTTAAAATCTTTTCTGAAAATAATAACCTTTGTAAAAATCCAAAAGCCTTCCCTCCCACTTCAACAAATGTTGGCTTTTGTTATTTTTTTTATAAGCTGCATATTGAATTTCCCAGGCTGTGTTTCTGAACAGCAATCTACTGGGGGTGGGGGTTGGGGGGGGAGTGCAATTATTTTTTTTCACTCAAACATGCATTTGAGAGAAATGAGTAGATCAGATAAAGAGCTGAGATGCTATTCAACTCAACCTTGAGTCACTCTCTGTCTCTTTAAAAAAAAAAAGGGTGGCAAAATCAATACAAACCAATAATAACTTCACATTTGTGGAAGCAACATGAATGGCTCTCCAAAATATTGAGACACATCCAAGTACATTTTCGTAGAGCTGATATTTATCAGAAGTCATTTGCCCTCAAGCAGATGCTCCCTTTCATTGTGCTCCTGTCACAAATGACTAAGATTTATGACAGACAATTACAGCATCTGCAGTTAGCAGCCTTATAATCAGCACCATTATTTAACGATTGGTGCAATAAACTGACTCCTGTTACTGTTTATCAGATATCAGTCAGTTCTGGCCATTTTCTTCAGCTTCCAAATCACAGTATGGTGCAGCCACTGCCTTTTAATGGCCAGGCAGAAGCAGGAGCATTTTCACATTTCTCACAGACTGCCGAGGAAAAGGAAAAAAGCAACCAATTACATGTATGTATGGTGCCCTCGTATTTTGAGATGCCCGTGTATGTAACTACCTCTATACAGTTCTAAACCTCTTACAGGAGGGGGGAAAAATAAAAATAAAAGCTTTTGTTGTGGAAGAAGGGCATTTTATATATATATATATATATTTTTAAAAAGAACAATGAATAAAAACAAAAACAAAAAAAAAACCCTTCTTGATTTTATTTTTTTAAGTGTTCTGTTTAAATTTGCATGTCTTTTCTGAGTGTACAACGTTGCTTTGCTAGGTTCACTGTGTTCTCTTGTAAGTATGGTGTCAGCTTGCCTTTCACAACCAGAAAAGCGCTATTGTTCCTCAAAAAATATTTGCCAGGGAGCAGGATTTTTCTTCTAAATAATAAAACCTTAAACTCTGCAAGGTTTTATTCAGAGGTAAGTGTAATGGGCACAACAGAATTAAGTTTTTCATCAGTCAAAAAGCCCACATGCAAAAGAAACCGTGTGGATGTATTTAAAAGTCACATATTTATATAGTAAGGAATTCTATCTTTCTAAATATACAGACATGCAGAGGTATCTGTACTATTTCATGTCCTTCCACAGAAACAATATACATGTATGCATCAAACAGAAATGGCAGGCGGCAACTAAGACTTCGCGATAATGTAAGAAATGGTAGAAAGTTGTGAATTTACAGTTAAAATAAAAGGCGTATGAAAGCTTCTATACAAGTTCAAGTGTGAAATGCTAGTTAAATTACTTAGGGAGGGAAGACCTTTCTCATTGTCTTTTATTAATTTTTCTATAACTAACCAAGGTGAACTTCTCATTCATATCAAAAAGCATTTTGTCCAATGACTTCCATTGTATGTATTTGATAATATGATACATGCCCAGATGGATATATTGAGGAAGCTGCCTTTGTCATGTTAAGGCCTATGTTTCCTTCACAAAGTTACAGGCTCCGCTCAAGGGAGACAAGACACTGGAGACCAAACTAATACATTCTTTTAATTAAGACAAAACAGGGGTCCGATTTCTCTCCTGAAAAAAAATGCATAAGGGGCTTCCTTCAATAAACACGTAAAACTGGTGGTCATTGTCCAAGCTGGAACTTTTACAGAGCAGCCTTTGTCCAAGACCTCCACAAACCAGACCTCACAACTCCACAAGAAGCTTCAGTAAGTCAATGGTTCTTAGATGTTCCATTAGAAAAGCCTTATGTACCATTTCTTGCAACTGTCTCCTTTGAGAGATGGTGAGGGTGAGAGACAGAGAACTGAGTGATTCTCAGGAGGCACAGAGCTAATGTTAGCACACTGTGATTAAAACCCCAAGTGTAGGATTTGGCTAACTAACAAGGTCCTTCCGGTGCAGTCCACCCCCGAGGACCCAGCTGCGCTCTCTGTGCCTGGCAGAAAAGGCTCTTTGGCTCTGCCAGGCCGACCCTGCTTTGGGTGTTCTGAGCCCGGTCCTCCCGCAGAGCACTCCCCTCCTTGCCTGAAGGAAATTAAAGTTCCCATGAATCTCCCAGACACTTACTTCCCTGCTTCAATAGGTGGATCTGGAGCCAGAAAAAAAATTATTCAGTCATACAAATGATGCTTTCATTCCACCAGTGGGTACCGAAGTTAACTCAGGTCATTGGTGTTTATATTTTTTAAATTTCCTAATATAGGAATTTGATACTTTGTAAAGATTTTTGTTTGTTCTTCATGTGTTGTTTTATTGTCTTGTTTTGTGGTTTTTTAAAAAAAACAACTAGTTTGCACCAGTGATTGCAAAGTCACACCAAAGCTATTTCACCAACTTGGCAACATCAAAGAATTCACAGATTTTTCAGATTCAGGAAGAAAGCAGCACCAAACTTTCCTTGATGGTGTTGTACAGAAATCTATTAATGTGCAGATAGGTCTCTCATTCATTTTGGTATAAGATTGGGCAAGCCCTTTGATGCATCAAAGACATTGGTATATTTTCTACCTATGCCTTGCCCTTTTCTGCTGGGTTAGAAGGAAAACATTATTCCGCCTACAGCAAGTCACTACCATTGGAAACTACTGACAAGGCCCGGCAGGCTGTTAGCAGGTGTTCATCATGGGAATATGTTGACTCGATCCCGGTCAACATATTCCCATGAACACATGCAGGTGGCATTTCAGTAATACACCTAGACTCCAAGCCCCCGTGCATAGCTGATGGTCTTGATGAGCCCCAACAAATGTGTCTGCCTCTTGCATATATCTGCATGTATGTATATGTATATATGTGTGCATACACACATGTATAATTATTATTGCTGCATTTCATTGACTTTGGTTTGGTACCACGGTGAACAAACGCAATTTGTAGAACACGGAGAAAACATGAAAATATTACAAAGGACATGATTTACTTTTTTAAATTTTTTATTCAGTACCAATAGTCCTCTGACTCATAATGGCACTGTCGATATGACAAAAATCTGTCTCCTCTATTCCCAAACACAGAATATACTAGAAGCCTGGTGCACGAATTCATACAACAGTGGGTTCCTTAGGCCTGGTGTGCGAGATAGGACCAAAAGTGGCTCTCTGACATCCCTCAAGGGGTCCCAGATTGTGAGAGGGTGAAGGCCAGGCCAAGAGAGCCCACCAGTGCACGGTCAGGGCTAGGGAGGGACACGGGAGGTTGGCCACCTGGGGAGGACCACAGGAGGGCTCCAGGGTGTGTCCAGTCCATCTTGCTCAGTCCCAATCAGCCGGACCCCAGCAACAAGCTAACTTACTGGTTGCAGCATCTGCTCCCTGGTGGTCAGTGCGTGTTATAGCAAGCAGTTGAGCAGCCTTAGCATATCATTAGAATATTGCAGATGATGGACACTTAGCATATTAGGCTTTTATTATATAGGATGCCTTTTAACTTCTCATTATCTTCATTTCCCCCAGTGTTTCATAGCCATCTGTCCATAAAAACAAGGTTGAAGAGAGTAGAAAAGGACCAACAGCTTTCCCCAAGAATCAGAGGTCTCCTTTCATTTTAGCTCCTGAACAATAAAATTAAGTCAAATGACAGCGATGAAAGGGCAGACAGACAAAGTCAGAGCACTGTCTAATGATTAAATTGGGAGTCTAGAGAGAAAAGATTCTGGGTTCTGCTCTGGGTCCACACTTAATAGCTGTGTGCTTTGAACAAGTTTCATAACCTCTCTGGGCCTCATGCAAAAATACCATGTAGGTTCCGCACATGCTAAAACACAACCACAGTAATCCCTACATTGTTTAGAGGGATTAAATGAGTTGACATATGTAAAGTGATTAGCACAGAATTTTCATATAGTAAGCATCTATTAAATGTTTTCTCGTATCTATAAAGTGCTAGCAGCTTTGTTTTTTACATGTTCTGTGCAAGTGTGACATTTCTAATAAGTATACCTTGATCTATTCCAGAAATATGCCTTTAATAGCAGAAAGTCTATTACTTTTATGGGAAATTTTTAAAGATATGTGAAAATCTGTAATTTTTTCCTCAAAAACAACTTTTTTCTTTCTAAAATTGAGCCTACAAATCAATTCCATTAATTCAATTCCACTGCAGGTGTTGGCTAAGCATCAGCTTTCGCTGTAGCAGGAACGGTAATTGCTCTGGTGCGGAAAGGTGCCAATTTTTCCATATATTACTTAGCTAAATGTAAAATAGGATCTTTATGAAAAGCATTTTAAATCTCATCTCTGCTTTCTATCTTATATTCTTAGATGCATGGATCATTTTAGTGCCTAGTACCAAAGATTAATTTCCTATATCTAGTGATACTTTCATAACTCCGAGTAAAGGCAGGTTATGGAGAATTATTATTCCTGTAAAATAAAGGGCACAAATAGAATGGATTACTTTTATTCATTTTACATGTAATGCTCATTCATTGATCTCTGGGTAAGACAGCCTACAGTTTGGCTACCAGTACAGGCAAAGTAAGATTTCAAGCATTCCCCCATGCCTTTAAGACTCTCCTAAAATACTACTAAGTCAATAAAATCTGCACTTAAGAACAAACATTTTAAACTGTGATGAGTTCATTTTATAAAATATTTTCATACACTTGAGTTTTGAAAAACCCTTGGTGGTGGGGGTGGGTAGATAGAGAAGGAATGAGCATAACTGAGGTAGGGTAAAGTTCAGACCATTTTATCTATTTTTCCCTCCACTATTCCTTCTAGATATGATTTTTTCTTCTTCCTGGACATACTAAGCAGACTTAATGTAGAAAGCCTGAGTTTTAAGGGTAGTTCCGTCCTTTCTTACCAACAGTGTGACCTTGGATAATTCACGGACAATATAGAGATGGTAAGAGTGCCAACCATGGAACCAGATTGCACACACTGCCCTCACCCCCACCCCACCCCCACCTTTTTTGCTTCCTGTGCCTTTGCTTCCTAGTGTGTACAGTGGAGAAACCCTGACATCATAGGGATATCACATTATGAATGAGACTCTTTCTAAGGGTGCTAGCATAATACTTGTTATACAGTAAGGGCTTGAGATATATTAGTTATTAATAAAATTGGACTAAAACACCTAACTCTCAAGGTTGTCTGTTGTATGAATAAGATAGCTCATGAAATGACTTTGTATCAATAGTTTGAATCATTTTAGTGCGTTGTTTAGTGCTATGCCAAGTTTAAAAATTATTGTACTATCTTTTAGTTTGCAGCAGCAGCCTAAGCTTATGTCATCTGATTTTTGTTGAGGCTCAAATCAATGGCCTTACCATGGTCTAAATATTTCTTTTTTAAAATATATATTTTATTGATTTTTTACAAAGAGAAAGAGAGAGGGATAGAGAGTTAGAAACATCGATGAGAGAGAATCATCAATCAGCTGCCTCTTGCACACTCCCTACTGGGGAAGTGCCAGCAACCGAGGTACACGCCCTTGACCAGAATCAAACCTAGGACCTTTCAGTCCGCAGGCCGACACTCTATCCACTGAGCCAAACCGGTTTCGGCAAGGTCCAAATATTTCAATTCCCAAAGTTGCTGAGTGTTTTGTTTGTTTAAAAAAGAAAGGATAGGATATGGAAGAGAATCTTGATTCTTCTCTATTGCACTCAGATCTGAATTACTTTACCTCCTGTCTGGGCAAAGGCAGCCTCCCGAGAAGCTGCCAGGAGGGCAATTTAGATACGACCACTTGAAGCACAGGGGCAGTGGAAAGATCAACAGGGGCCCTGCTAATTCGGGAGGAATTGTGGCAAAATGGAGAGAAGCCAGGCGACATTCTTCTCTACTTAGTAATTCTTCTGTCTCCGGTAACACACAGAGATTCAACCTAAAGTTCTCATATTCCTCAAAGCATGTCAGACTCACTCTTTAGAAGACTCCCTGCTAATGTACCCTACGTGGGAGTGAGCTTGGAGCATTATACCTGCTATTTGGCCTGTCCCTTGCTTTCCAGTTTACCCAATGTTAAATCCATCTTACAATAACCAGCCTTTATTTAGGTTTGTTTTGTTTTGTTAAATTTTTTATTATTAGTTTCTATTTTATTTTGTCTGTGAGACCAAAAGATAGCTTTTCACAACTGCTCTTTCCTTTAAGACTGGAAAGGTTGACAGTGGTTGTGTGGCAACAAGGCTCAGCTAGTTGCTCTCAGGGAACAGTATGGGGCAAAGATAGTGACTCTCATGTTTTAGGGATTCTCCCTGCCTGGGCCATTTGCAAAGTCTTGAGAGCAACCTTAGTAATGCAAGGTGCGGAGGTATTTGTCAGCTTTTTATAAAAATTGTGATCCATTATCATTTTTTTAAAAAATAAATATTATTGGTGGGTGTTCAAGGCACAGTTTGTTGAATGATGAGTGAGCTAAATATGGTGGGCTGTTTTGGACTACTTCTATTCTTGCTTGAACAGCATCTCCTGGCAGTTACTTTCAGTATGGGGACATGTCCACATCATCTCAGAAGTAACAGCTCAGTGTTAAGAGCACATATTTTTGGAGCCACACCAACTGGGTTTGTATCCTGACTTGGTCACCAAACAGCTATAAGGCTTGGGAAAATCTGTTGGCCTTTGTTGTGTCTGTTTCCTCATCTGCAAAATGGAATAATACTGGCATCTACCAGTTAAGCTTTGTTAAGAGGATTAAGTACAGCAAAGCTTATAGAGATGTTCTCAGTGCCTAAAACATAAATGTAAAATTAAATAAATAAATGAGCTCTTTTCATCACTCCACAACATCCCTCCTCCAACAATCACTGCTACCATTCCTAGCTTTCTGTGATACCCTCATTTTCCATGTTTTGTTCTTGTAGTTGTATTATATTTTACATTATGGGGTTTATTTAAATTAGATCAGATTATAAATATATAAAACTAATATAATTTGCTTGTATTAAACTTGGGGGGAAAGCAAAAAAATATGAATGAGGAAATTAAAATAATTTATAAATTTTTATGGCACATCCATTTAAGCACACAATTTAAGGATCAACCTGGGTCACGCACTGTGGTAGACTCTGGCACCTCTAAGTCCTGTCTTTCTGCTGATCCATTTTTCTGTCCTATTCCATTTAAAAGGAAGTGTTAACACTTTTTGAAATCTACTTAGTCAGGTAACTAAGGCTAATTCTGCTTTTAGGTAAAGTTCAACTTCTTTTTCCTTTGTTCTAAGTTAATGAATTGCCTACACTAATATTAATGTTAAGATTAAGCCTAAGCATTTAGGATTTTTCTATGTGATACACAAAATTCCTCCATCCAATTCACTGTATGATCCTGCATAGGGCATAGAAGAAGCAGCAACATTTGTAGTTTCCTGAGCCTTATAAGGGCTAAACGCAATGCCTAAGAGAAATTAAGCTATTTGGACCAAATTACAGAACTGAAACACAATGGACCTAAAATTCACATCCTGATAAGCATAGGGTGGTGCCTTCAAACTTGGAATCTGCATGTCAGTTCTTAGTAGCCAATTTTAGCCCAGCCAGTGTGGTACAGTGGTTGAGCCTCGACCTATGAACCAGGAGGTCACAATTTGGTTCTAAATGTAGGGCATGCAGGAGGCAGCCAATCAATTATTTTATCTTATCATTGATGTTTCTATCTCTCTCTCCCTCTCCATTTTTCTCTGAAATCAATAAAAATATATTTTTTAAAAGTAAGAAACTTAATTGTAAATGGCATGCCCTCTGTCCACTGGACAGTCCCTTCAGCTCCTGTTTCTAATCAAAAGAATGTCCAAGACCTAATCCCAAACCCAAGTTCTCAGATAAACCATGAGGTAAACCCTGAGAAGAACCCACTCAAAATCCTTTATCATAGTCCCCTGTCCGACATGAAGATGGAAAGTACTCTCTCAAGATAGCCATCAGCATTCTTGTCCAACATGCAATTTAAAAATTAAATAATATGTACTACCAGCATTCTCTGTCCTTGCACAACAGAGAAAAAATAAACCAAGACTGGCCCTAACCAGTTTGGCTCAGTGGATAGAGTGTTGGCCTGTGGACTGAAAGGTCCTAGGTTCGATTCCAGTCAAGGGCATGTACCTTGGTTGCAGGCACATCCCCAGTGGGAGGAGTGGGGGAGGCAGCTGATGGATGTTTCTCTCTCATCAATGTTTCTAACTCTCTCTTCCTCTCCCTCCCTCTCTGTAAAAATCAATAAAATATATTAAAAATAAATAAATAAATAAAAATAAACCAAGACTGGCAACAGGTTAGGGAAAAGGGAGAAAGGTTTACTGTGCTAATCAAACCCTCACCGGCTTTTCTGGAAAGTGAAAGCTTAGATGATTTACCATGTATTAGTTTTCTATATTGAGTTTCAAAAACAGTGGGTCACTAACCACAGTAAACAATATGTATAATGCTGAGAAAGGAAGGGATATATCTAAGATGAAGGGAAAGAAAAGAAGTTTAGTGAATTAGTCAACACCTTTTCCCCCCCATTAATAGCAGAATGTTCTAACCAATGAATAAGCAATTACGTAGTCATCAACTGTGATGCCCAAGGGAAGAGCCATCTGATGCATTTATTATGTTAACCCTATACTCTCTGAGAAATTGTAAGGAGTAAAATAAGAAGAAAGCTTGGTAAGATTTTACAGATGGACTTCCCTGAGCTCCAAATGCTGTCTAGAGTAAAGGAGAGGGCAAAAAGGATAGGTTCAATTCAAAGAAAGACGTGAAGCCAAAGGTTGCCATGGTATTCTGAAAGAAGCTTGGAGTGAGATCTGCCAAGTTCCACACAAAAAGTGTGAAAGAAATTAGTTTGCAATTTCATCAGGAAATTCCCTTAACTTCTTAACAGAGTTTGGCAATTTCATCTAGTTGTACCCATAATAACATTGTCAGAACCTTTTGTGCTGATGTATATAGCAATTTTAGTCACTGCAGGCTCTGAGTAATTTCAGATCTCAAATACATCTGTGAGAAGATCATGAAATACAGAAAACAATTTGTTGTGAATTCATAGTGGATCAGGTATCTTATCCGTTGTCCAGACTAACTCCTTCGTTTACTTACCAAACAAGTTTAAACACTTATCATGTATCAGATACAGTCACAGATGCATTATAAATATGAATTCGTTTAATCCTTACAACAACCCTCCGAGGCAGGTGCAGAGAAGCGCAGACTATATTTGCCCAAGACTCTAATAGTGAAACTGAGACCTAAACTCTGCCATTTGGCTCTGGTATCCAGGTGTCTAACCACTTATCTATGTACTCTCGCTACTTGAAAGAAGGAGTAAGTGGGGAAAAAAAAACATTAATGAATGCCTTACCTGGAACTTTGTTCCATCATTTATCCTCTCCCTCTCCACCGGTGCTTTGCATATAATCCACAAACAGTGAGGTCTCTTCAAAGGTAACTCTGTAGGCTGACATTCTCTTGTAAAGAAGCTCATTCTCAGTTCTTTCACTTCCCTAGCAGCTATTTATTCCGTAACTTCATGCAACCTGGTTCCCTACCGTCTCCCACTTCTCTACGAACACTATTCTCTTGAAGGACCTCTAAACTGCCTAATCCAATGGCCATTTCTGAGCCTCATCCACCTCTCCCACCATCTTGTATACCTTTTCTCTCTTGGTTTCAGTTCTCCTGGTTCTCCATCTTCCTTTTGCATTGACTCCACTGCTCTTTGCTGGTTGATGTTTCTCAAGTTTTACCTTCTGTCTCTCATTCTCTTTCTCTCTTTCCCAGCATTATTTTTAAAAACATTCTCATATCCTCCGGTGGCTTCCATTCTTTTCTTTTTCTTCCTCCTTTAGAAAATACTATTTATTTATTTATTTATTTATTATTAAAATTGCTTTATTGATTAAGATATTACATATGTGTCTTTATTCCCCCACTACCCCCCACATCTCCTTCATTCTTTATACAAGTTTCTTGAGTTTGGTTGCCCGCTCCCCTCCCCCCTGAAAAAAAAACACTGTCAGCCCCCAGAGAGTTGGGTCCATATTTGGGGGGATGAAGGCATACTAACCAAACTCACAAGACTAATAACAAAGTATTCATTTTTAAAATATTAGATTGTCAAAGAACCTTTAGAGCATTACATAAGGAACTAAATTATGATCAGTACAGCAGTTCATTAACTTAGAGCAAGTATTATTGCAAAAGAGAATGGACACTGGAGTCCTTTGGGAAGCACATTTTTTCCAGTGAGCATTCCAGGTGGGAAACGAAATTATAATCATTAGACTGCTAGGTCAGCATGGAATAAGAGCAGCGATAAAAAATACATGACATATCTAATGGCATGAGCCTGAGATACACAAGTGTATTTACACCCCCAATGGGGTGTATCTGCTATGGGAACCCAGCAGGTAGAGTAACTGGGTCAAACATCATCTCCTATGAATGAATGAATAAATGTTGAACAATGGCCTTGAGGTCATTTATAGTTTACAATTTTATTATAGTTATTTGTTGAAACCCTGACCCCCCCTTACAAGATTTGAGCAGCAAGGTGGCAAGGGCCATGTGTGTTCAGCACTGTAGCTTACCATCAAGCATAGGTACCGGCCACTTAGTAGACAGAAGGCAATACATGTTTACCAAAATCAAGGAAAGTCACCCAGATAAGTATACATATGAATAAGATGCATTCCAAAGTTGGCTTTCATGTGAAATATCCAGAAAGTGCTATTGTATATTTTGTCTTGCTTTTCAGAGCTTATTAGGTCAAATAAATAGAATGCCGAACACCTTGCTTGCAAATGTTTATATTTAGCTCATATTTTTTTTAAAGTTGTAAGGTGATAGATTACACCGTTTCTATTTTGCCTGTCTTATTTCTACAAATTTCAACCACTTCTTTCTCTAGCCCAGGGACTAAACCCCATTCCATTCCAACCCCCACCCCATTATCTTTGATGTTTCTCTTTCTCAGTAGGTGGAGGATGTGACAGCAAAGAGAGAGAGGAACAGATTCTGCATGCCTGTGTGGGCTACCCAGGGCACTCATGGGGTTAAAAGCACTGCAGTAATATTAAGCACATGTTTCAAGTCAGCAGGGTGCCAGCCTGAGATGTCCTCAAAGCCTAATTTGATAGATATTATGCCATACACTGCTGCAAGTAGTAATGAAGAAAGTAAAAATTTTATGGATGAGCAAAATAGGAGCTCTTATGAATGGAGTGTTTTTAAATCAGGTGTATAATTTACCCAGTGTCAGACCACATGTAGAGTGCATTACTCAATTGAACTTACAAGCAGATAGGAAAGCAGTTTCTTTTAATAAGCACTTCTTCAACTTATTGGCTCTACAATTACTTGCACCAAATTACTGGCAGCTGGTGCCTGTTTGGTATTTTATCCTAGACAAGGAGTTACATTAGTTTCTAATCAACAAGCCATTCAAGGACTCTTTATAATTTTTAGCTAATTCCACTTTTCTTTGGAATTTATTAATTGAAATATCCAATATTTTCATGACAGTATTTTGCTTAGCTTCCCTTAATAGAAAACCTATTCAGCTGCTGAGGTGAAGGAGAAAAGGGAGGGAAGATGCCCCAAAATATATTTCAGATATTTATAAATGCTCAAGTTAACTAATCATGGGAGAGATGCACATCACACTATAATGAGGTATCACCTCAGACCTGCCAAATGGCTACCATCCATAAATCAACAAGCAGCAAGTGCCAGTGAGGAGGTGGAGAAAAGGGAACCCCAGTGGACTGTTTGTAGGAGTGCAAAACAGTGCAACCACTGTGAAAAACAGTATAGATTTTCCTCAAAATAATAAAAAATAGACTCAGGCTGGGTGGGTAATTTGGTTGGAACATTGGAACATTGTCCTTACACCAAAAAGATTGTCTGTTTGATTCCCAGGCAAGCACATACCTAGGTTGTGGGTTTGATCCCTGGTGGGAGCACATATGGGAGGCAGCCAATCAATGTTTCTCTCACATAGATCTCTCTCTCTCTCTCTCTCTCTCTCTCTCTCTCTCTCTCACACACACACACACACACACACACACACACACACACACACACACTCTCTCTCTCTCTCTTTCCCTTCACCTCTCTCTAAAATCAATAAACATATCCTCAGGTAAGGATAAATTAATTAGTTAATTATTTTAAAAATAAAAATGGAACTGCCTTTTGACCCAGTGATTCTACTTCTGAGAATAGAGTGGAACTCCAGTTCTCAAATTTAATTTGTCCCAGAAGGCTGTTTGAGAAGCATTTTGTTCAAAAACCGAATCTTTGTTTTCCATTAGAAATAGTGTAAACTGAATTAATTTTTCCATATCCCCAAATGATTCCATTTTAACTTTTCTTATACATAGTACATCTCTAATGTACTCTTTAATCTATAAACAAACACTTCTTGAATTTATCAAACCACCCCTACTAGTCTTAAACGAATCACTTTCAGTACTCATCCCAGGGGGTCTCTCAGGAAGTCAGTATGCAGCATCTTTGCTTTTTCACATGTCACTGCCTCTGAAATTTTGTCATCTGCTAACTGCTTTCCATTTATTTAAATCAACAACAGTTTGTCTACCTCTTCAACTGCCTGTTTCTTTCACACCATTAGCACTTTTTAAAAAAAAAAGGTTTTTATTGATTTTTAGAGAGGAAGATAGATAAAGAGATAGAAACATAGATGAGATAGAAAAATAATCAACTGGCTTCCTCAATCCTCCTACTGGGGATTGAGCCCACAACCCAGGTATATGCCCTGACTGGGAACTGAACAAGCAACCTTTAAGTTCATGGGTTGATACTCAACCACTGAGCCATACTGGCCAGACAACATTAGTACTCTTGATGGCCTCATTATATTTTTTAATTGTGCTAATTGTCTATTTCACCAGTAACAAAAGCAAACAAATAAAAAACCAAAAATATTCACAGCACAATTTCCTGAGATGTTAACAACATGAGATTTAGTTGTAAACTGACTCATATTGGTGAATTCTCTCCTTTGTTTTTTCCTGAGAGATCTTTTTATCATGCTGATGTATCAGCATGAAAAGGTTGTCAGGTCAATAACCAATTTTTTTTATGACCAAGACATTTTTTTTCCATAAACAACTTGGTCGAAAATCAAATGGTTCAAAAAATGGGAAACATTCACTAACTGAGGTTGGACTGTATTTCCTAAGAATCCCAAAACACCAATCAAAAAGAATACAAAAGTGGGCAAAAGCAGGTTTCCCGGTGTGAGTACACAAACCACAGTCAAGAAACATGTCCTCATGTCACCTGAAAGATTCAAAGAACTTTTGGTTCCTAGAAACCTTAGAAGCATCACTTAAAGCCAGACCTAGAAATGCACCATTAATTCTTGATCATAGTTTACAGATAATCCAGTCCCTCTATTTTACATTGGTGGGTTCACTTCAACCTGTTTTATGGTTATCTCAGTCCTCTACCCAGGAAAGATAAGTGAAACACTAGCTTCAAACAGTGCATTCAAATCAAGAGCTAAAATGTAGTCACATTACATATTCAAAATATTAACAACGGGGAATGCTCAGGCTTCAAGAAATCAGGAAAGAAGCCTCAACCAATCGGAACGGATACTATCTGTAAACCATCAACACAGCCATACTAGAGCAAACTGTCTATGTATCAGCTTGTCCTTGAACAAGAGGAAGACAGATATCCCCATTAGACAGACAGTGTAGTGCCATAGGGCAGTTTTCTCATGGGTAGGCTTAGACCAGGAAAAACTTCTACTCAGAATAGGATTACACGTGTAGTTTCCTCCACAGTGAAGTTTTTTGTGAGTCAACATTGATGGCAACACTGGACACATTTATAAGTGTTCAGAAAGCCCAAATTTATTCAATGCAAAAGCTCCAAATTTGTAGCTAAGGAAAGAGGTAATATATAGGTATGAACTCTTACCAATTTGTATAAGTGGCTAGAAAAGTAGTAACTAGACTTTCACTTAAAAATATAAGGCAGCATATTTTATGACAAATGAGATAGGCTTAAAATTAATAGCTCTGAACTATCAGCTTCAGGCAGAGAAAGTACATATCTGGAATTCATTGTTAGTTCCCTGAGGATACTGATTGAATCATACACTAGGGTTGAAAAGTGAAGAAAACGTAAGTACATTAAGACTACTAGAAACCTAACTGAAATTAGCATCCTATAAAACTTTAATGCTTAAACTTTTTGAATGCCATGTGAGATTATGGTCATCACATATCAAAAATGTTCACAATGAAGACAGAGAAGACACAAGTAATGAGGAAAAAAGACACATGTTGGGAGGGTTAGGGTGTTGCTCTCTGAGGCATATTGAAACACTGGCCTACTCAGCCTGGAAAGGCAACTGTTTAATGGGGAAATGGATTAAAATTTATGCAATCATTAATTATACTAGGAGCCCAGCATGCGAATTCACATGGCACCGCCCACCCTCCTGCAGCCCTGCCTTGACACCTGAACCTGTCCACTCAGAGCTCCAGCGCACCTGGCTGATCCCCAACCCTCTGACCTTCTCTGGCCACTTCAAGCTCTGCCCTCAGTCCCTCAAGTTGCTGTGGGCTGGTCCTACCTTCTCTGGGCTCCTCCCCTCTTCTGCCCCATCTCCGGAGCAAAGCCCCAGCTAATATACTAATGACCTCATCGTTACCCATTACGGTGTCCCGACCATTAGCATATTAGCTCTTTATTAGTGTAGCTGGGTAATGTGGCCACAGGCATGTTCCCCAAAAGAATGGTGGAGGAGAATCCTTTGAAAGTTCAGTAAAATAAATATAGGATACTAAAAGGAAGTAGATAGCAAATTTACAGAATTCACCAGCATCATCTCCCTGATCCCCTACCACTCACAAAAGTAAACACAGGAAGGAAATAAAGCCTTTGGTAGGAATTAATTCATCTAGTCGATGTTAAGCAAATGGTAAATGATGAGGCAATGATAAAGAGCAAAATGTACGTGGTTTCTATGCTAAGTTTAAAATCAAATGAAATTAGTTGAGTGAATGGAGGGGCAAATAAATAGATACAGAAGTTTGACCCCAAATAAGAATTCCTTAGCCATAAGTAATATAGAATTGGTATCACATAAAAGGAGCAACCTAGTGAAAACAGTATTTTGGATGACGTACACTGCTTCCCAAAATATGACTAACCCCTTTAAAAGATGAGAAAACTATACCAAGTTAGAGTGGCTATATAATTTGCCACATAGTTTGAAGCATGAAACCAAGTGACTTCCAAAATTCTCTGGAAATGAAATCAATAGAATCCGATGTGGCCATCCTAGCACTTTGTAGTTTTATCACAACTAGTTGTGAAATGCCTGCTTGTTAGCAGAGCTTGTGAATTTGCGACAGAAGCATGTTTTTCATTTGTGCATCTCTAGCAGAAAGCACAGGGCCATGCTCATAGCAGGCAATTAATAACTGTTTGTTGACTTGAAAGACAATGGTTAAGGTTTTAATTTCTCTAACACAAGTCATTGACTAACAATTACTATCTACTTCATTTGTGTTGGTGAACACTGACATTTAAGAATGTTCTGTTGGTACATACACCAGGGCCCTCCCAAACAGGAACACAGCCCTGCTCTCAAGCCTGACAGGGCTGTCTTTACCATCTGATGCTCTCAATCCCAGAAAATCCTCCTCCTTGCCAAACATAGTCATTATGTCCAAGTGCCTCTTTGGGGGCTGTTACACTGTTGACTTTGAACTTCAACAAAAGCCATTTTAGTTTCTTTATTTCTGTTTTCTCTTTAGAGATACCACTCTGCAGTTAGCAAAATTCTTCTCAGATTGATGACTGCTATCTTGGTCTCCAGTCATGAATATCCCTATCACATACTACCCTTGAGGGGGTGGGAAGCTGTTGTGAGAAATCTTATTTTCTGAAAGCTAAGGCTTTCAATATTTGCACTGTGTGTACATAGAAAATGTTCATTTGTATGTGAGATCTAGTTCATATACACAGTTGAAATTCTCTTATATAACCTCCTCTTATTCAGTTTGCCAGCTTGACCTACACTCTTCAGTCCTGCGGTAAAATATACTGTGGCTCATGCCTAAGGTCACAGCTAGTAGATCACTCCCTAGAAAATCTAAATACAATTGCACCTTCCACTTGTATTACAGGCTTATCAAGAATCAGCTACACTTGTTTTCAGATCTCTTCATTTCAGTTGTACTTGCTATTTTCCATCTGTATAATTAGTATTAATGAATATCTGATGATATATTGATTGAAAAAACAAGAACATATGATCTGGAAAATATATGAAATGGTTTGTAATAAGAGCAAGTAACTAAAAAGTAATTCCAGGTGTGGGAGACAAAACTGTGAAAGATTGGCAAAACTTATAAAAGTCTAGAAGTTTTTGTGCTTTGAGATTTCTTCAGATATAAAAAGTTATGGCTCAAGTTTACAGAAATTAAAACTAGAAATATTGCACAATATATTATGTATTTGGTTCATGTAAGAAAAATAAAAGAGAACTTCTATCAATGGATCTATACCCAAAGAATAATCTTGGTCCTACATTAAAAAAAAAACTGATGAATGAATATACATGTTCTCAGTTAAAATAAAACATTTTGGTTCTGTAAGTACCATTCTTTTTTAAAAAAATATATTTTATTGATATTTTACAGAGAGGAAGGGAGAGAGATAGAGAGCTAGAAACGTCGATGAGAGAGAAACACCGACCAGCTGCCTCCTGCACACCCCCTACCGGAGATGTGCCCGCAACCGATGTACATGCCCTTGACCGGAATCGAACCCGGGACCTTTCTGTCCGCAGACCGAAGCTCTACCGCTGAGCCAAACCGGTTTCAGCTGTAAGTACCATTCTTAATGCATCTGTTTTTTAACTTACTTTTTCAGTTAATCAATAACTACATTTACCAATCATAAAAAATCAAAGATACCATTGTTTTGGCCCTGAATGTGCTTCTTTTTACTCTCATGAAAAGTAGAAGAAGTTTCTCTTTCACAGTATTGCTCCATTCATTTGATGGTCAGACCTTTGCAAACTACTATTCATCTGGTTCCTCAAACCAAAAATCTATGAGTTTTCCTTCATCCATTGCTTTTCCTCATCACTTACATCTAATTAATCAACAAATATTGTTGTGAGCTTCTAATTCATCAAAAAATATTGTCAATTATATCTAATTAATCAACAAATATTGTTAATTCAAATCTGGAAAAAGCCCAACTGTCCATCAGTAAATGAGTAGTTTAAAAAAGCTGTGGTACCTTCACCAAATGGAATACTATGCAGCTGTAAAAAAGAAGGATCTGTTAACCTCTGAGACAACAATAAATGAGCTGAAGATTATTATGCCAAGCAAAGTAAGTCAGTCAGAGAATGACAAGTATCACATGACCTCACTTATATGTAGAATCTAATGAATAAACTAAACTGATAAACAAAATATATCCAGAGACACACAGGCATGCAACAGACTGATGAATCTCAGAGGGAAAGGGGGGATTGGGAAGAGATTAACCAAAGAATTTATATGTATACTAGAGACCTGGTGCATGAATTCGTGCATGGGTGGGGTCTGGCTGGCCTGCCCTGATTGGGGCTCGATTAGGGCTGATGGGGGGAGGAGATGCAGGAGGTTAGCCAGCCAGCACCCCCTGATTAGGGTGAGGGGGCTAATGGGGAAGGCTGGCTGGAGGGAGGGGCCATGAGTAGTTGGCCAGCTGGTTCCGCCCCCTGGTTGAACTCCCAGTTGAAGAGACAATTTGCATATTAGCCTTTTATTATATAGGATAAGCATAGGCTTGGGGAGAGGGTGGGAGCAGAGAGGAGAGAGTCAATAGGTGAAATTTGGGGGACATCTGTAATACTTTCAACAATAAAGGTAAATTTTAAAAATAAGATAAATCATTCCAAAAACTCAAAAGTAGAATGCCTTATACCAAAAAATCTGATTAATTTTAAGTGAACAAACATAAACTAATTCTTGCAATTTCTGCAACAAATGAAATAATACAACCAGATTTACAAGCAAAATGTTTCAGTTTTCTCATTCTTTGGTTGTGAATGTTCAAGATGAGGCAGAATGGTCCTATGATGGCTACTTGTCAAATTCAAAAAGCTTAGGAATAGATGAGCTGAAAAAGAAAAGCAAAAAGGACTCCATACATAGATGTAAAGCCCAAATTAAAATCCTATGGTACTTAATCCCATCTCATCTCATCCCCTATTCATTAGAAATGTCACCATGATTCTAATTATTTTAAATATAGCTTGCGATTTTATCTCTTTGAATGCAATCATATAAACTGTATATGAAAACACATTATACAAAGGTAAGTAAACACAGAAGTTTGTCATCTGCATGAAACAAGCAGATATATTCAATATATTTTAATCTTAAATAAAGCCTTATAAAAATATCATGCTGAGAAACTATATATAGTGGGTTGGTCCTCTCAACATCTGTATACTATTAAATACTGCACTGCCTTTGGCAGTATTTACTCCCAATGTACTTGTTTATATGTTCTTCATTAAATCATTAATTGCAAATCCTGAGCTCAAGAAAGGCTCTTGAGAAATAAAGTAGACCATGTTTTAGGCAAACTATACCTCAAATCAGATGATTAGGAACCTAATCTATATTTACCAATTCCTACAAAAGTCCATACTATCAAAGGGAACTGAGTTAGTGTTGCCAGATTTAGCCCATAAAAATGCTGTTTGAAGTTAAGGTAAACAACAAACACTTTTTTAGTATAAATAAATATTTGAGATATATTTATGCTTAAACAGTATTTGTTGTTTATCTTAGATTCAAATTTAAGTGGTTGTCCTGTATTTTATCTGGCAACCCTAAAGCCAAACCTAGCCAGGAATAATTTCTGGCAGATGACTCAATTTATCTGCAATAGATTGCCACATCTGAGATCATTCATGCACGAGAAAGGGTGATCATAAGTTGACAACCTGAGGTTAATTAAGAACTAATTCTTGGACAAGTTGTCAAAAGTCAATACTTCTATCTCCATTGTAACAGTCAATTCAATCAATATAGATTTTTAAAAGGGTTTTAAACAAGTATGATTTTTGTCATTCTTTTTCTCTAATAACCTACAAACATGAGGTTCATTTCATTTCTGTGTGAGATGACCTTTAATGGACAACATAAACTTGTAGCTGAACTAAAAATATAAAACTTGCACTTCATAAAAGCCAACATAAAATGCAAGGTGGTATATTTTTAATAATAGGTCATTTGCTTGTATGTCTTAAATTTAATTAAAAACAAATTTATCATTCAGTCACCCAAACCCATTTGCCCCCCAATATTTTTCTTCTCCCTGAGTAATATCATAGCCTAACTGATGGCCAAGTCAGAAGCACGAGTCATTCTCAATTTTTTTCCCCACACAACCAACCTTCTTTAAAAGTTATTGCGTATTTACTATACTTACCAAAGTTACAACATTGTATTATAATACTGTAATAGAAAGATAACATGTATTATTTTGCCTGGTACAACAACCCAACAAGATAGCTGATTGTTCTAGCCACATTACGTTAAAGAAGAAAAATAAGATGAAAAACAATGATTAGTATAGACCTTCAGGTCTATAAGGCCTAGCTTTGGGATAAATGCCAAGGTTATAAATGTGACATTGCTTAAAATACATTTTACTAGTGGTTTGGACCACTGTGCTAAAGATGGAGTACTCATGTATCAAATGCACTCTTTCTCATTTCTCCACTTTCCCTGATGGGGTATGGCAAGCGTGCTTATGCTTCCTGTCTTTTCTTAGATACAACAAAACAGGACCATCCTTCATTTCTCTCTGTTGTAGGTTCTCCCCTGTTGGTTAAGTGAATGAGGACTTTTTTGGGGGTCTGGCCATTTCAATTTGGTGGGAGAGAAACCTCATTTCAGTCTTAAGTCTCAGTCAGCTTCTATAACAGAATTTGCCAGAAGCATTGTTTGGGAAGCTATAGGGCATCTGCATCTAATAAAACAAAATTTAATTTCTCTTGTGCTCATGAATTTTGAATATATACTCCACTGATCAGAATCTCAAGTGGGAGGAAAAGTGAGTGGTGCACCAAATGCTTTAATACCTTCCTAGTCACTAGTAGACTCTCTAAGTAACACTTTACTGGTATTAATGTGGACAAGTGTCCCTTGCATGCATATATATATGCATATATATATATATATATATATATATATATATATATATATATATATATATTTACATATATATATATATAAAAGGAGGGTCTTTGCATTGATAACCTGGTCATTGGACTCAGAACTTCTTGAAGGCAGCCTGGCGTTTTTCATAGATATAGCACAGAGCCTTAGGAAATGCAATGAGGTCTACACTTCTACAATATATGTGAAAATGAGTCTTACTATACCATACCATTCAGCTGAGGAGGAGACAATAAACCTCTTTGAGTCTAAGGTGTACAACAGTAGCTAATGGCATAGAAAAGCAAGGCAGAAAGTGTTTGTGAAATCCATGTTGTTAAGGTGCAACGTTAACTACCTGTTCATAGAGAAACACACAAAAATACTTATAAAGGTTAACTATCCTTATTGTCAAAGCACCTTGAGTCACAATTTCAGACAAAATTAATATTTTGTCTTTTTAATATTATCATAATACATTTGGCAGCCATCGTCAATGCTGAGCATAAATTAGGTTGGAAAAAACTCAATGTGTTGGGTATTATTTCTTGGCTCTATTCAGTTGCCATTGCCAAGCACACATTACTATATTGATGCCTTCACCATCCTACTAGCTACTTAACATTATCCAGCAAATAACTAAACAGCATATCTTTAGTCTGTTCTATAATAATAGCCCAGGTTTTCAGTAGGGTATTATATCATAAAATTGGGAAATTACTATTTTGTGAGCTGGCAATTCCACTTGACAAAACATAGATATGGCCTATTCAATCCATTTATTTAACAAATGATTTAACTTGGCATCCATAAATCCACCCAAGGAATGAGTCTCACTGGCCCTCTTGGGGTCAGGTGCCCAGCCTGGAACCAATCCTTGTGTCCAGGGCAATGAGTTTGTGAATGAAAGTTCCCCCAGAAGACTAAAGTGGGGGAGACAGGCAAACAAAACACGAGGGAAAGAGAGTGGAGCACAGTGGAAGGAGCACAGGCTGGAGAATCAATAGCTCCCCAGCCGTAGACTCTGTTCCTCCCTCACTAAATTAAGAGCAAGTCCAATTCCAATACTCTCTGATCCTACAAGAAACAATTAACTTCACAGTGATATGCTTATCTAAATGATAAGGAGTCTACACTCTTTTTGAAGAAAGTGAACCATGTTTGGCTGGAATATGAAATCTGTGTGACTCCTCCCAAATACATAGGACTTCCATGCCTTAAGACAAAGGAATAGAGAAGACAATTGGGAGACTTACATCATAGTCAGAGTAGGTAAAGTTTAAATATCCCTTAAATCACAACACCAAGAGTTTTCTGAATTTCTGCTATCAATGCCTACTGACAAGGTGAATTTTGATTCCTATCCAAAGATCTAACTGAAAAAAACTACCAGATAAAATCCATATTTATAGTTAAACCCTTGAGTATACCTCTAACTTCCTTTTCTCTACCCTATCAATGAGCCCTAATCTACAGCCACACAATGCCTATGACTTACCATGTATTTTCATGGCTTTATTATATCAGCAGTAATGATAATATCATTAAGCACTTACTATGTGCCAGGCACTATTCAGATACTAAAGATGTAGTAGTGAACAAAACAAATCCCCACATTTCAGGAATGGGGGGGTGGGGGAGTGTTGGAGATTGGTAGTCATTATGTAGCCAAATTAATAAAGAACCGGGTTGGAGTGAGGGGTAATGTTAGAAAGGGTGCTGAAGGATGACATTGGAACTGCACAGGAATGACCTGAATGAAGAGAATGAGCCCTCCATGACAAGATCTGTGCTTAGCACTGGGCCAGGGATATTATATCTGTGATCGTTAATCCCCCCAGCAATTCTGCAGGGTGGGAATTACTATTCTCATTTTATTCTGAGAGGATTAGTATCTTGTTCAGATTGCACAGCACTCATATTCAAGCCTGTCTAACTCCTCAGCTCCCCTCTTGGACTCTATGCCTTTCCTTCTGGCTGGCATACTCTTTCTGACCCTCTCCAACAGACTCTTCCCCGTCATGCCAACGGCTCAACTATCATTTCCTTTGTAAAACTTCTCCTGACCAGCAATACTCCATTATTTCCCTTCCTCTCCCAATCATTGTTACTGCCTCTGCTCCCTCTATATGGGATCTCTCTTATAATGATAAGAACATACACTGTAATTTTTAATTTATATTTCAGATATGAAAAAAAAAATCATCCTCTTCTACACTAAGTCAGGGCCCATTTCTTACTTATGAGTGTATCCCCAAAATCTTGTCCAAGGCCTGGAACATTGAAGATGCTTAAGAACAAGTATTGTTTGGCTATGGGATGAAATGGATGTGATACGACTGCTCAACACACTGCCATTGGAAATGTGGAAACAAAGGCAATCAGTCCTTCTTCCCCAGCAAAATGATCATAGGTCCTTCTCTGGAAATGGGCAGTGACATTAAAACTGGAGAGATCTTTACTGTGCTTACAGTTATACAAGGGTGGGCCACTACTGGAAAGTAAAAATGATTTTTTTTCCAAATGAAAGTATTTTTTAATTCAACCCTTGGGATATTTTTAAATTTTCTAAAACTTACATTTCCAAAAGGTTCAATAGGAATGACCTTTTCTTCCGTACCTAGACTAGAGAAAATTCCCAGCCTTGAGCATTTTTCATTCTTACATATTGCTCCATTGTTACAATATGCTTTGTTGATAGAAATATTTAATTAGCAAGACCTTTATTTTTCAGAGGAATCTCAGTCAAAGAAAAGAGGCTTTTAAGTAGCATTGGGAATTTTTATTTTAAAATATGGGAGTTGAAATTCACAGCATAGAACTTGTTGCCAAATAGGTAGTGCATCATTATCATTTCCCACTCAAAACTGTTTTAACTGTAATCTCTGTGTTTGGGTGGTTCAGCTAATTAACAATCTGCTATTATAGTAAAGATGAGATTGTGACATTATTTGAAGTAGTTTTTCACAGTCTTTAAGTACCAATCACTCAATTTATTAACAGTCTGCTCTACCTTAATGAAGTTACATAATTATTGTGAGTCTAAAAATGAGAAGAAATATATATGTATATTTTACCATTACCTATTAAAAAAAACACCAAAATTGCCAAAACCAGTGTAGCTTAGTGGTAGAGCGTCGGTCTGCAGACTGAAAGGTCCCAGGTTCGATTCTGGTCAAGGGCATGTACATTGGTTGTGGGCACATCCCCGGTGGGGGGTGTGCAGGAGACAGCTGATCAATGTTTCTCTCTCATCTATGTTTCTAACTCTCTATCCCTCTCCCTTCCTCTCTACAAAAAAATATCAATTATATATATATATTTTTTTTTTTTAAATCCTAGCTATCATTAATTTGGTCCAGCTCTCCCTGTAATACCTTACTTCCATATGGTAATAGTTAACAGTATAATTTCTCCACCCTTACAAGCATGAAGAGATCTTTCTAACTCTAAAAATTTTTCAACCCTAGATGGTTTGGCTCCGTGGATAAAGCATTGGCCTACGGACTGAAGGGTCCCTGGTTCGATGCTAGTCAAGGGCCCAGGTTGCAGGCTACATCCCCAGTGTGAGGTGTGCAGGAGGCAGTCAATCAATGATTCTTTCTCCTCATTGATGTTTCTATCTCTTTTTCCTTTTCATTTTCTCTCTGAAATCAATAAAAAAAATCTTTTTTAATTTTTTCAGCCCTGACAGGTTTGGTTCAGTGGATAGAGCATTGGCCTGCGGACTCAAGGGTCCCAAGTTTGAATCCAGTCAAGGGCATGTACCTTGGTTATGGGCATGTCCCCAGTGCGGGGTGTGCAGGAGGCAGTTGATTGATGTTTTACTCTCTTGATGTTTCTAACTCTCTCTCCCTCTCCCTTCTTCTCTGTAAAAAAATCAATAAAATATATATTTTTTTAAAAAAATTTCAGACTATCCCATGATAGCAATTGTATGATTTTTATCTATTACTTGAGAATGTGCAAAAAGCTACTCTGAATTTAATAATAATTTTAAACACATGCATATTTTTCCCACCACATTAGCAATTAACATATATTTGAAAAGTTGCAGAATATAAAGACTGAGCAGATTACAAGCAGATGAACAGCTAAGATGACCATGCTGGTCATTTGTCTACCTGCTCTCAGACCCATTCCCACATATCCCCAGCTCTGCCCTGTACCTCTAAGGGCTGATGCCTGTAAACTTCATTCTCAGGCACTCTTGTTAACTGGCTTACAGCTAGTTTAGCTGATAGGATTCAAGATTCCAACTCAAGAGCAGGCAGAAAGCAGGCTAGGGAACTTCTCCCCATCTCTCTGCTTCCAGAGATCTTTGGCAGTAGCTACATATCCTCTGTGGTCTCAGGGCCCACAGGTCCCAGACAGTCATGGTTTCTGGTTTTGTAATACCTCAGTCCTTTGTTCTTCTAGCCCTAGGAGTGTTGCCAGCTTCCTCTTGTTGCTAATTTCTGGATTGCTTTCCTCTCCCCTGCTTGGTCTTTCAGCTCTTCCAACCCCATTGGAACTACTTCCCCTTATCAAATCTCCTCTGTCAAACTACCTGCCACAGGCTCTATTGTCCAACTGAATCCTGTTATAATCACTGTCAGATCTTTAGCATTCCGATCTACTATAAGTTAAGTGTGGGTAGGTTCAGAATTTTACCTGCTGTTCTGCCCATCCTCCATTCTACCTAGCCCTATTCTTCCTACTCATGGATCAGATGCTCTTCCAATACTCTCTGTTGTGTCTCTATCATTCCACTTAATATGCTGCTTCCTAATGCTCTATTTGTGCATCTAATACTACGATACTAAAGTCTTTGAGGTAGGTCTCTCTTTCCTCATCTTTACAAATTTAATGCAGTATTGGTGCATAGTAGGACCTCTACACAAGTGTTATAAATGAATGAATGCATGAATGGAGCCAACATCCCATGGGTCCAAATGCAAGTTATCTCTTTTGCTTTTGCATATTTTTCCCACCACATTAGCAATTAACATATATTTGAAAAGTTGCAGAATATAAAGACTAGAGATCATTAGGAAAAGCCACAATTCTAACAGATCTCCCAGATCAGCCTACTCCAACACTAAAAATTCTACAACAGACTTCATTGGGGTATTTTTCAATCCTGAGTCCATTTGAAAAGGTTAATCTCCCAGGGGAAGGTTAAGTCACACCTCATAAGGGATTAGTTTTATAGATTGTTTCCTATAGATACAGACTGCTGGAAAGGAGTGAGCAGATCCAGATGGAAGGAAAGGAATGTCCAGAGCAAGGAGTCAGCCTACACTATACCATACGGTATAATAGTCCTCTGACTGGTCCATGTCAGGTTGTCATTCCTCATTTTGCAGAGGCCTCAATTTGAATTTGCCCTATGAAAGGGTGCCATGTGAGTGTGAAGGTTGTAGCCAGTGAATGAATGTGGAGAGAGGAGGATGAGAGGAGAAGGCCCATGAGGAGAGAGTATTCTAAAGCTCAGTACAATGAGAGAGCTGGCTGAGGATTGAGGGTTAATATGAAATGTGATAAGTGGCAGGGAGTGTAATGAGTTGAGAAAAAGGCACCTAGAGGTCACCTTGAGAAACTCTTAGCAAGACAACATTAAGTGGTCTGAATAGGAGAGAAAGGTTATCATATTAGGGCTTCTCAACTTGACATTGACCATCTGCTTCCATCTAAGAAGGTTATTTCAACTGGTTATATTATGGTTGATTTTATAGGAAAAGTATGCTATGATCATTACCAAATTTAGATTTCTAAAGCCTCAGGATATAAGTTACTCATTCAGCCATTTATTTAATAGAATGTTATTAAAAGCAAACTATATATTGGGCACTATACTTAGGGGTCTACATTTATTTCATCAAGGTTATGAGTATCCAGGGTTTATAGAAGAAAAGAGAACAGGAAAATGAATAAGGATGAGAGACAAAGACAAAGTCAGTTCTGAGTTTCAATTCAATGATCATTCTATAACCTGAGACTGTTTGATAGTTTAAGCTTACTCCTCAGCAATGGGGAAAGATACTTGTCCTTTGAATGCCCAATTCCTAGCATAGCACCTGGGATGTAGCTGGTGTTTAATAAATGTTGGGTGAATGATGGATACATGGATGGATAGATGAATGAATAGATGGATGGCCCAATGAATGAATGGATTGATTAAGGATGAATGGATGAACCCATTTTAAAGCATAGGACTCTCAGAATGATTAACAAGAAGTTCTTAATTTTAATCTTCCCCAGTGTTCTTCATATTAAAGAATTTGTTATTTAAAGTCAGTTCTGATAAATATGGAAAGCCACTCTAAGTCTTTCTGGAATATAAAAAAAGATACAGATGATGAAGGAAATAAATGGATAAATAAGATATCACCTCGGGCATTTTCCTCAAAGGAGTCATTAAAATCTTGCAGAAAATGTCCCCACAAAATCTATGACTGCTTTTTCTTCTCTATCAGTATCTTCTCTATCAGTATCTCCTCTACTCATTTTAAAACTATGTAAATTTGTTCCTGATTTAACCTCAATTAGCCACTCACATCAAATCACAAAAACTATTGCAACATCAAAGATACTCTCATTTAATTTTTGTTTCAAGTCATCTTAAAGATCACATCTTTGTGCTTTGGAAATGATAGTGTGTGTGTGTGTGTGTGTGTGTGTGTGTGTGTGTACACTTATATATGTGTATGCATAAATTATCATAATAATGTCCTGGCCATAGATCACTTCAAGTATCTGAAGATATGAGACAATCTGTTGTCTTTTCTGTAAGCACTATGCATCTATTCTCTTTAAAACTTACGTCTGTCTTTGACCAGAATATAGGGACACAGTGCTGATAACTAACATCCACCAAGTGAAGGGGGAGGGGGAGAGAAGAGAAGGAACAGGCTCAGAGTTGGAGTGGCCTTGTAGGCCTCAAATGGAAATGTTACATATTGAACTATGAATAGTTATTAGTTGTTTGAGTCTTTCTTATTATTTTTATTTCACTTTCTTAAAATATGATAGACTCTGAGATTATAAAGCTCACAATCTATAGGTATTGATTTTTCTTTTTTTCAGGATTTTGTTAATAATCTTGCCTCAAACACATACGCAGGTATTTCTGTTTCATAATCAAAATCAGAGAAACATCAGGAATTTTAGGACCATTATTCTGAACACAGCCAGTCCCTCTAGGACTCTAACCAAACACCTTGGACAGGATGAAGTTGGCTCTAACCTAAAACACAGGGGAAAAAATGCATATTTATTTATTGATTGATTGATTAAGATATTACATGTGTGTGCTTATTCCCCTATTGCCCTCTCACTCACCCCAAACCCATTCATGCCCTCACCCCCCTGGTGTCTGTGTCCATTGGTTATGCTTATATGCATGCATACACTTTGGTTGATTTCTCCCCTTTACCCTCACCCTCCTCTACCTTCCTCTGAGGTTTGAGCATCTGATCGATGCTTCTCTGTCTCTGGATCTGTTTTTGTTTTATTTTTGTGTGCCTTCCCAATGTTAGTTTTGTTATTCTCCTAAACAGCATACTGCTTTTGCTGTGGGGTTGCAGTGGTGAAGAACAAAGGTTATTGAACTGGAAAAGATGCAAATCAAGGCCCCTCCTCTGTCCTTCCTGGCTGCAGGATCCTGTGCACATAGAGCTCTTTGAATCTGTTCCTGTGTCACGTGCGTAGTCCCCCCTTATCTTGGGAGATATATTCTTAGACCCTTGTGGATGCCTGAGACCCCAGATAGTACTGAGCCCTATGCATACTACGTTTTTCCCTATACATGCTAATTTATAAATTTAATTTATAAATTAATTAACATTTAATTTATAAATTAGGCACAGTTAGAATAACTACAATAACTAATAATAAAATGTCAATTATAACAATATGCTGTAATAAAAGTTATGTGAATGTAGTCTCTCAAAACACCTTATTGTACTGTACTCACCTTTTCACTTAAAGAAAGTACATTAGAGCTTCTTTTTAGTTTATCTGAATTGCCAGCATCACCTGTATGCTTTGGGGCCATTATTAAGCAAAGGATTATATGAACACATGCACTGTGATAACATGAAAGCGCATCTGATAACGAGAGGACCACTAAGTGACTAATGGGTAGGTCCTGTACACAGCATGCATATTCTGGACAAAACTAGGGAATGGTTTAAGCTCTGAGCAGAATGGAGCTAAACAGCTCAAGATCTCATCACATTACTCAGAAAGGTGAGTAATGGAAAACTTATGAATTGTCATTGGAAAAATTATAAATGTTTTCGGAATTTTCCATTTAATGTTTTTGAACTGCAGTTGACCTCATCTGACTGAAACTGTGGAAAGTAAAACGCTGGCTAACAAGAGACTACTATAATGAGAAGGATGGTCCCTACCTCCTGGGAAAGGGAAATAGGAGAAACGAAGTGGGAGAATGTGTACGAAGTACTTGGGACAGTCCAGGCACACAGTCAGGCTCAATCAGCTCTTGCCGTGTTATTGAAAGGCAAACATTTCAGACTCCAAAAGACAACCCTATTTTAGGCGACATGCTCCAGAGGAAAGAAGTGAGTCAGGAAATGTGGATCCTATTTTGGGCTTGAGAACTGTAGTCACAGGAACCAGCAATTTCCCTGAGGGTTTGTGAATTGATTATAATGTGGAGAAAGTATTAATTTTTGGTTACCTGCTTGGATGCGTGGACTGTAGCTTTGTCCTCCTAAGAATAAATTGTATGACACATAATCTTTTCAATCACCTGGACTTTTCCATTGAGGGTGGGGTGAGGAGAGTACTTCAAAAACACTTTCTATGGTGAGTATTTCTCTTTAGACTCTATCTGCACACGGCAAATTGTCAACCACCAAACCTAGCCTACAGATGCATGCCAAACGCTGCTTTAGAAGCTATAGAAGCTGCGAAAGCTATGCGGAGAGGCTCGAGGCTACCAGGAAACAGGAGAACTTTCAAATCAGCACAAATAACTCCTGAAAAACTCTCCTGCCAGTACCTTATCTCTTTGTTTCCCTTTCCCTGTGCTGTGAATACTAACAGGAAGAGGAAGAGAAATCATGGAGTCTCTGGATTTCTTATGATGATATACTCAGAAATGGTTTCTCTGGGGCCTAATGAGATGGGGGGGGGGTGGTGTGTGGTTTTTTTCAGGATGAATAATATGAATTCAGTTCTAAGCCAACTATGAAAGCATATTTTCAAGGAACCAGTAATATTGCCATCCTTCCCTTTCTCATATTTATCCCACAATAAAAAAAAAGTGTTTTTGTTGAATACTTTTAAAGCTTTTCCTCTGTGATAAAACTTTAGTTTTTGTAACAAAGCTTATATAAGACCCATAAATATTGGAAATTATCAATTGAGCTAATGAGGAAGATCTCCAAAAAGCTTCAGAATTAAAACATGATGCGTTCACTTCACTTTTCAAGCTTTCAGGATTTTCTCCTATAAAACGATAAATGTTCTATCCCCCAAAATGGGTGCTGTTGGTCATTTTGTCATTTCATGGTACACACTGCTTGCTACTCCCATTGATTCAACTGGTAGTGTCGCTAGGTTGTGAATGTATCCACAGGAACAGAAAATAATGCTGGGAGGCTGACACTAATAGCAAAACCAAACACAAAATAATAATTGAGAAGTCTGAATATAAATCTCCTCACTTCTCAAGGAACCACTAGCAGCAAGCTGTATGCCATGTATTTATCATTTTATATTTGCCTACAGTGACACCTGCTGGAAAACACTGTTGAAGATTTAAAATGAAAATAAAGTTAACGATAAAATAACCAACTTTTGAAAACATCAGCCATATGTTGTTGTTTTCACTAAAAACACATTGCATATACTTCTATTTAGTTTCTGATTCTGCTTTTGAATTTTCATGTGCAAGCTGAAGAAACTAAGATTCAATTCCATTTAATTATTTTACCAGTATGAGAAAGATGGAATTAACTCTTATATGAGGTAAAATATTTTAAGATGGAAGCATTTATAAATAATTTACATTATTTTGCTTCTTTGTGAAATATTACTTTAAATTTTGCACATCAACTGCAACGTGATAAGTGATTTTTAAAATCTTGCTTAAGATGAAACATCAAGACATTTAATGCTGTGAAAATGCTTAATCACTTGCACATTCTGAGTAGCATTAATGCACAAAGCTATGTTGTGTTTGGATTTTCAGGTTGATTTTTAGCATTACTAGGTTCCAGTTACACTTTCCATTAAGCAACTGATGTGGATCTTACACAAATTATCTTTGATTTCAGTAGAGACTTTGCATACTAAAGTTTGCACCTCCAAATAACACAGAAAAGGATTTATGCACCTATGTCCCATTGCCATTAATAATACTCACCCACAAAAATTCCGGTATATTAAGAAGGTGCAAGCATTTACTTGGAAATGGCCCCTTCAAGAATTCAACCTTAGCTCAGGATTTGACTTCTTACACTTTCACAAGCATGGGACACATTTGCAAAGCGGTATCTCTATTTTTGAGTTCAATCACTTCAGTCATCATCTGGTCGGCATGCTATTGTTGGCAATTTCTCCAATTTAAAAACTTTTATCATAAATCTGGGCGTTGTTGTTTTTCAAGTAAACTTTGTAAAGACAGACTCCAGCTCATTTTTAACTGTGCCTTCATCCCTATAAGAACTCCCTGTAGCGTTAGGTAGAGAAGAGTCGGTACTTCAGAGGTTCTAACACCTTCAATCCAGCCACACCGCTATTTCACCAGATCTGTGCTTATGGGAGGAATAGGTAACATTGGGAAACAAATTTTCTCTGATAGCTTACATTTGCCTCCATATTCATCTATTCTCTCATTCCTTCAGCACTGAGACCGTGACTTTATAAAGTCGTGAAGATGCCAATGATTTGCAGAGATGCTATAGCCCAGAAGTAGACTAAGCTCGGCTACATAAGAAGCACTTGCTGAGTTAGCTAGATAACCTCAGACGTTCTCTCTGACTTTTGCAGCTAAGCAAAGGCAATAAGTAACCTTATTTTTATCTCTGTCGATTTCACCCTAAATAGTTACAACTACATTTTTTAAAAAGAGAGAGAGAGGATTTTTTTTATATAAGACTAGTGACCCAGTGCACAGATTCATGCACATTGAAAGGAAATTCATTAGAAGGTGGCTCTTGGGGAGGGATTGGGCCAGACAGGCCAGACACACCCTGGAGCCAACCTCCTGCCATCCCTCCCCAGCCGACAACTGCACCTAGGGTGGCAACGTAGTTCAAAGGGCTTCTGCAGAGCGAATGGGATCCCTCTGGCAGATGGAATCCCTCAGCCTGGCCTGTGGGATTGGGCACAAACTGGCTCTCCAACATCTCCTGAGGGATCCCAGAGTGATAGAGAGCACTCTACAAAGTTGCTGTTGTACAGGGTGTGGGACACAAATGCAAGTGTGCAGTAAACCAGATTTGGGGTTGATAGTGTCCCAGCAATAACATGACCCATGCCAAAGGTGGAATCACATGGCACGTGAGAAATCAGGCTCCCTCCTCTCTGGTTTCAGGGAGTGTCAAACAAGAACTCACTGCCAAGTCACTGCAGCTCAGCATCTTCTGCATTGAGCGTCTTCCCTCTGGTGGTCAGTGCGCATCATAGCAATTGGTCAGACAGGTCAGACATTTAGCATATTAGCCTTTTATATATATGTGGAGAGATAGATAGATAGATAGATAGATAGAGAGTTTTTTTTTTCCCCCAGGTGCCCACATAAGCTTTATCTACAAATGTTCAAAATATGTAGAAGTCTCTCAAAATTTTCTCTCAATTCCTGGGATTGAGCTTTCCAGGCAGTAGATTTCTCTAATCTTTAAATGCCATCCCCAATTAATCCACATTACAAAAGAGGAGAGACTGCAGTAAAGTATAGAAAATAGAACCCCTTTGGTCCCAAGAATCACAAGAAATATTCAGAGAAATCTTGGATTTCTTACCACAAAGAATCTTAAATTCCATTCATTGTCTTACCCTAAGAATTTATAGCAGTGGTATTATTATTAGTGTAGCTATCATAGGTACAGTGTAACTTAAAGTAAGTAATTAGTTTAGTATTGTTAGATGCCCAAATTTTTAGTGCAAAAGAAAAAATATATAAAATATTTAAAAGTTCAGCAAAAAATCCACAGTTTTCCACATGAATTGTAAGATTAGCATGAACATTGATTTTTTCTCTAATTATCAGATTTTCATCTCTAAATACTATTTTCCAATACAAAGAACTAGGGATATTTGGGGGGAAAATATTGATTCCAGGAAATGCCTAAGATGAGCTTCCAGTATCTGTTGTAACAAAAAGCTAAAAATTTATCAAAGACTAATGTGGCTTTAAATGTGTCAGTTTGAACATTTAAAAAGAATAGTGATTTAGCCTGGGTTAGACACATCAAATTTTACACACACACACACACACACACACACACACACACGAGTTCAGAATGATACAAAAAATGTTTCATTGATTATCATTGGAGATTGCTAAGAGTACCAACCCATTTCTATGAAAATCGATAAATTAGATGAAGGAATCAAATGTGTATCTTGCCTGGCCAGTACAAATTGTTTTTTAGGGTGACAAAGAGTCAATGAAAGAATTATTTACAGAAGAATTCAAGCTAATGCAAAAGAAATGATATTACAAAAATCACCATTTTCTAACTCTTAATGGAATAACTGACCTCAGCAATGAATATTAACACCTGCTAAACCATAACCAAATGTTGATGGAAACATTTATAATGGAGGACTCAAGCCAACATACCACATTCACTGCAAAAACTAAAAGTGGAACAACCAAATATAATATGATTCATGATGTGGGACAATAGGAAGTAAACATTATTTTCTTCAAAAAACAAAAGCTGATTTTAATTAAGTCTCTAAATTTAACCATCAGTAGATTATAATTAATACAGTAGATTTAGGAACAATATCCAGAACATAAACAACAATAACAAGATACAATCAGCCAAATGTAGAAAATGGGAAGTTCTATAGGGCAAATGGCTCTGCCTCTCCAACAATTCCATACCATGCAAGATAAGGGTATGGGGGAAGCAGGAGGAAATGTTATAAAGTGAGACTTAAGAGATAAAGCAACCAAATGCAATGTGTAGACATTACTTGGGTCTTGATTTAAACTAAATATAAGACTTCTTTAAGCAATCAGAGAAATTTGAATATGGACTGTATATTAGATAATACTAAGAGGGTACTATTAGTTTTGTTAAGGGTAACAATAACATTGTTGTATTTTTTAAAGCCATTATTGTTAAAGATGCATACTAAAATATTTACATGTGAAACAACAGAATGCCTGAATCTTTAAAACACTCATACAAACAAAAATAAAGTTGAAGAAATAGGTGAAATAAAATTAGCAAAATGTTTAAAATTATGGAAGCTGGGTTATGAGTATATGGGACTTTATAATATAGTTTTAGTGCTTAAAATTTACATAATAAAAGTTTAGTAATTATTATATAATTAAAATAAGGAGCCTATAAATTATTTAACCTTGAGAGACATTCTTGATGCATTAAAGCATCCTGATATGCACTGAGTGAACATCGAACAATCGTGGGGACCCACGGAGAAATGCCTTTCTAAGGCTATATATGAGTTCACTATCTTACAATTTTTCCAAGCAAATTTTGTTTTCCCTGTCTCTTAATACATTGTTAGTTTATACAATTGTTTCATCTATTATATTAACATATCTACCTTACTGTTGTAAAAATAAATGGATGGGGGTGTCAAGAGAGGGGTGGAGGGAGTCAATGGGGACAAAGGGGGAGATTTGTAATACTTTTAACAATAAAGAAAATTTTAAAATAAATAAGTAAATGGATTTTGGAATCAGAAATAATTTATTCAAATCCCAGACTCTTCTTAATTATACATATAATCTCAGAAATTAACCTCTCTGAGCTTTAGTTTTTTCATCTGTAAAATGAGCAGAGTATTATCTGTCTCTCTTCTGTCTAAAAAGTCTAATATCTCAATAAGCAGCATCTGAATTACATTCCTTTTGCCATCCTCTCTTTAAACAACAGCAAAAAGTAACTATATCAAGTGCCACTCTCTGACCTCTTTCCAGAACAAAAACTGCAATTTCTCCTACTATTTATTAAAAATTCAAAACTAAGTTTGGCATTATTTTCTGCCAATTAGTGCCTGTTTTTCTCTCTTCTCGGTTCTTTTTGTCTTTTTTAAAATTTTCTTTATTAAGATATCACATATTTGTCCTCATCCCCCTATTCTCATTGCAAACCCCTCCCACATATGCTCCCACCCCACTGTTGTCCATGACCACTGGATAGGCTTCTATGCATGGATACAAGTCCATTGGTTGATCTCTCTCCCTTTCTCCCTCCCTCCCCTACCTTCCCTCTGAAGTTTGACAGTCTTATTGATGCTTTCCTGTCTCTGGGTCTGTTTTTGTTCACCAGTTCATGTTGTTCACTATTTCCCCTAGATAAGTGAGATCATGTGATACAAGAAATACACTTATAAGAACTGAAAATGAGGCAAGCAATAATTGTTATGCTGGGAGGCAAATGAATCAGTCTGTACTGAGTTTCATTCTGGGCCAACAGTTCTTTTGAGACCCAATTTCATTGTCGAACAGTTCCTTATGTGTACATGTCAGCAATCATATTTCAGTTTTGAATGGTGGACAAATGGTAACTCTTCTCAGTTCTTAACATATTACTGGGTAGTATTCTATGCTTCCAGCAAAAATCTACTAACCTCACCATATTGTCTGTCAGGCTTAGAGACCACCACTCCCTCATCCCCCAAGAAACTGATACTTTGTGTGTATTTTTGTTTTGTTTTGTTTTTAATATATTTTTATTAATTTCAGTGAAGAAGGGAGGAGAGAGAGATAGAAACATCAATGATGACAGAAAATCTTTGGTTGGCTGCCTCCTATGGGATAGAGCCCACAACCTTGGTATATGCCCTCACCAGGAATCAAACCATGACTTCCTGGTTCATATGTCAATGTGCCACTGAGATACACTGACCAGGTAAAACGGATACTTTGTGATGCAACTTTCCTTGGTCAAAGACTGTCTTTCCCCTAAAACAGTTGAAGTTATGGACCTTGCAGGTTGATGCAACATTACATGAGTCTATATTTGAGCCCAAATGCAATATTTGAAATATGCCTGTGACTGGTATCTAGCTATAAATTTAAAGAAATTTGAGAGGTCATTTTCATTTTTGCAGTCCAGCCACTGACTATCTGGTAACTTAAAGACCAGGAGTACATCTACTGGCCTTAAAGACAAGATACCCAAGGGCCTCCTCTACAAACAAGCCTTCAAAAAAACAAACAGGCAGCCTACACCACTGCTTATCTACCCACCCCTCAGCTGATGGAAGTGCTGTCCCTCCCTTGGCTGCTCAAGAAAAGATCCATTTTCCCCACGATTCTTACAATTGTTGGAACAATTCCACCCACCCTCTTCACCTCTGGTGGGCACAAAACCCTCTTTGGAGTGTGAGAAACTGTAACCCGTTGAACTTCTTTAGTTAGAGAACATTTCTTTATCTTGTAAATACAGGAGCAAAGTAAGAATGCTTGTATATGGTCTATGAGCCTGTATCTCTTTATAAATACACACTCATTCAAAGAGCAAAGACTGATGCTAGTTTCATTTCTGAAACTAGAGAAGTTTATTGTCAGACTAACACACATCCTGGATTCACACTTTATATGCTTTTGCTGGCATGGTTTACATCTGCTCCTCCTCCCCTTCCTGTGCCCTCCCTGTCCTTGCCTTATGGAACAATTTCATCTCAGGCCTTTTAGAGAGATACTGGTAGAAGTAAGGTCTCGGGTTGCTTTTTAGTCATCCATTCCCATTCCCCCACTAGATAGAAATTTTTTTTCTAAGAATCTGCCACTTGGCTCCTTCATAATTCCCCAGAGCATTGGAGACCATGTTCTGGCCCCAAGTAGTCACTCCATAAACATAATTGATCCAGTTGTTTCTTTCCTCTGATTTTCTATTGAATACATAGAAAGGGAAGTGAAGGCAGCAACATTGAACAAGAGAAGATATTTCAACAGAAGCTCTGGGGTGTTGACATGAAACCTAAATCTCTACTATTTCCTTATTTTGAGTGTTTAGTGTAAGACTCTGAATTTTATTTTCCCTATATATTTACTTAATTGCAGTCAATGATGCAGAGAAAGATTCATAATTGTGGTTTTCAGATTTTAAAAAGTTGATGCACATATACTATGTATTTCTAACCCCTATTTAGCAAACAATAAACCCTAAAAGAAATGAAGAACAGGAAAATATATGACCACTTCTTTAATTACACTCCCTGCCAGACCATTGAACATGCTTATATATTAAGAGTCTAAAACCAAATATCCCTAGGAACTCACCATAAACATTTTTAAAAAATAAAAGTTAATTACCATCAGATATATTAGTGCTTAAGTAAAATACTCTTTTATTCCCCTTTCAAATCCCACAAATATCATAAGTTACAGAGTGGGTAATAACATGTAGAAACGATTCCTTGAATTCACAAAAATCATAAGCCAAGTCTTACAGATGTCCTCATCTGAAAAAAAATGTGAAGAAGAGTGATAAACATCCGTTAATGTTTCTTGCAATGAAAAGTTAATTTCAATAATATCATTGTAAAGTATTTATGGGAAGCAAATACAATAAAAAAAATACTCTTAACAATTATTGTAACTATTCAGCCACTGGGGAATAGAAGAATTTTCTTCTGGGACTCTTTTTATTTTATTTTATTTATTTATTTATAATATATTTTATTGAATTTTTACAGAGAGGAAGGGAGAGGGATAGAGAGTTAGAAACGTCGGTGAGAGAGAATCATCGACCAGCTGACTCCTGCACACCCCATACAGGGAATGTGCCGGCAACCAATGTACATGCCCGTGACCGGAATCAAACCCGGGACCTTCTTCTGGGACTCTTAATTAACTGACAGCATTACTGAATTACACAGCCATGTGCTTACTGTTAACTGACCTGCAGATGACAACAGGAGATCTTGGAACTGCCACTCACTCATGTGTGGCTGGCCATGCTTCATCTCGGCCCCTGACAGTCTAAGCAGCATGCAGACCTGCGCAGGAGGAAAACCAGATGGCTCTCCATCTGAGGCTCCATTCCAATACGGAATATTAAATAAGAGATCTGGGAAATTACACCGCTTTACTCAACAGCAATTCAATCCATGGTGGAATGCACACATCCAATCTGAATTACATGCAGGGGAAACTGTTTGGACTTATTTACTATTGATGATTAATGAACAGATGCAGGATACAGACCAATAAATACATATAACCAATTCATTAAGTGAGCGGGATTCCTAAAAGTGAGAGCAGAAACCAACTTTACTTTCCCTCACATATGGCCTCTCATCTCTGCTTTGTAAAATCTCCCACCTCTGTTGAAAATATCTCAGGCTTGCCAAGACAGGTTTGGCTCAGTGGATAGAGCATCGGCCTGCAGACTGAAGGGTCCCAGGTTTGATTCTGGTCAAGGGCATGTACCTTGGTTGCAGGCACATCCCCGGTAGGGGGTGCGCAGGAGGCAGCTGATCGATGTCTCTCTCTCATCGATGTTTCTAACTTTCTATCCCTCTCCCTTCCTCTTTGTAAAAAATCAATAAAATATATATATATTTTAAAGAAAATATCTCAGGCTGAAACTATAACTTCTCCAATCATCTTTAGGTATTAACAAATAGTCTTAGCTGTGGAAAAGTCTGGTCTAGTCTCATAGCATATCTTCAATCTGTCTTACTATTTCTTAACCTCACTCTTTTTTCCCCTGAAGTTGGAGTTTAAGAGCTCACAGGAGGTCAAGGGAAAGAATTATTTGGCTTGGTACTTAGTCCTGGCCCTGAACACTGAATTATTCCAGCTGACCATGGTCATCCCCTATCTGGCAGTGTGGTGCTCATATCCCTGTCTATTGGTCCAAAAGAAAAATGATCTCAAAGATGAAGAGAATGCTGTGTAAGTGAATGTCGAGAATATGAATAAAGCATTCTGAGAAATAAATAAGAATGCAAAATAGATCTTATTTTACCCAAGACATATAACATACTAGTAATGGCTAGGAAGGCTTCAAAGCAGTCACACAGTGGGGACTCAGGAAATTTTTCAAAATAGCATAGTTTCCATTTTGGATGGTGTTTCTTCCCTTTTGGTACCACCTCTTTTCAAAGAATCAAAAATCTTCATGATAAAATTCAGAACTGCATTCTAAAAATAGTATCTCCGTTTTACAAATGAGGAAGCTGAGGCACAGAGAGTTAGGTAACGTAACCAAGATCCCAGAACTCGCAAATGGCCGAGCAGGGACACAAATATAGAAAATCTGCTGTTGGAGCCTGTGCGGTTCATTTCTGTCCAGTATTGTCTCTTCTGACTACTAACCAAGCGAGTAAGATAATAGAATATTTTAGAGTGGCAAGTTAAATACTGCTTTGGTATCGGTAATTATAAAGTTACTAGGAGCCCAGCACATGAAATCCAGCAGCCCCACCCTGCCGTGACACCTGAACTTCTCCATACTGAGCTCCAGCAGACCTGGCCCAGCCCTCAACCCTTCTGGCCTTCTCTGGCCATTTCAAGCCCTGCCCTCAGTCCCTTGGGTCAGCTTGGGCTGGTCCCACCTTCTCTGGGCACCTCCCTGCTTTCACCCTGTCTCCAGAGCAATGTGGTGGCTCCACCCTATCATAGTGCTAGAGAAGAACATGGAAGCCTCACCTCCTGCCTGCTGTGCTGTGCTCCTTCCTCTGGCAAGTGGGTGGCGGGGCACTCTGAGTGTGAGCAGTGGGTGGCAAAGGACTGGTGAGGAGGGGGTGCTATGGGCTCTCACCCCGTCCTTCCCACCAAGGGATGGTCCTGACTCCTCTGGACACCTCCTCACTTCCACCCCATCTCCAGAGCAATGATCTGGTCGTGATGTTATAGAATGATGGACAATTTGCGTATTTCTCTATTATTATATAGGATTTTTACCTAGAATGGTAATAAACCCACAAGAATGATTACAATAGTGAAAGCTTAAGATGTGCTGAAGCCATTTGGAATTAGAAAAGGGATTTATGGTGCCACCTCTCAGCCCAAATATCA